>JAMPIV010017758.1:0-357913 GCA_024509875.1 Oreohelix idahoensis | reverse complement strand
CCGAGCATACCGAGCCGAAACGCATAGGATGCTTATTGACAGTCTCGCAAGGCGGAATTATTGACAGTGATTCCCAACCTGTTGGGGATAGACCCTCAACGCGAGGTACTGTTACTTTGAACGGTTCCCAAACTTCTTGCTTATTTGACACGGGGCTTTCTTATGATTGCATTGTTGCCAGAAACCTGGTCAACCCGGTCAAGAGACAGCAGAGACCGTCCAACTTTGTGGAGTTCGTAAGAGTGATGCACCTACAGCGCTTCCCATCGCATTGGTGGAGATCCACTCTGATTTCGTCAGAGGTGTGATCAAAGCGGCTGTTATGGATGATCCCATCTACCCAGTCATACTTGGCGGGAGATACGTGTGTATTGGGAAACCGGAAGAGCCGATTGTGGCAGCAGTAACTACAAGAGGGCAAACCAACAAGGAACGGGAGCCTGCGCCTAATTTGTTACCTATGGAACTTAAAGAAGCGCAATACAAGGACCCTACTTTGGCACCTTGCTTTAGGAAACTGCCCATGGCTAAGGAACCCAAACAGCACGGGGACATTTTTTCTGAGGATGGCGTACTTTATCGGAGAACGGGCAAGCCTGATCAAGGTTACAACCAGCTCCTAGTACCGAAACAGTACAGAAGCCAAATCCTAGAAATGGGGCACTCTCTTCCCTTCAACGGACATATGGGACAGAACGCCACAAACCAACGTATAACCACTCATTATTGGTGGCCAGGAGTAAATACTGATATTATCAGATATGTCAAATCCTGTGCCCAGTGCCAACGTGTGCCACCCAAGCAACGAGCACCCCCAGTCTCTTTGGGTGAAATGCCAATAGTGGGAACACCATTCGAACGGGTTGTGATCGACATTTTAGGACCCTTAGAAAGGACTAAAAGAAGGAACAGGTTTATCCTGACCTTAGTCGATACATGCACTTTATGGGCAGAAGCTATCCCGCTAACATGCGCAGATGCCAAGCATGTCGCAGAAGCCCTCGTGCAGATTTTCACTCGGTTGGGATTCCCTCAACACGTGTTGACGGATAACGGATCCCCATACCGAAACCTGTTGATGGAGGAGATCGTGAAGATCTTGAGGACCCAACACATCCACACTAAGCCATATACTCCGGCCGGAAATGGGCTCGTGGAACGTGCAAATGGAAACCTCAGCATGATGCTAAGTAGACTGGCACAAGTGAAACCTAAAGATTGGGATCTTTGTATTCCTGCAGCATTATTTGGCTACAGAGAATCTCCTCATACTTCCACAGGATTTCCGCCAGCTACACTCTTATTCGGCAGACCCATTAAGGGCCCGCTTGAAGCCTTACTTCAGTCTCTGACAGACGAGAAGGCGGATGAGACAGTCGTCTCAGCAAGTAAATATGTGTCGGTTTTAAAGGAAAGGTTGAAACTAGGGTGGGACCTAGCAACGACTAACTTTAAGCGAGCTCGCACAAAGCACGCTAACCGATACAGGAAAGTCGCGAAAGAGAGAGAACTGGAAGCAGGAGAGAAAGTTTTGGTGTTACTCCCTACCGAGAACAACCAACTGAAGATCGGATGGCAAGGGCCGTTTACCGTCCTGAAAAAGATTTCTAAGGCTAACTACCAGATATCTATTCAAGGAATGGAGAAGGTTTTCCATTTAAATCTCTTAAAGAGATACTTGGAAAGACCAGTGCCAACCTCCGACCATCTCCTGACGATCGCCAGAGCTGACGAAGATGATGATAGTGGCAGGGATATTCCACCGCTATCACAGGAAATATTTCAAAAATGTCAGAAGCGGCGACGCTCTTTCAAGCGCGCATGGGAGACATTCCAGAGGAAGGAAACTTTGGGGAGTAGACTGGAGTAGATATTGGACAGAGAGGGAGGGGGAAGATGAGAGGGAAGAAGACAGAAAACCCTGAAGCTACGGTTATAGGAAATTTAATTCCATAACGTAGACATGGAGTGCTTCCATATCTTAAGGGAGGACGTCCTGTCACGTAGGTCTTTATATCATTAAATTACCTACATCTTCTTCCTATTCTCTCACCCTAATCCTTTCATTTTATTATCTTTCCTTGTTTTTCCTGTATTTTCGCATCACTCGTTTGCGAAAAATATTTTCTTCAGTATTCTAAAACTTTACCGGGGTTTTTTTCTCATACTGGGATGCGTAATTTTATTACAGAGATGTCAGTCTCTGCCGGTCGAACCATAGCTGTGAATATACAGTTCTCGCCAGACATACGTCTGCAGTTTCCCCGGTCAGAGCGCGGCCCGACCGGATTTCTGGGCCTGGGGTGTGAGAAATTCGTTTCGCTGGACATGAGCATACTTTTGGTCCACCAGTTTCACCTGACACTAACGTAGGTGCTAAAACTGCCAACCCGCTTTCGCCCAGAGCAGACGGTTGTCTGGGATTTGAAGCTGACACGCGTACATCTCGGTCAGTTTGTTAACGAAGGTGCGAAATCGCACCGGTGACAGTTACGACATGCTTCTAAGTGTAACGTAGCTGTTATGAGAAGGGGGAGAGATCGGGGCGGGGGAAATAGTTCATCCTTTGTCTGATTTTATAATATTAACCTAGTTTGAAACTTTATTTTCATTCTTCTCAATAAATCGCAGTAGACAGGTGGTTCGCGAAGAGTAGAGCTGTATAAGCGAAGTTTCTTAGTTTGTTGCGACAATTTGTCGAACTTCTAGACTTCCATAAATATGAGCGTAAAAATTCTTAATTGTGCGATATCCTGTAGTGCTGTGTTTTGAAGTAAATATTATATAGTAGTTCTCTAGAATTTTGTGAAGTGATTAAGTGTTAAATCGCCGATTTAATTTTAAACTAGTTCTTTTGAACAGAGGGCTTAATCTATATAGTCTGTATTATTTTCTAGTGACGCGTTTCAGTGGAAAACAGAAATTATATTTCTTGCTTAAATTCAGTCGGCTAATAAAGAAATTTAATTTAACTTCTAAATAATCAGACGAGAGAATATATTTTAAAAACTAAACTTATAACGCTAGATACATCATTGAGTGTTGACGTAATACGTATGTATTTTCTAATTCATGATGTTTGATTTATTTAATATAACTTATTTTACGGGAAGTTTTAAATATAAGTCAAGCTGTAGGCTTGCTATTAAAATGTAAGTTATATTGAGTACATATATGTAAATTATTTGATATGTGTTCTTTCTTTTATATAGTGAAACGGTGGTACCCAACTTTACCAGCGTTCTAGTACGCGAACATTATTTGGGAAGAAACAAATCACTTTCATTACCTGAACTGTAACAGTGAAATGAAGTACGAGGCCTTCGCGCCAGAATTAATTCTCCCAGAATAACTCTTCAGTACAATTTAGCCCGTTGTGGCAAGCAAAGATCAGAAACATTCCGACAGAGTTTTGACTAGTACTGTGGTGACCAAATATAGTAACTTCCTGAAAGTAGACACCGATCTGACATTCCTTAAATTCTAGAAACCAAAGCTAATGACATTGTGCTCTGCTAACTTTCGTGCCTGGACAATATTTTATGTGACTTAATCAGACATTCGAAAAATTAGAACACCCAAGGAATCGTTCCCTGAGAGTTTAGTACGTCTTTTGGAACTGGGGATTTCTTGGTCAAGGACTGCATTTTCGGGTCTGTGTGAAGGTCCTAGAATTATTATGTTCCCAGAGGCAACGAGCAAAGTTGTGAGTATATGTATGTGAGAGCAAGGCCATGGCTGAATGAATGAGGGTACACAGGTCAGAGTGTTGTTTTACCGGGGTATTATTGTCACCCATTTGCTGTCTAAAATTTTTTAATCTGCAGAATTTGTTACAAATGCTAGAGTTTCTTTTTTCTTAGGCTAAATCAGATTATCCAACTCTGTTCATACATTTACGAGAAAGAAAGAAACCTCTTAGACTCAACCCTATGTATCAATAACTCTTTGAGCCATCATCTGTTCTCTTAACGGGGCTGTGGGCTAAACCTAGAGTAAGATTCTAACGGGCTATCATCCTTGTAGCATTTTCTTAAATTTTATGACTATTTGTATATGTTTTTTTCCTTGATGTAATTTTTGGTGTTGTGAGAAATTTTGATATGATAATTAAAATATCTCTCTTGAACAAAAAAATCAGTGCGTTGGTCAGCTTGATCCCAATTATCTGTATATCATTGTTATAGTTTTCCCACGTCGGTGTGTTTACCTGTCGTCACGTGTATGTGCGTGCCCGTGAGTAGATAGAGATTTATGTAATATATATCTGTGGTTTAGACTGTCAGACACTTTAAAAGCCGTCGTAGAGGATAGGTGAGAGAGAGAAGAATTCTTTTCGCTTTCAGCGACAGCCTCTATACCACAGTCTATCATCTCACCTGTGTGGAAATTCTATTGCTTTTCTCCAGCTCTCACTGTATCTATCACTCATTCTAAGCTATTCAGAAGGGACCTAACCCAAGTCTTAATTCTCCTATCCAAAATCTACGACAAATGGGTTCTCGTCCGTAGGATTTTTGAACTTAGAATAGGAAGACGAGTACGACAAATGGTTGCTCGTTTCCGGTCTTTGAACTTAGAATAGGAAGACGAGTACGACAAATGTGGACTCGTCTATCTGGATTTTGAACTTAAGATTCTTTATTCTGATATAGAGTAAGAGTGTGATGTCTTGTGAGTTTTGTATCTTTTAAAAATAATTTATCCCCTAGACTAACGATCTGTTTACGGGCGTGCTGACCACACAAACTGATAAGTTTTTTTTTCCACAGCATTAAGAAGCATTATACAATTGGTTTACAGGTTGATTTTGTCGGAATACATATTAATTAATGATTTTGTAATACTAAACGCTGGTAAAGTTTTGTGAGTGTATAACATTCACAAGGGTTCTGAAGCAGGAAGGTGTTTGAATTAAAGTTAAGGAGTGCGTTTCGGACTATTTGTCCAGATTAATTGCCTCCCTTACCCTATCTGACTTCAGGGGCGAACTTATAGTGGATTTTATAATTAAGGGATTATTTTTCTCTTTAATTTTTGCAATAATTATTTTGCTTTTCCACCGTAGCAACCTATTTTTCAGAAGTAATCTTAACTACCATTTAGTTGGCGTAGTCGTGTTTTGCATTAGGTGCTTTATTGCCGATAATAGCAGCGATAGTTAGATTTTTATTTTTGGAGGAGGTATCCCAGGGTTAAATATATCATCTTTGGATTGTTGGTATTTTTTTTCTCGCAAGTGGTAGGAACCAGTGTATCCCT
This sequence comes from Oreohelix idahoensis, assembly GCA_024509875.1. NCBI lineage: Eukaryota > Metazoa > Mollusca > Gastropoda > Stylommatophora > Oreohelicidae > Oreohelix > Oreohelix idahoensis. The sequence continues at coordinate 352,651 of JAMPIV010017758.1, read as the reverse complement.
TATCCTTATCTTTTTCTCGTCTAAGTCTCAGCCACTGACTTATTATGGCAGAAAGGGCGAAGCTGAGACAAATGCTCAGACAGGAAGCAATGGAAGAGGGACTGGACGGCGACGAAGCGAAAGCTTTCGTCAGGGACGAACTGGAGAGATATGATGCGGAGCAGAAGGAAAAAGCAGCGGAGAGGAAAGAAGCGGAAGACCGTCTATTACAGCAGAAGAAGATTGAGGAGGAAATGGAAATCCGCAGGGCGAACGAAAGAGAGAAGGAGAGACAGCATGAGGAAAGAGAGAAAGAGAAGGAGAGACAGCATGAGGAAAAAGAGAAGGAGAGACAGCATGAGAAGGAGAGGGAGGAGAGAGAGGAAAGAGAGAAGGAGAGACAACATGAGTTGGCTCTTAAAGCTCTAGAACTTCAAAGTCGTGGTGCTGCCTCTACCTCCAGCAATGGAGAGTCTTCTCCTCATTCTTCCTTAACTGATCCTTCTAACAGTCAATCTCTTCACCTCACTGCTATGTCTTTTCCGCTAGAATCTTTCCCTTGTCCAAATGAGCAGATTGACACATGGTTAGAAAAATTTGAGAAAATTGCAACTCTGTACGGTTTAGAGAGGTCGCGTTGGAACATGAAGCTTTCCCAGGCTTTGAAAAGTTCTGCGTATGATGGTTACGCCAAACTGGAAAGCAGCCAACAAGACAACTATGATCTGTTGAAGAAAGCGTTACTGGAGCGCTTTGAAATGAACGCTCGCAAATTTTTGCAACTGTTTCGCAACAGCCGAAAAGAGAATTCTGAAACTTTTCAGCAGTTCTCGTCTCGTCTAAAGGGATATCTAACAAAGTGCCTTGAGCTTTCACAGCTCCCCTCTACCTACGAAGGTCTTGAGGAATTTGTTTTAACAGAACAAATAAAGAACACATTGTCTGCTGATACCCGGAGATTTCTAGCTGAGCAGGGGGCAGAAAAACTTGAAGACATCCTAGAGAAGTCTGAGCGTTACCATAATGCGCTGGCTGAACTACCGGCCACAAAGCGGAAACCGACAGAGGAGCATTTTCGAAAACATAACCTAGAGCAATCTTCTCAGGCTTCTAACCAAAATAACCACAGAGAAACTGGACCTCAAAACCCCCCTCCTGAAAAATCCAAGTTCTACAAGAACAAGTACCCCAACCACCCCAAACAGTCTGATCAACCCGACCGCCCTTCATGGCAGCGTAGCCAGAAAGGACAAGGTGGCAAAGGGAGAACCCCTGAACACGGGACATATGATCAGACCGAGCATACCGAGCCGAAACGCATAGGATGCTTATTGACAGTCTCGCAAGGCGGAATTATTGACAGTGATTCCCAACCTGTTGGGGATAGACCCTCAACGCGAGGTACTGTTACTTTGAACGGTTCCCAAACTTCTTGCTTATTTGACACGGGGCTTTCTTATGATTGCATTGTTGCCAGAAACCTGGTCAAACCCGGTCAAGAGACAGCAGAGACCGTCCAACTTTGTGGAGTTCGTAAGAGTGATGCACCTACAGCGCTTCCCATCGCATTGGTGGAGATCCACTCTGATTTCGTCAGAGGTGTGATCAAAGCGGCTGTTATGGATGATCCCATCTACCCAGTCATACTTGGCGGGAGATACGTGTGTATTGGGAAACCGGAAGAGCCGATTGTGGCAGCAGTAACTACAAGAGGGCAAACCAACAAGGAACGGGAGCCTGCGCCTAATTTGTTACCTATGGAACTTAAAGAAGCGCAATACAAGGACCCTACTTTGGCACCTTGCTTTAGGAAACTGCCCATGGCTAAGGAACCCAAACAGCACGGGGACATTTTTTCTGAGGATGGCGTACTTTATCGGAGAACGGGCAAGCCTGATCAAGGTTACAACCAGCTCCTAGTACCGAAACAGTACAGAAGCCAAATCCTAGAAATGGGGCACTCTCTTCCCTTCAGCAGACATATGGGACAGAACGCCACAAACCAACGTATAACCACTCATTATTGTTGGCCAGGAGTAAATACTGATATTATCAGATATGTCAAATCCTGTGCCCAGTGCCAACGTGTGCCACCCAAGCAACGAGCACCCCCAGTCTCTTTGGGTGAAATGCCAATAGTGGGAACACCATTCGAACGGGTTGTGATCGACATTTTAGGACCCTTAGAAAGGACTAAAAGAAGGAACAGGTTTATCCTGACCTTAGTCGATACATGCACTTTATGGGCAGAAGCTATCCCGCTAACATGCGCAGATGCCAAGCATGTCGCAGAAGCCCTCGTGCAGATTTTCACTCGGTTGGGATTCCCTCAACACGTGTTGACGGATAACGGATCCCCATACCGAAACCTGTTGATGGAGGAGATCGTGAAGATCTTGAGGACCCAACACATCCACACTAAGCCATATACTCCGGCCGGAAATGGGCTCGTGGAACGTGCAAATGGAAACCTCAACATGATGCTAAGTAGACTGGCACAAGTGAAACCTGAAGATTGGGATCTTTGTATTCCTGCAGCATTATTTGGCTACAGAGAATCTCCTCATACTTCCACAGGATTTCCGCCAGCTACACTCTTATTCGGCAGACCCATTAAGGGCCCGCTTGAAGCCTTACTTCAGTCTCTGACAGACGAGAAGGCGGATGAGACAGACGTCTCAGCAAGTAAATATGTGTCGGTTTTAAAGGAAAGGTTGAAACTAGGGTGGGACCTAGCAGCGACTAACTTTAAGCGATCTCGCACAAAGCACGCTAACCGATACAGGAAAGTCGCGAAAGAGAGAGAACTGGAAGCAGGAGAGAAAGTTTTGGTGTTACTCCCTACCGAGAACAACGAACTGAAGATCGGATGGCAAGGGCCGTTTACCGTCCTGAAAAAGATTTCTAAGGCTAACTACCAGATATCTATTCAAGGAATGGAGAAGGTTTTCCATTTAAATCTCTTAAAGAGATACTTGGAAAGACCAGTGCCAACCTCCGACCATCTCCTGACGATCGCCAGAGCTGACGAAGATGATGATAGTGGCAGGGATATTCCACCGCTATCACAGGAAATCTTTCAAAAATGTCAGAAGCGGCGACGCTCTTTCAAGCGCGCATGGGAGACATTCCAGAGGAAGGAAACTTTGGGGAGTAGACTGGAGTAGATATTGGACAGAGAGGGAGGGGGAAGATGAGAGGGAAGAAGACAGACACCCTGAAGCTACGGTTACAGGAAATTTAATTCCATAACGTAGACATGGAGTGCTTACATATCTTAAGGGGGGACGTCCTGTCACGTAGGTCTTTATATCATTAAATTACCTACATCTTCTTCCTATTCTCTCACCCTAATCCTTTCATTTTATTATCTTTCCTTACTTGTTTTTTCTGTATTTTCGCATCACTCGTTTGCGAAAAATATTTTCTTCAGTATTCTAAAACTTTACCGGGGTTTTTTTCTCATACTGGGATGCGTAATTTTATTACAGAGATGTCAGTCTCTGCCGGTCGAACCATAGCTGTGAATATACAGTTCTCGCCAGACATACGTCTGCAGTTTCCCCGGTCAGAGCGCGGCCCGACCGGATTTCTGGGCCTGGGGTGTGAGAAATTCGTTTCGCTGGACATGAGCAGACTTTTGGTCCACCAGTTTCACCTGACACTAACGTAGGTGCTAAAACTGCCAACCCGCTTTCGCCCAGAGCAGACGGTTGTCTGGGATTTGAAGCTGACACGCATACATCTCGGTCAGTTTGTTAACGAAGGTGCGAAATCGCACCGGTGACAGTTACGACATGCTTCTAAGTGTAACGTAGCTGTTATGAGAAGGGGGAGAGATCGGGGCGGGGGAAATAGTTCATCCTTTGTCTGATTTTATAATATTAACCTAGTTTGAAACTTTATTTTCATTCTTCTCAATAAATCGCAGTAGACAGGTGGTTCGCGAAGAGTAGAGCTGTATAAGCGAAGTTTCTTAGTTTGTTGCGACAATTTGTCGAACTTCTAGACTTCCATAAATATGAGCGTAAAAATTCTTAATTGTGCGATATCCTGTAGTGCTGTGTTTTGAAGTAAATATTATATAGTAGTTCTCTAGAATTTTGTGAAGTGATTAAGTGTTAAATCGCCGATTTAATTTTAAACTAGTTCTTTTGAACAGAGGGCTTAATCTATATAGTCTGTATTATTTTCTAGTGACGCGTTTCAGTAGAAAACAGAAATTATATTTCTTGCTTAAATTCAGTCGGCTAATAAAGAAATTTAATTTAACTTCTAAATAATCAGACGAGAGAATATATTTTAAAAACTAAACTTATAACGCTAGATACATCATTGAGTGTTGACGTAATACGTATGTATTTTCTAATTCATGATGTTTGATTTATTTAATATAACTTATTTTACGGAAAGTTTTAAATATAAGTCAAGCTGTAGGCTTGCTATTAAAATGTAAGTTATATTGAGTACATATATGTAAATTATTTGATATGTGTTCTTTCTTTTATATAGTGAAACGGTGGTACCCAACTTTACCAGCGTTCTAGTACGTGAACATTATTTGGGAAGAAACAAATCACTTTCATTACCTGAACTGTAACAGTGAAATGAAGTACGAGGCCTTCGCGCCAGAATTAATTCTCCCAGAATAACTCTTCAGTACAATTTAGCCCGTTGTGGCAAGCAAAGATCAGAAACATTCCGACAGAGTTTTGACTAGTACTGTGGTGACCAAATATAGTAACTTCCTGAAAGTAGACACCGATCTGACATTCCTTAAATTCTAGAAACCAAAGCTAATGACATTGTGCTCTGCTAACTTTCGTGCCTGGACAATATTTTATGTGACTTAATCAGACATTCGAAAAATTAGAACACCCAAGGAATCGTTCCCTGAGAGTTTAGTACGTCTTTTGGAACTGGGGATTTCTTGGTCAAGGACTGCATTTTCGGGTCTGTGTGAAGGTCCTAGAATTATTATGTTCCCAGAGGCAACGAGCAAAGTTGTGAGTATATGTATGTGAGAGCAAGGCCATGGCTGAATGAATGAGGGTACACAGGTCAGAGTGTTGTTTTACCGGGGTATTATTGTCACCCATTTGCTGTCTAAAATTTTTTAATCTGCAGAATTTGTTACAAATGCTAGAGTTTCTTTTTTCTTAGGCTAAATCAGATTATCCAACTCTGTTCATACATTTACGAGAAAGAAAGAAACCTCTTAGACTCAACCCTATGTATCAATAACTCTTTGAGCCATCATCTGTTCTCTTAACGGGGCTGTGGGCTAAACCTAGAGTAAGATTCTAACGGGCTATCATCCTTGTAGCATTTTCTTAAATTTTATGACTATTTGTATATGTTTTTTTCCTTGATGTAATTTTTGGTGTTGTGAGAAATTTTGATATGATAATTAAAATATCTCTCTTGAACAAAAAAATCAGTGCGTTGGTCAGCTCGATCCCAATTATCTGTATATCATTGTTATAGTTTTCCCACGTCGGTGTGTTTACCTGTCGTCACGTGTATGTGCGTGCCCGTGAGTAGATAGAGATTTATGTAATATATATCTGTGGTTTAGACTGTCAGACACTTTAAAAGCCGTCGTAGAGGATAGGTGAGAGAGAGAAGAATTCTTTTCGCTTTCAGCGACAGCCTCTATACCACAGTCTATCATCTCACCTGTGTGGAAATTCTATTGCTTTTCTCCAGCTCTCACTGTATCTATCACTCATTCTAAGCTATTCAGAAGGGACCTAACCCAAGTCTTAATTCTCCTATCCAAAATCTACGACAAATGGGTTCTCGTCCGTAGGATTTTTGAACTTAGAATAGGAAGACGAGTACGACAAATGGTTGCTCGTTTCCGGTCTTTGAACTTAGAATAGGAAGACGAGTACGACAAATGTGGACTCGTCTATCTGGATTTTGAACTTAAGATTCTTTATTCTGATATAGAGTAAGAGTGTGATGTCTTGTGAGTTTTGTATCTTTTGAAAATAATTTATCCCCTAGACTAACGATCTGTTTACGGGCGTGCTGACCACACAAACTGATAAGTTTTTTTTCCACAGCATTAAGAAGCATTATACAATTGGTTTACAGGTTGATTTTGTCGGAATACATGTTAATTAATGATTTTGTAATACTAAACGCTGGTAAAGTTTTGTGAGTGTATAACATTCACAAGGGTTCTGAAGCAGGAAGGTGTTTGAACTAAAGTTAAGGAGTGCGTTTCGGACTATTTGTCTAGATTAATTGCCTCCCTTACCCTATCTGACTTCAGGGGCGAACTTATAGTGGATTTTATAATTAAGGGATTATTTTTCTCTTTAATTTTTGCAATAATTATTTTGCTTTTCCACCGTAGCAACCTATTTTTCAGAAGTAATCTTAACTACCATTTAGTTGGCGTAGTCGTGTTTTGCATTAGGTGCTTTATTGCCGATAATAGCAGCGATAGTTAGATTTTTATTTTTGGAGGAGGTATCCCAGGGTTAAATATATCATCTTTGGATTGTTGGTATTTTTTTTCTCGCAAGTGGTAGGAACCAGTGTATCCCTTATCCTTATCTTTTTCTCGTCTAAGTCTCAGCCACTGACTTATTGTGGTAGAAAGGGCGAAGCTGAGACAAATGCTCAGACAGGAAGCAATGGAAGAGGGACTGGACGGCGACGAAGCGAAAGCTTTCGTCAGGGACGAACTGGAGAGATATGATGCGGAGCAGAAGGAAAAAGCAGCGGAGAGGAAAGAAGCGGAAGACCGTCTATTACAGCAGAAGAAGATTGAGGAGGAAATGGAAATCCGCAGGGCGAACGAAAGAGAGAAGGAGAGACAGCATGAGGAAAGAGAGAACGAACGAACGAACGAACGAACTTTATTTTCAAAGGGTTAAGAATTGGGCACGCAGGCCCGTCTGACATTCTGCCCTTCCTCTCTCTCTCATCATATATACTATATCCTTTCATCCTCACATTTACTATAAGCATAATTAAGGCATTTATCATTATAAAAGTAATATAACATTTGCAATAATCATCATAATGAAAGTACGTTTATAACATTAAAAAAGAATAATAATAATAATAATGAATGTAAAAATAAAATAAATAAAAATAAAAATAAACATTAATAGATAGATAGATAGATAGATAGATAGATAGATAGATAGATAGATAGATAGATAGATAGATAGATAGATAGATAGATAGATAGATAGATAGATAGATAGATAGATAGATAGATAGATAGATAGATAGATAGATAGATAGATAGATAGATAGATAGATAGATAGATAGATAGATAGATAGATAGATAGATAGATAGATAGATAGATAGATCGAACGAACGAACGAACTTTATTTTCAAAGGGTTTAGAATTGGGCACGCAGGCCCGTCTAACATTCTGCCCTTCCTTTCTCTCTTCTTCCATAGTTAATCCATTTATTCTCACACGTATCCTAAATGTTACTTAAATAATAAAATAACAAAAAAGTACAATAAAATAAAATCCCAACATTGTAACAGTACAATAACAGTTACACAGATTTACAGATGCGTATCATAATTTATACTAAACAGGACAAAATTAACTTTAAAACCTACATATGATGTTATGTAATTATTTAAGAACATAACGAAATTAGGGTGGCATATAATCTGCACTCATGATGTATTTGAAAAGTCTGTGATTGAATGAATATGGACTAAGAGTATTTTTTAAGTCGTGTGGAAGAGTATTCCACAGATGAGCAGCAGAAAAAGCTAAACTTTTCTTGAATAAGTCGAGCCTAGGCTTGGGCATGTGTAATTTATTTAAGCGTTGACTGCGTCTTCCGCTGTATTTGAAAATAGGCCACAGATACGTTGGAGCATTCTGTGACAAGATTTTGTGAATAAATTTGGCTTTGTTGAAGAGAAGGCGCTTTCTTAGTGGTAATATGTTAAGATATGTATATGCGTCTACACACTGTGTGAGGTTTTTTGTCTGAAATTAGGCGCACTGCACGTTTTTGTAATGAATAGAGTCTTTTAGTGTTGGACATGGTGCAGCCATCCCAAATTGTGGAACAATAGTCTAGATGTGTTTGTATCTGGGATGTATAGAACATTTTTTCGTGTCTCCTCATCTAGGAAATGTTTGATTTTAGCTAACTGGTAAACTTTTTGTGCCGTTTGTTTGGTCAGTGCTTGTACATGCGAATTCCAACTTAAATGTTGGTCAATTATGAGTCCTAGTGTTTTATATTCATTTACATTTTCAATTAAAGAGGTTCCAATGTAGAGCTGAAGTGTTGTTTTCGGCGAGTTTTGTAATTTTTGTCTAGTTGATATTATCATACATTTTGTTTTAGTGATATTTATTTGCATGCAGTTTTCATTGCTCCACTTAATAAGATTGTCTGTGTCGCTTTGTAATAATATTTCTAGCGTGTTGCAACTTTTATCATTTCAGACCGTTTATTTCTGCTTGAAAGTGATTGCTGAAGTCGGTGCAAGTAAATGAAGTGTTGGAAGAGAATGAGTCTGGTGCATTACGTTTTTTCGCTAAGGTGTTAATTGCCTTCCATATTTCCTTACTATTTGATTTGTTCTCAACCATATTTCTAAAATGATCTTTCTTTTCTTTCCGAATTAAATATTGAACTTTGTTCCTGTATACCCTGTATGTGTTGAGGTCCTTATTTTTGTGCGCTTGATCTCTCTGCCTCATAGCCTCCAACACTTCGTGCGTGATCCACGGAGATTTTAATTGTCGTTTGACGCGAATTTCCTTAGCTGGTACGTGCGTGTCAAAAACATTATAAAAAATTTTTGTCCAGTATTCAATAGCGTCATCCGGATCAGGAAGTTGGTAAACACGGGCGAGAGGTGCAGTTAGCAAGTCATTTAAAAATAATTCCTTACTGAAATGTTTGAAACTTCTAAATTTGATACTTACATGTTTATTTTTTGGAACTTTACATTTATTCTTTGACCATGTACAGCATACTGGATAGTGGTCACTCATTGCAATATTAGGGACAGAGCATTCTATGATGTTTTCTGGGCAAGTTACGTAGATGTGGTCGATTAGTGTGGTTGATGCTTGTGTTACTCTTGTAGGCTGGTTAACTATTTGTTTTAAGTTGTACGATATTATTATATTTTTCCATGTTAGATTTGAATTGTGTATATCGATGTTGAAATCACCAAGAAAGAGAAGGAGAGACAGCATGAGGAAAAAGAGAAGGAGAGACAGCATGAGAAGGAGAGGGAGGAGAGAGAGGAAAGAGAGAAGGAGAGACAACATGAGTTGGCTCTTAAAGCTCTAGAACTTCAAAGTCGTGGTGCTGCCTCTACCTCCAGCAATGGAGAGTCTTCTCCTCATTCTTCCTTAACTGATCCTTCTAACAGTCAATCTCTTCACCTCACTGCTATGTCTTTTCCGCTAGAATCTTTCCCTTGTCCAAATGAGCAGATTGACACATGGTTAGAAAAATTTGAGAAAATTGCAACTCTGTACGGTTTAGAGAGGTCGCGTTGGAACATGAAGCTTTCCCAGGCTTTGAAAAGTTCTGCGTATGATGGTTACGCCAAACTGGAAAGCAGCCAACAAGACAACTATGATCTGTTGAAGAAAGCGTTACTGGAGCGCTTTGAAATGAACGCTCGCAAATTTTTGCAACTGTTTCGCAACAGCCGAAAAGAGAATTCTGAAACTTTTCAGCAGTTCTCGTCTCGTCTAAAGGGATATCTAACAAAGTGCCTTGAGCTTTCACAGCTCCCCTCTACCTACGAAGGTCTTGACGAATTTGTTTTAACAGATCAAATAAAGAACACATTGTCTGCTGATAACCGGAGATTTCTAGCTGAGCAGGGGGCAGAAAAACTTGAAGACATCCTAGAGAAGTCTGAGCGTTACCATAATGCGCTGGCTGAACTACCGGCCACAAAGCGGAAACCGACAGAGGAGCATTTTCGAAAACATAACCTAGAGCAATCTTCTCAGGCTTCTAACCAAAATAACCACAGAGAAACTGGACCTCAAAACCCCCCTCCTGAAAAATCCAAGTTCTACAAGAACAAGTACCCCAACCACCCCAAACAGTCTGATCAACCCGACCGCCCTTCATGGCAGCGTAGCCAGAAAGGACAAGGTGGCAAAGGGAGAACCCCTGAACACGGGACATATGATCAGACCGAGCATACGCCACAAACCAACGTATAACCACTCATTATTGGTGGCCAGGAGTAAATACTGATATTATCAGATATGTCAAATCCTGTGCCCAGTGCCAACGTGTGCCACCCAAGCAACGAGCACCCCCAGTCTCTTTGGGTGAAATGCCAATAGTGGGAACACCATTCGAACGGGTTGTGATCGACATTTTAGGACCCTTAGAAAGGACTAAAAGAAGGAACAGGTTTATCCTGACCTTAGTCGATACATGCACTTTATGGGCAGAAGCTATCTCGCTAACATGCGCAGATGCCAAGCATGTCGCAGAAGCCCTCGTGCAGATTTTCACTCGGTTGGGATTCCCTCAACACGTGTTGACGGATAACGGATCCCCATACCGAAACCTGTTGATGGAGGAGATCGTGAAGATCTTGAGGACCCAACACATCCACACTAAGCCATATACTCCGGCCGGAAATGGGCTCGTGGAACGTGCAAATGGAAACCTCAGCATGATGCTAAGTAGACTGGCACAAGTGAAACCTAAAGATTGGGATCTTTGTATTCCTGCAGCATTATTTGGCTACAGAGAATCTCCTCATACTTCCACAGGATTTCCGCCAGCTACACTCTTATTCGGCAGACCCATTAAGGGCCCGCTTGAAGCCTTACTTCAGTCTCTGACAGACGAGAAGGCGGATGAGACAGTCGTCTCAGCAAGTAAATATGTGTCGGTTTTAAAGGAAAGGTTGAAACTAGGGTGGGACCTAGCAACGACTAACTTTAAGCGAGCTCGCACAAAGCACGCTAACCGATACAGGAAAGTCGCGAAAGAGAGAGAACTGGAAGCAGGAGAGAAAGTTTTGGTGTTACTCCCTACCGAGAACAACCAACTGAAGATCGGATGGCAAGGGCCGTTTACCGTCCTGAAAAAGATTTCTAAGGCTAACTACCAGATATCTATTCAAGGAATGGAGAAGGTTTTCCATTTAAATCTCTTAAAGAGATACTTGGAAAGACCAGTGCCAACCTCCGACCATCTCCTGACGATCGCCAGAGCTGACGAAGATGATGATAGTGGCAGGGATATTCCACCGCTATCACAGGAAATCTTTCAAAAATGTCAGAAGCGGCGACGCTCTTTCAAGCGCGCATGGGAGACATTCCAGAGGAAGGAAACTTTGGGGAGTAGACTGGAGTAGATATTGGACAGAGAGGGAGGGGGAAGATGAGAGGGAAGAAGACAGACACCCTGAAGCTACGGTTATAGGAAATTTAATTCCATAACGTAGACATGGAGTGCTTCCATATCTTAAGGGGGGACGTCCTGTCACGTAGGTCTTTATATCATTAAATTACCTACATCTTCTTCCTATTCTCTCACCCTAATCCTTTCATTTTATTATCTTTCCTTACTTGTTTTTCCTGTATTTTCGCATCACTCGTTTGCGAAAAATATTTTCTTCAGTATTCTAAAACTTTACCGGGGTTTTTTTTCTCATACTGGGATGCGTAATTTTATTACAGAGATGTCAGTCTCTGCCGGTCGAACCATAGCTGTGAATATACAGTTCTCGCCAGACATACGTCTGCAGTTTCCCCGGTCAGAGCGCGGCCCGACCGGATTTCTGGGCCTGGGGTGTGAGAAATTCGTTTCGCTGGACATGAGCAGACTTTTGGTCTACCAGTTTCACCTGACACTAACGTAGGTGCTAAAACTGCCAACCCGCTTTCGCCCAGAGCAGACGGTTGTCTGGGATTTGAAGCTGACACGCGTACATCTCGGTCAGTTTGTTAACGAAGGTGCGAAATCGCACCGGTGACAGTTACGACATGCTTCTAAGTGTAACGTAGCTGTTATGAGAAGGGGGAGAGATCGGGGCGGGGGAAATAGTTCATCCTTTGTCTGATTTTATAATATTAACCTAGTTTGAAACTTTATTTTCATTCTTCTCAATAAATCGCAGTAGACAGGTGGTTCGCGAAGAGTAGAGCTGTATAAGCGAAGTTTCTTAGTTTGTTGCGACAATTTGTCGAACTTCTAGACTTCCATAAATATGAGCGTAAAAATTCTTAATTGTGCGATATCCTGTAGTGCTGTGTTTTGAGGTAAATATTATATAGTAGTTCTCTAGAATTTTGTGAAGTGATTAAGTGTTAAATCGCCGATTTAATTTTAAACTAGTTCTTTTGAACAGAGGGCTTAATCTATATAGTCTGTATTATTTTCTAGTGACGCGTTTCAGTGGAAAACAGAAATTATATTTCTTGCTTAAATTCAGTCGGCTAATAAAGAAATTTAATTTAACTTCTAAATAATCAGACGAGAGAATATATTTTAAAAAACTAAACTTATAACGCTAGATACATCATTGAGTGTTGACGTAATACGTATGTATTTTCTAATTCATGATGTTTGATTTATTTAATATAACTTATTTTACGGGAAGTTTTAAATATAAGTCAAGCTGTAGGCTTGCTATTACAATGTAAGTTATATTGAGTACATATATGTAAATTATTTGATATGTGTTCTTTCTTTTATATAGTGAAACGGTGGTACCCAACTTTACCAGCGTTCTAGTACGCGAACATTATTTGGGAAGAAACAAATCACTTTCATTACCTGAACTGTAACAGTGAAATGAAGTACGAGGCCTTCGCGCCAGAATTAATTCTCCCAGAATAACTCTTCAGTACAATTTAGCCCGTTGTGGCAAGCAAAGATCAGAAACATTCCGACAGAGTTTTGACTAGTACTGTGGTGACCAAATATAGTAACTTCCTGAAAGTAGACACCGATCTGACATTCCTTAAATTCTAGAAACCAAAGCTAATGACATTGTGCTCTGCTAACTTTCGTGCCTGGACAATATTTTATGTGACTTAATCAGACATTCGAAAAATTAGAACACCCAAGGAATCGTTCCCTGAGAGTTTAGTACGTCTTTTGGAACTGGGGATTTCTTGGTCAAGGACTGCATTTTCGGGTCTGTGTGAAGGTCCTAGAATTATTATGTTCCCAGAGGCAACGAGCAAAGTTGTGAGTATATGTATGTGAGAGCAAGGCCATGGCTGAATGAATGAGGGTACACAGGTCAGAGTGTTGATTTACCGGGGTATTATTGTCACCCATTTGCTGTCTAAAATTTTTTAATCTGCAGAATTTGTTACAAATGCTAGAGTTTCTTTTTTCTTAGGCTAAATCAGATTATCCAACTCTGTTCATACATTTACGAGAAAGAAAGAAACCTCTTAGACTCAACCCTATGTATCAATAACTCTTTGAGCCATCATCTGTTCTCTTGACGGGGCTGTGGGCTAAACCTAGAGTAAGATTCTAACGGGCTATCATCCTTGTAGCATTTTCTTAAATTTTATGACTATTTGTATATGTTTTTTTCCTTGATGTAATTTTTGGTGTTGTGAGAAATTTTGATATGATAATTAAAATATCTCTCTTGAACAAAAAAATCAGTGCGTTGGTCAGCTCGATCCCAATTATCTGTATATCATTGTTATAGTTTTCCCACGTCGGTGTGTTTACCTGTCGTCACGTGTATGTGCGTGCCCGTGAGTAGATAGAGATTTATGTAATATATATCTGTGGTTTAGACTGTCAGACACTTTAAAAGCCGTCGTAGAGGATAGGTGAGAGAGAGAAGAATTCTTTTCGCTTTTAGCGACAGCCTCTATACCAAAGTCTATCATCTCACCTGTGTGGAAATTCTATTGCTTTTCTCCAGCTCTCACTGTATCTATCACTCATTCTAAGCTATTCAGAAGGGACCTAACCCAAGTCTTAATTCTCCTATCCAAAATCTACGACAGAAGACAGCCATAATTAATGATGAGCTTAAACGACTTCAGGTGGATATAGCTGCACTTCAGGAAACGCGCCTGGCGGGCTCTGGAACGGTGAGCGAGAAGGACTACACATTTTATTGGCAAGGGAAAGATCTTAATAAAGCTAGAGAACACGGAGTAGGTTTTGCGGTAAAAAAATCGCTAACTAAAATGGTTGAACCAGGCGAGAATGGATCAGAGCGCCTGTTAACGCTCCGCCTGCAAACTAGCACAGGTCCCATTACCCTTGTCAGTGTGTATGCTCCTACTCTGTACTCTGCCTCAGAAGCTAAAGATGAGTTCTACGAGAATCTAACAGCAATTATCAAAAGCATACCTAGGCAAGAACAGCTTGTTCTCCTTGGTGACTTTAACGCTAGACTGGGTGCCGATAATGTTTCATGGCCTTCATGTCTGGGCAGGATTGGTATTGGCAAGATGAATGAAAATGGACAACGGCTCTTAGAGTTGTGCGTCCACCATGACCTCTGCGTGACCAACACCTACTATCAGACAAAACCCCAGCATAAGGTGTCATGGAGACACCCACGATCCAAGCACTGGCACCAACTTGACCTGATTCTCGTCAGAAGGCCACTCCTCAGGTCTGTGCTCTCCACGCGCTCGTACCATAGTGCAGACTGTGATACAGATCACTCCTTGGTTTGCTGCAAAATCAGAGCACAACCAAGAAAACTCTATTGTGTCAGACATGAAGGGAAACCACGCATTGATACCAGCAAGATGTCAGACCCTTTCATGATCGCTCAATTCACTGCGACCTTCGAGAAAGTGCTCAGTAGCCCTCAGCATAGTGATACTATTACAGAGAACTGGGAGCATCTACGGAACACCATTCAAAGTACTGCACTTGCAACCTTTGGTAAGAAAACAGCAAAGTCAAATGACTGGTTTGATGCTTCATCAGATGTGATGGCACCTGTCATTGAAGCTAAGCGCAGTGCTATGAATGAATACAAACGTTCACCGAGTGCCAGAACCCTACAGATCCTGAGGGCTACGAGAAGCAAAGTTCAACAAACTGCTCGACGCTGTGCAAATGACTACTGGCTCCAGCTCAGTGAGAGCATCCAGATCGCAGCGCAAACAGGCAACATTAGACAAATGTATGACGGTATAAAGAAAGCACTTGGCCCCCATAAAAGTAAGACGGCACCGCTAAAATCCATCAGCGGAGAGAAGCTAACCGATAAAGGTAAGCAGATGGAGAGGTGGGTCGAGCACTACTCTGAGCTTTACGCTAGAGACAATACCGTTACGCCTGCAGCCCTTGATGGTGTCAACAGTCTGCCAACTATGGAGGAGCTGGATGCCGAACCAACATTAGAGGAACTCAGCAAGGCCATTGATAGCTTGGCCTCTGGCAAAGCACCAGGCAGTGATGGGATTCCTCCTGATTTAATCAAATGCTGTAAGAGCACGCTATTACATCCCCTGCATAGGATGCTGTGTCAGTGCTGGGAAGAGACAACTATTCCTCAAGACATGAGAGATGCCAAGATTGTAACACTGTATAAAAATAAAGGAGACAGAAGTGATTGCAATAACTACAGAGGCATCTCTCTTCTTAGTATTGTTGGTAAGGTTTTTGCCAAAGTCATCTTAATGCGACTACACAAGTTAGCTGAGCGCATATATCCAGAGTCACAGTGTGGATTCCGAGCTGGCAGATCAACAACAGACATGATCTTCTCTCTCCGCCAGCTTCAGGAAAAATCAAGAGAGCAGAAAAGACCATTATATATCGCCTTTATAGACCTCACAAAAGCATTCGACCTGGTTAGTAGGGATGGACTCTTTAAAATCCTCCTGAAAATAGGCTGCCCTTCTAAAATGCTGGAAATGATAAAGTCATTCCATGACGGCATGAAGGGAACAGTCCAATATGCTGGAAGCACGTCACAGCCCTTTGATATACGAAGTGGCGTTAAACAAGGCTGTGTTCTGGCTCCGACCCTCTTCGGAATCTTCTTTGCCTTACTCTTGAAACATGCATTCAGAGATGCAACTGAAGGAATATGCCTTCACACTAGGTCAGATGGCCGTCTGTTTAATCTTTCAAGGCTGAAGGCAAAAACAAAAATCAGAAGGGTCACTATAAAGAGACTTGTTGTTCGCTGATGATGCTGCAGTCGTCACTCAAAGCCAACAGGAGCTTCAGAGCTTGATGAATCGCTTCACTAAAGCATGCAAGGACTTTGGCCTCACAATAAGTCTAAAGAAAACGAATGTGCTGAGTCAGGATGTGGGTGCTGCACCAGTTATCACTATCGATAACTATGAATTGGCAGTGGTGCACCACTTCACATACCTAGGGTCTACCATCAATGACAAACTCTCACTGGATACAGAAATCGACAGCCGCATTGGCAAAGCTGCAGCTACCTTTGCCCGCCTCACATCGCGTGTTTGGGGAAACTCTAAACTCACAATGAAGACCAAAGCTGCGGTATACAATGCCTGCGTCACCAGCACACTCCTATATGGCAGCGAGACCTGGACGACCTATGCTAAGCAAGAAAGAAGGCTCAATACCTTCCATTTGCGGTGTCTACGCCGCATCCTCGGCATCTTGTGGAAAGATAAAGTGACAAATGTCGAGGTGTTGTCACGTGCTGGCCTTCAAAGTATGTATACGGTTCTTAGACAGCGCAGACTTCGCTGGCTTGGCCATGTTCGCCGCATGGAAGATGGTCGCATCCCAAAAGATATCTTCTACGGACAATTAGCAAATGGCAAGAGAACAGTTGGGCGACCACAGCTGAGGTTCAAAGATGTGTGCAAGAGAGATATGAGGGCACTGGACATGGATCCAGCAACATGGGAGGATGAAGCTGCTGATCGCACTAAGTGGCGATGCTATTTACGGCGCCACCTCAGATTGGGCGAAAAGAGGCTCACACAAGAAGCAGAGGTGAGGAGAAAACGTCGAAAGGAGCACCAGGAAAATAAGCAGCTGATGGCTGTCACCTCAGGGGCGCATTCCCATAGTCAGTTATGACTGAAGGGGCTATTATTATTATCATCAAGAATTAAAGCCTTTTGATAGTACTGTATTATACACTGCATGCGCTTGTAGCTTTAACATTACTTTCCAGCAGATACGATTCCGATATTGCCATGTTTCAGTTTCTCCTTACAACCCTTTCCCGAACGATCCGGCTAAGCTTGCTAATATTTGCTGCCTGGTGGTAATCTTCAAAGCAAAAAAAATTCACGCCGTCTGTGCGTTGGGTTCCTTCTCTCTTTCATAAACGAAGCATGTGTTGACATATCACGCCACACTGTCTTCTTCTTCTTTCGTCCTTGGCCGCTGACTGACAAAGGAATCAGTGACGATCACGTCTGGTAGCGTCTTGTAGGATAGCAACAAACGGTCTCCTTTTTGCTCGGTCGACAGCCATCATTCATGTAGTGCCCCAGCTCTGGTTCATGCTTTGCATCTCTGCCTCCCCAGATCTCCGACAGGTAGCTTTTGGTCGGCCTCGCTTTCGCTTTCCCCTTCGAGTCCACAGCATGGCAGCTCTGGTGATGATTTCAGGGTCTCTTCTGAGCAGGTGACTAGCCCAGTTGCAGTGTCTACCCGCTTTGATGGTGCGCATGTCTTTTTGGTGTGCTCCGAGTGCAGTTCTTGGTTGTTATGTTGTTTGGCAGGTTGTGTGAAAAGAGGACAGTTTCGACATATCATGGGACGTAAGATATGCATATATGGGGCAGCGCAACGAAACACGTATCTTTGGCGCATTTAGCATTCCGTCTATGCACCGCCGTCTATACAATATGTATCATCAAAGCTTGGCCTCATGCAGCTCCCGGTAATGTCTGATGAGACCATGAAAGAGTAGCACTACTGCTTCTTTATGCATGTCGTACACGGCGACGTAAGGTTGGGCATGAGGCCGGCATTCTCATCACGTAAAACAAATTTCTACAGAAACTTCCGCTGCAAGTTCCATTGAATACTTGCTCCAGGTTTCATATATATATATATATATATATATATATATATATATATAAGAGGGGCATTCAGAAAGTAATGCACCACATTGTTTTTCTCAGCTAATAATGAAGATAGAAGTATGAAATTTTGCACACTTCAAATATGGCATGTACCAATTGTGTGCACCAAATTGAACCGCAACCGGCCAAATAATACGGCTGCCATAAACCGTTGAAATGGAGCGTGTTAGCGACTTGCGTTATAAGCAGCGAATTGTGATAGAATTTCTTGTTGCAGAGAAGGAAACTGTTGTGAACATTCACAAGCGTCTATGTTTTGTTTTTGTTTTTTCGTACTCCCGCTAATACTCGAGGCGAAATCTCAGGTTATTTTTAATGTCTAACCTGACATTGATTTTTACGTGAGTATCCTATTTTCTTGTACAGAGACAAGTGTCCCTCGCCATTCAGGCAGATACTCTACGTTTTCGGAGGTACCCATTAGAGCTGGGTCGGCTCAGGAGCCGCCAGTCCCTGGTCGACGACACTCCTTCAAATGTTCTCGCCAGGTCTCGAGTTAATCCAATCCAAATCCCGGTAGACGAAAAATCCTCAAATGCCGTCGCCCGGGTTTGATCTTGAATCACCCGGTCGCCAGAGCGGTGTTGTAACCACTACGCTAGCGCGGCTCAAGCGTCTATGTGATGTGTATGGAAGTTTTGCAGTGGACAGGAGTACAGTCAGTCGCTGGGTTCAGAGAATCAAAGAAACAGGAAGTGGAGATACGGAGCTGCTTGATCGGCCGCGCTGTGGACGTCCTGCCACAGCCACCAACGCAGAAATGTTGAAATGCGCTGAGGGCATTATTCTTACTGATAGACGAATCACTACTCAACAATTGGCCTTACAGCTGTCAGTCAGCATTGGTAGTGCAAATGCAGTTATAAAAACTCTCGGATTTTCTATGGTTTGCGCAAGATGGGTTCCTCGAAGTCTCACAAATGACCACCGATTGCAAAGGAAAGCAATTACTTCTGAATTGTTGGAGCGTTTCAATGCTGATGGAGAGAACTTTTTGGCTAAGATCGTTACAGGTGACGAAACCTGGGCATATCATTTTGAACCTGAGACAAAAAGACAGTCAATGGAGTGGCATCATCCGCAATCACCACGAAGAAAGAAATTCAAGACAATTCCTTCAGCTGGAAAGGTCATGATCACTGTCTTTTGGGACATTGAAGGTGTGATTCTTGTGGACGTTATGCCAAGACGAGAGACAATCAATTCACAAGCTTACATTAAGACATTGAAAAAAACTCAATCAACGTTTTCGCAGAGTTCGGCCGCACAAGAATCCAGCAGACCTGCTTCTCCTTCACGACAATGCGCGACCTCACACAAGTCTTGCAACACGGGAAGCAATCACCAAATTGGGTTGGACTGTAAGACCCCATCCACCCTATAGTCCCGATTTGGCACCATCTGATTTTCATCTATTTGGTCCACTTAAAGATGCACTCCGTGGGACAAGGTTTGAAGAGGATGAAGGAGTGATTCATGCAGCGAAGAAATGGCTACATGATCAAGACAAAATCTGGTACAGGCTAGGAATACATGCTT
Organism: Oreohelix idahoensis; assembly: GCA_024509875.1. Taxonomy (NCBI): domain Eukaryota; kingdom Metazoa; phylum Mollusca; class Gastropoda; order Stylommatophora; family Oreohelicidae; genus Oreohelix; species Oreohelix idahoensis. The sequence continues at coordinate 333,085 of JAMPIV010017758.1, read as the reverse complement.
TATATGCACTTGTATCGCGCTGGCATAAAGCCGTACAAGTTGATGGGGATTATGTTGAATACTACTGATGTTTACACGACATATCCATGTATATTGTGTATAAATTTCATGCTGTTTGAATAAACAGCTCCTGAGAAAAACGATGTGGTGCATTACTTTCTGAATGCCCCTCGTATATATATATATATATATATATATATATATATATATATATATATATATATATATATATATATATATATATATATATATATATATATATATATGGAGCCGCGGCAGCATAGTGGTTAGTGCACTGGCTTCCTAGCGCAGTGGTCTATGGTTCGATCCCCAGATGAGGCGGAAAAATTTTTAGGCCACAAACGGCTCCTGGGTCGACCCAGCCCCAAATGGGTACCAGAGCTACTCTGGGAAGGTTAAGGCGGCCGGCGTGATGCCGACCACATCACGGATGGGTTTGAAAAAAAATCGAAAAAAGGTGATTCGTCTTACGAGGACAAAAGACAAAGAAAATAGTCTACGTTACGGCCACAAGGCCTTCGTCAGGAAAGGAAAGAAAGTGAAGGCTAGATAAGACACATAAAAACTAAATAAAATAAAAACTGGGTACTTCCCTGAAGACAAGAACCGAAATTCTATCAAAATCGCTGTCTGTTTGTAAGCGCGTGGCTGAACAGAAAAATGACTTCCGCCGCCGGATGTACACAATGCATACTAAGAAACTAAAAAACGAAACCGGAAAATAAACTACCCAACGTGATAAAAGTGGGGACTGGAAATAGAAGGGGACAGAATGAGTGGGAGATAAATAAATATGAAATAAAAAAATGTATATGGCATACAAATAGAAGAATAGGATAAGAGTGGAAAGAGTAAAATAGAGTAAGAGAGGAGAGGGTGACCTCAGACAAAGGTGTGAAAAGTGTTGAGACCGGCTGGTTTTAGACACCCCATGCGGTGGATAAGACGGTTCTCAAGCTGTTCTCGGCTGGCAGTGTCAGAGGAGCAGGATCGGATCGCTGTGACCTGGATGTCGATGGGACCATGGTGGTCAGGACCATTGAAGTGTATAGCAACTGGTGTGGACTTTTGCTGCGCGATGTCATTTAAGTGCTGGCTGAATCTGTCCCCAAGTCGTTTGCCTGTTTGGCCAATATAAGTTTTGCAGCAACGTTTACATATGATCGTATAAATGACATTGCGCGATTCACACGTGAAGCTACTAGTGATGGTGTACGTAGCCTTAGGAAAGGACACCTTCTGGGTTGATATGACATACTTGCACGTGTTGCATCGTGTCCGACCACAGGGTAGTGTGCCAAAGTGAGTGGCATTCTCCTTTGGGAGACGGCTGTGAACAAGAAGATCCTTCAAGTTCTTGTCACGTCTATATGCCACCAAAGGTGCTTCACTGAATACTTTTTGGGTCAGAGGCTCAGCTTGGAGGATAGGGAGGTGGCGGAAAAGGATCTGTTTGACAGTAGTACTGTGAGGGTGATGGGTCAAGATTAATTTGACTCTATCCGAAGTGGATTTATGGTGAGGTTTGAGGGCCTCCAGACGAGAGATGGGGAGCACACGTTGGAGAGCAGAGAGGTGAGAACATGTTCTGGATAAAGTCTGTTACGGAAGAAATCCAACATCTCATTTGCTCGTAAGTGGAAGTCATCGTCGTCTTGGCATAAACGGCGGAGGCGGAGAAGTTGTGAAAAAGGAAGGGAGTCACGACAGGCCCGAGGATGAGAAGAGGTATACAGGAGGTAGCTGTGGGCATCTGTCGGCTTGTAGTATACTGAGGTATTAAGGCCGGAGGGCGTGATAGAAATAGTAATGTCAAGGAAGTTGACAGATACTGTGGAGACGAGGGAGGTGAACTTGATGGTGGGGTGAAAGTGGTTCACAAAGTCGATGAAGCGGTGTAAATCAGTCTCAGACATATCTGTGAGACCTATGCCATCATAGATATATCTGCGGTAAAACCCAGGGAAAGGACCGGAGTATTGTTGCCATATCTGATGCTCCAAGTGGCCCATGAATAGACAGGCATAGCTGGGACCCATCTTCGTTCCCATGGCAACACCACTAATTTGGTCAAAAACTGACCATTGAATTCAAAGGAATTCAGTTGAAGGACCAGTTCAGCAAGACGGAGAAGAGTGACAGTGGATATAGAAGGGCAAGTGCGTTGGTCCAGAAAAAACTGAAGAGCTCGGAGACCATCAGAGTGGGGAATAGAGGTATACAGAGAGCAGACGTCCAGCAAGAAAAGACGGTAGGAGCGGTCTGCTGGGAGTCGGATAGAGGAGAAAGTTGTAAGAGCGTGACTGGTGTCTTTGATGAAGGAGGGAAGATTCTCAACGATAGGCTGGAAAATGCTATCGAGGAAGTCAGAAATGTGTTCAGTAGGACAAGAACAGGCTGAGACAATAGGTCTTCCAGGGTTTTCGATCTTGTGAATTTTGGGGAGCATGTAGAATACAGGCTTGCCCAAAGAGCTGTCATGAATCCTAAGATGAGATGCTTCGGGAGGAAGATCATGACTAGTGATAAGCTGTTTAATCGTGTTGTGTACAATGCGATTGTTAGAGACAGTCGCATCGCTGGTCCTGGACCTGTAAAAAGTGCCATTGGTCAACTGGTTTTTACCTTCACTTAGGTACAAGTCCTTCTGCCAGACGACAATGGCTCCTCCCTTGTCAGCCGGTTTGATGACAATGTCGTCTCTACGGCGAAGAAGGGAGAGAGCACCAGACTCCGCCGAAGTGAGATTGGAATAATGCTATGCCTGTCTATTCATGGGCCACTTGGAGCATCAGATATGGCAACAATACTCCGGTCCTTTCCCTGGGTTTTACCGCAGATATATCGATGATGGCATAGGTCTCACAGATATGTCTGAGACTGATTTACACCGCTTCATCGACTTTGTGAACCACTTTCACCCCACCATCAAGTTCACCTCCCTCGTCTCCACAGTATCTGTCAACTTCCTTGACATTACTATTTCTATCACGCCCTCCGGCCTTAATACCTCAGTATACTACAAGCCGACAGATGCCCACAGCTACCTCCTGTATACCTCTTCTCATCCTCGGGCCTGTCGTGACTCCCTTCCTTTTTCACAACTTCTCCGCCTCCGCCGTTTATGCCAAGACGACGATGACTTCCACTTACGAGCAAATGAGATGTTGGATTTCTTCCGTAACAGACTTTATCCAGAACATGTTCTCACCTCTGCTCTCCAACGTGTGCTCCCCATCTCTCGTCTGGAGGCCCTCAAACCTCACCATAAATCCACTTCGGATAGAGTCAAATTAATCTTGACCCATCACCCTCACAGTACTACTGTCAAACAGATCCTTTTCCGCCACCTCCCTATCCTCCAAGCTGAGCCTCTGACCCAAAAAGTATTCAGTGAAGCACCTTTGGTGGCATATAGACGTGACAAGAACTTGAAGGATCTTCTTGTTCACAGCCGTCTCCCAAAGGAGAATGCCACTCACTTTGGCACACTACCCTGTGGTCGGACACGATGCAACACGTGCAAGTATGTCATATCAACCCAGAAGGTGTCCTTTCCTAAGGCTACGTACACCATCACTAGTAGCTTCACGTGTGAATCGCGCAATGTCATTTATACGATCATATGTAAACGTTGCTGCAAAACTTATATTGGCCAAACAGGCAAACGACTTGGGGACAGATTCAGCCAGCACTTAAATGACATCGCTCAGCAAAAGTCCACACCAGTTGCTATACACTTCAATGGTCCTGACCACCATGGTCCCATCGACATCCAGGTCACAGCGATCCGATCCTGCTCCTCTGACACTGCCAGCCGAGAACAGCTTGAGAACCGTCTTATCCACCGCATGGGGTGTCTAAAACCAGCCGGTCTCAACACTTTTCACACCTTTGTCTGAGGTCACCCTCTCCTCTCTTGCTCTATTTTACTCTTTCCACTCTTATCCTATTCTTCTATTTGTATGCCATATACATTTTTTTATTTCATATTTATTTATCTCCCACTCATTCTGTCCCCTTCTATTTCCAGTCCCCACTTTTATCACGTTGGGTAGTTTATTTTCCGGTTTCGTTTTTTAGTTTCTTAGTATGCATTGTGTACATCCGGCGGCGGAAGTCATTTTTCTGTTCAGCCACGCGCTTACAAACAGACAGCGATTTTGATAGAATTTCGGTTCTTGCCTTCAGGGAAGTACCCAGTTTTTATTTTATTTAGTTTTTATGTGTCCTATCTAGCCTTCACTTTCTTTCCTTTCCTGACGAAGGCCTTGTGGCCGTAACGTAGACTATTTTCTTTGTCTTTTGTCCTCGTAAGACGAATCACCTTTTTTCGATTTTTTTTCAAACCCATCCATCGTATTCCACGTCTTACCGCAGTTCCCCTCCACTTCCTCGACCACATCACCCCTCGTGTGCCGACGGTCAAGATAATATGGGCCTAACACCATATTCCCAATATGCCTAAATGGGCGAAATGTATGGAAGCCATTTTTTTAAATCAGGGGCCATAATCAAATATATAAATTTCCAATAAATATCAAGGGCCGTAACACAGATGTTAAAACTATTATTTTATGTTTGTTATTAATGACCATACGTTTGCATATTTTACAAGATAATTAAAAATGTTTAACTAAACATTTTTATTTTAATAGAAAATAGAAGAAAAAAAAAACAGTATTCTGTAGCACTTCCTTTTTTTTTAACTATGTAATTTTAATTGCACTCATTTGGCCAAGCGGCTTCAAATTGGATCGGAGATGTATCGATCGATACGTAAATTAAAACCAGTGAATGTTCTATGAGCAAGAACATCCACAGTGCGTGTTTAATCTTAATGAAAATTTTACATGGTACTTTTTTTTACATCATTTTTTAAATGCGTGGTCAAAGTTTGAATGTATGTTTATTTTTAGTGAAATAGCAGACTTTTTCGCTTTCACTTATGGTATGTCGGTGCTTCCGAATTATTTTTTTTATAAACCTTCGTCCCCGCTTAGTATTAACATTTAGAAAATGCCTGGATTTAGTTTGGTAGTTCAGATAACTGTATCAACATATGTAAAAACCAAATTCACTCGATAGTCGCTTTTTTCCCGTTGCAATTATTTTTAAGTTATTTTATAGTAAAATCTTTAGTTGTTGCAGAAAACAAAATTATCAGATAGCTATGATCGTTGAAGGACCGTTTCAATGGAAATTATTTTTTCACAGGTTTGCCAGGTCACATAATCTGGTTTTTACCGCTTTGGTTAAAAAAAAAATAATAATAAGCTGGTGGCTTTTTTGTCAAATATGTATTCTTCTTCTTCTTCTTCCTCGTTCGCCCTGAAAAGGACGGTGGTTGCGTTGTGTCTGTTTACGCCTAAGCTGTGATATCTGCACCTTTCGGTCGACACATCCGACTTCTGCACGGCATTTTTTAGGACCGGGTTTGCCTTCCCATTGCGATCCACACTCGCTCAGCCAGACTGCACTGCGGCAGACTGTTTCCAGGACCACCACGTGGAGGTGGAGTGCGGTCTTGACCAGCTCTGATTCGCTGGTCCTGACGCAGGCAGTCAAGCTATGAGTCGCTGACTGCGTTCTCTATTGCTGTGTCTTTGGGTCCCAAATTCAATTCATTTTAATGTATGTTTATTTTGATTGACAAAGCAGATTTGTGCATTCATTCGTTTTGACGTGTTTCAGAATATTTTTAAAATAAACCTTCGTCCCCGCTTAGTACTAAAATTTAGAAAATGTCTAGGTAACATAATGTTTCTACTGATGTTTTCAAGGGAAGCAATCCATATGGTAAAATTATGAATCACTGGGAACAATCAAACTGGTAAAATTATTATTAAAAATTCAATCCATATGCGAAAATAAAAATAAAAAATTATTTGAATCACTTACTTTTTAAATCAAATTTAATTACATTTTACAAATTTCGAAGATTAATGCACTTCATAACTGAAACAGACTGCAATATATTTTGTAACATTGCTGGACCGAAGGGTCTTCTGTAATTATACATGTCCAATCTCAAACGGGGTGCGCCTCGCCAAACTAAGGCAATATTTAAGTTTTATTTTTATTTTTGGCTCTTAAAAAATAAATAACTCAAAGCTAAACAGTACACTAAGACGAAAGATCTTTATTTAGACATGTGTCCTAATATAACAGACGTTATCCGCGTGTCTCGGTTGAATGGGTCGTGTCTCACCGAAATGAGAAACTTCTGTTTAAAAAATACAACTCAACACAATCACTGTGTCTTTTATATTTGAAGTATGTATGACAGAAAATAATAATCATGTTTTTTTTTTACAAGTGTTACGGTATATGATATTAACGCCGTCTGCTAAAGGTTAGCGGACGTGCAAATGTAAAGGTTAAGACATTTAATATATTGCGATAGATGTTTCAATTATTGAACGCTCCATACACGATCGATTATGACGTGTCTAGCGTTGTTTGGGTCACAGTCGGTAACTAGGAGACGCTACCCATTGTTACTTGACCGCCAAGCTGAATAGCTGCGTTTTGTTAACCTTCCAATTTAATGGCATGATATAGCCATTTATATGTGTATTATGATGGACCAGGGTCAGTCCTAGAACTCTACATGAGAGGAAACTTATGGAGGTTAGTGATTAACTAAATCCTTGGAAGGAGAAAGATAATCGTCTACTTTATACGAAGTAATTAGACTCACAGTCTCACTGTCGGCAGGTAGCCATTCTATCTGCGCGTGCATATAGCTGTGATGTTCTGACGACAATTACTGCATTGTATCCTTAAACGGACATTGACATGTAAAACAGCAGTCTACGCTATTGATTGATTGATGCATGTACCTCATGTGTGAATTGAACTGTTTATGTATGTGTGTGATCCATATTAAATTGTGAAGGACTCGAACCGGAGGCATTATTGATTGAATCACGTTACACCATTCAATCTTATGAATTATGTATTTTATATCAAGTTGCTGAGTTAATAAGATGAACAGTTTGTTTACATCTTGATGCCAAGTTCAGGCATTACGACAAACCAAAGGTGAGGTTCACCCCATTCGCGTACGAATATTAGCACGATCAGAATTCAAGCAACACAACCAGTAACCACACACGAAAGTCCTTCAACAACAAGCAATAATGTATATATGTTTGAAAAGAACGCGCTACGAGAAACAATAGTAAGAACGTTAAAAAAGGATGAGTTGGACCATTCTTTCTTGGTGCGCCAGGCCGGAAAGGGAAAATGTATCTTATTAATTTGCTTCTTGCTAAAACTCGGAAGCAGAATAAAATTGCTTTTGCTATTCCATCATAAGAAATAAGAGTATTTTGGAAAAATTCGGAAGCAAATTGAAAAGCAAAAGTCAAATCACTCTTCTGGTAGAACCATAAGGAATAACAGTATTTTGTGCGGCTTGCATTTGCAATTACTGTAAACAAGGCACGAAGATAGTCACTTAAAGCGGTTGTCATTAACTTAAATGAAAATTTATTTTGACTCGAATATCAAAATATTATAATTTTATTTTGACATTTCATTAGTTTCTTAAATAGTTACTAGGAAAAATCCGGGCAACGCCGGGTCCTTATAGCTAGTAAGTATATATATATATATATATATATATATATATATATATATATATATATATATATATATATATATATATATATATATATATATATATATATATATATATATATATATATATATATATATATATATATACCATCACCAACCAAGATCTGCTTACTCGTAGCAAGCAAGAGGACATGCATACCATCATAGCTGGCAGACGCTGGAGCTGGGTTGGTCATGTCCTCAGAAGAGACCCCGATGCCATCACAAGAACAGCTATGCTTTGGACCCCTGAAGGAAAGCGAAAGAGAGGCCGACCAAAAACAACTTGGCGGAGGACTGTGGAGGCTGAGATGCAAAGAATGAACCAGAGTTGGGGCACTGTACGAAGGATGGCCACCGACCGTGCAAAGTGGAATCAATTTGTTGTTGCCCTACAAGACGCCACTAGGCGTGATGGCCACTGACTGCTTTGACGGTCGGTGGTTAAGGATCGAAGAAGAAGATATATATATATATATATATATATATATATATATATATATATATATATATATATATATATATATATATATATATATATATATATCGGGGATTATGTAACTCACAGACAGATGTATTATGTGGGGCATTAACCTCTACAAGCATGAACCTACACGCAAATTTCTCTCTTCAAAGCCTTCTGTTGCCGACTTCAAGGTGGTTCTATTATAAAAACAAATAGAGCAGATTTTTATAAATTAGTTTTGGTCATAATTCAAGCCTGCTCGTTGTCATGTGCTTAGGGGAATGTGAGCTGCACAACATACAACTAACGTATTTTGAACTGTGCACAGTTGCTAACTAAACTAGTTTCAAGCCTCGTTCTATTACATTAGGAAATTGCTCGAATGACAGCCGCGGAGCAAGCCGTCATTAGGAATTTCTGCTAGACTACATTAAATCGGATCTTTTCTGAGAGATCATTTGTAGTTTTTCCGGCTGCGTTATAATTTCCTCTAAGTGGCTTTTCCCTAATGGAACCACATCTTACGTCAGTGAGGAGAATAGCCGCTGTGTTCAGAATATTATTGAGTAGCGGTTCTTAATTTGTTTGTACGTTGCAGCCCCTTAACGCCCTAGCGGTTCTTAATTTTTTTGTACGTTGCAGCCCACGGCTGTTTGCGAGCGATCTTTTAGTTATTTCCCCTTTTTCCCCGACCGCGCTATTTATAGCCCACTTGACAGAGGTCACGTGGTCAGCTTCCTAATGGGAAAAACATGTGGCGATGTTTACTTTTGATAGGGCTTAATTAATGCTTTTAGGCTACTTTTTTATTATAAATACCGGCTTTAATTTTGCGTAAAGCTAGACTAGAAATGTTTGAGTAAATTTTAGAACAAGAACAAACATTTTATCATAATTAGAACAGAAGATATAATAGTCTGAAATAGTGTAAAATTTACGGGTTTTTTTTTACATTTTGTTATGGTTTGTTTCTAATTCAATTTACACTAAAACGGTCACAATCAACATGCATAACAAATTACAGAAATCAAAAGTAGAAAACCTGCAGAAAATGGATATCAAAGTTTTGTTTTGGTTTCATGCGTCAAACATTAATTATTGAAAGTTTAAATTGCATGTCCACATTTATAACCTTAAAATAACACACCCAATTGTCCCCAGAACATGAGAGCTAACAATTATCTCAATCATACATCATGAGTTCTGATCCAGTCTGCGCAATGTTTTTCTAATATGTGCTGTTTATGAATTGTTTTACTAGGGAATAGCTTTCTGAACAAAGACATATAAGTCTCTATCGATGCTGTTATTGATTCTTTACTAATTGGTTTACTGTGTGATATTTTGTTGTGTACTTTCTCAAATGCTTCTTTCAGTGAGTTGAATTGTTCTTGGGCAATAAAAGCTATGTTAGTTATATCTTGTTTGTCTGTAATTTTCAGTGTTTGTGTAATGATTGCTCTTGTAAGATCTTTATAAACTTTTTTGTGTGAGATATCTGTGGCAGTGATTCCCTATAAATGCTCTGCTATTATAAGCCTGTTGTATGATTTTGTGTTTGGCTAGTACCTTGTCCATGTGTGAGCAAACTGGACCAGACCTAGTACACAGATCTTGAAACTGAAGTTTGGCCAGCGCATCTTGTGCATTTTCAAGTCTAACTTTAAAATTATCTGTCTCCTCCTTATCCTCACAAAGTTCAATACCTACCTGAAAAATTCAATTTTAGCTCCTTATTCTTCTGCCTATTTCCAGTTCCTACTAAATCTCTTCAAGTTCTTAAAAGTACTAATGTTTGCATGTATCTCTTGCGAATTCTCAAATATCTTTGCGTCTATTGTATCAGCTACCTGTTCTAGAAGTCTGTGGTGTTTCAAAACAATGCCTAATAAAATATGAAGGTAAGGAGGAGCTACATTTTCAATTTCAATCTCTAACATTGGTTTGTGTAAACAATTATGGTAATGTGCCACTTGCCTTTTATTCCCTTTCCCATATTTCATATATCTATTGTAATCTCTTATCAACATGGCCAAACTTCTTGGTTTGCAAGTTGTATGCTCTCTGGATGTCTTTGATGAAAATGTTTGGTTTGTCTGGAGCTCAAGGAATATACCCATGTCTGTGGTGTCTCCAGCAAAACAAGGAAATAATCCCCGAATAAGAAAACAACAACTTGTTTACCATCCCACTAAAATATTTTAGTGACTCTATCTGAGCTTTCATGCCATTCATAAATATTTCTAAATTATCATATGTATCTCTGACTCTAGCCATTGATAAAAGGATGGTATTAGATTTAGAATTTGGTTTCTCTAAATTTACTACCTGCATTGTAACTTTGAATGAAAGAAGATATACAAACAGTTACTTAGAATTCGCTGGCAGCCGTCGTGTGCACAGGATTGTCTACCAAAGAACACCAATGGAACAGTCCTTATCTCACACACAATTTAAAAAAAAAATTCATATTATAAATAGAAGATTAACAAGAATTGAAAGATGGATCAAATTATGTGGAAGTAATCTATCTATAGCTTTACATGTTTTCTGACGCTTATATACGTAGCTAAATATCATTATAAATGAATGAAAATGCAAAAACAGATGGTGCTTTACAAAAAGTTATTTTTTTACTACCTTATTTAAGATTTGTGGGTATCAGGAATGCGTTTAAAGGGATTTAAATGCTATAAAATCTGGTGACAATATGCTTGTTCTTGTAATGCCACACTCACAAAACTGACTACCACACATTCTCAAGATATGAAACCAAAAAAAAAAAAGTATGTGGAAATAATCTTTAGCTTCCCTTCGAGAAGTCTTTATAATTATAAACTCAAACGAATGGGCCGATTTTTAGATATTAAATTAATAAAAAGATTACTTATTTTATGAATTTCCTTAAATGATGACGCTGTTTTCAAAAGTCTGTAACTCCGTCAAAACTAATTTCAAACAAATAAAAATGCAATCAAAAATAGAACACAGAACAAAGTTATAGTACACAAAAGAATGTTAGCGCTGTGTTTATCCAGAACGAGTGTGTAATGATTTATATTTTACTGATTTTACTCACACATCAGCTGATTTTCCCCGCCAAAAACTTAAATAGTCTTTTACGGTGCACACAAAATGTTATACCCGGTATCAGAATTCCGGTCACCGAAACTAAAAGAGCGCTCTGGTATAGGGCACAAACAGCCGTGAGCCCCTTAACGCCCAGGCTATACATATCATCATTAGCTGCAATCTCCACAACAAAGGTCAGCTGCAAAGGATCTCCAACGTCGTGTGTCTCTTGTCTTGATGGTGCACTCTGATAGACTCTTTCCTGTCTATCTCTTGATGTTATCTTCCCACTTATAGCACTGAATTCCTCTTCTAATTGTAAACTACTTGAAAAGAAATACTTATTTTCCTGTTAACATAGATCCTTCGTAGTTCTTTTTCTAGTTTGTATAACACGATTTTGGTACTCGTTACCAGGAATCGTCATACTGCCTGGCTTAGGCGATTACGAATCTTCGCGGTTTCAAATCAAAATGATGTTTAACAGGACTAGATTAAAAAATAAAATACTCTACTATGTATTTGGCACGCCTTGGAGAAGCTTACTTAAAACGATTTGAAAATATGAACTATTTTATGAAATTTCACATTTTTAATTTTTGCCTCGTTATGACAAAAAATAGATCTCTTCTACTATCTAATCTTCCATTCCCAAACTCATTTCCTGGCTCTCGATTCGAATATATTCATAGGATAATTGCTCGCATACAAGTGAAATTGATGCTCCATTTTTCCTGGAGTGCTATTTTAATATGTTCTTCATTTCACAGCAAACGGATATTCAGGATTTTTAAAGGAACCAAGCAGTTATTTCCAAGCCGCTTACTTGGATGCCAATACATTTTAAAGCCTTTCTTGAATTATTGTGATACCCTAAGAAGTGTCTCGCTTTATTTGGGGATTCTGGGTACTATAGAGCTTGCAACTGTATCTTTTTCTTCTTCTTTTTCATCATTTTTTATATGAAGTCAGATCATCTCCAAATATTTGGTTGACATATACTTTGGTCCGAATTGTTCTCTATTGTTATCTTTCATTATTTGTTCTTATACAGAAAAACGCAGTAAGTCTCATCAAGCTCTCAAAAAAAAGGAGACAAAACCAGTAGAGTGGAATAAAGGAATAATTGTCAAATGTCTTAAGAAGGGCGACCTTGCAGATGTGATAGGAAAGGGAGAGAACTGGGATAGGAATATGTAAGAATAATTTATGAGTAGGGGGACTTAGTTTTAGGTCAAGATTGTGTCACGAGAAACCCGTGGGGGAAGAAAAGAGTTGAGAACACTTCTTCAATGGTCGTCAGCTGAGAGCAGGTTAGAAATTAGACTAACCGTACGACCATCGACCATGTTATGGACAGCTGAGGTGCCATGTTGCTTATGGTACTGCTGCAGTGTGCAGAGAAGAAGAGAAGAATACTGATGCAAGATATTTCCATAACAAATAGTTTTTCATGTCGATCTGTATCCACTAGATATCGCCAGCAGTTTTATTCTGGTATGTAAACACTCGTGTAATTAGCTGAGAGCAGATAGACAAGAACAAGTGTTAAAGCAGTGGTCCAGTGTCGGACATATAGGGCAGGTAGTACAAAGAATAGTTTATAGCTACGAAGAAATTACCAGCACTGGTGGTGACCCAGACAATACTTCGAAACAAATTTAATAGATGGAGAACAGCCCATTAATCAGTAGTGATGTGTAGTAGTGATGGGTGAATAGAATAACAAAGTAGACAGCAGAGATCCTGAGCTAATCAAGAGATAATAACATTAGTTCCTGACCAGTGCAGTACGTGATGTAGGAGTGTCATCAATGAAGTCTCGCATGTATATTTATTGATAATCAGGCTCGGAGGTAGCCAAGTTGTAAATATGTTCCTTGACAACTAATAAAGAACTTTTGTTGTCAGCTCTGAGTCGTCAACTCCTTCCAAGTATTATATTTGTCAGATAATTTGATCTCATTCAGTGGTCATAGGAACAAGGTAGGCCACAAAGGTACGGCGCCTACAATTACAGCCAGTGAACATAAGACAAGGGTACACTAAGTCGAGAACATACACAAGGGTCAACGTAACAACAATCACACAAGCAAAAGAACCTGGGTTAGAAGTTGGGTTGAGAATCAATGAAACTATCACACTTTGCCTTTATGGTGCCAGTGACCACTTGTGGGAAGATTACGTGTGTTACAAAACAGTGTACTTATCAAAACACAGGCGATTGAAAAAAAAACAATGTCGAGATCAACGAAGCATGAATTCAAGTCAACAGTGAAGAAAACAAGACAGTTACGTGCCGAGACATATGAAGAGCAGCCGATCGTGACAAGGTCAACGAAGGAACCCAAGTCAACGGTGACGAAGATACATTCTTTTTACAACTTAATTCCACAGTCGGGTATGGGTCAAACATCATCACACCAAAGTGATCCTTCTATGAACAGTGTAACAAGTATCAACAACAGCCGCTCATAACACAGAAAACCACAGGGAAGAAAAGAAAGAAACAAAAACAGTGTGCACACTCAAGTCAGCAGTCCAGAAAAGAAACATTCATCAGGAACCTACGTCCAGATACAGTGTAGTTAGTTAGTTATAATTAGGTAGAATTATTGTTTGTATACAACTTTGAACCTATTCGTGTATTATAATTTCCTTCATATTTTTGGTATAGAGATTTGCTGTGAATAACAATTGTTTTGTTACAACATCAAGATAATTAACCAGAGAAATTTTTTTCAGAGCCCCAAGAAGCCCCACTAACATAATTTTTTTTGATTTTCAGGGCTATAAATGGAACAACAGACAGAAATGGTAGTAGGCGTATTACGCCAGGTATCTGAGACATTGGGTAGGGTAGACAAAAACAGCAAACTTGCCAATGTCAAGGGGAATGTTGATACGTTTTCAGGTAAATCTACTGAATGTAAGACCTGGCTCTTACAAATAGAGAGATATTCGTTATCAGTTCAGGCCTCAGACAATGAAAAGAGATTGTTAGCTTTTCTTACTAGCACACACTTAGTAGCAGATTTCATTAGAAGAAGGTTAGACACAGTGCCAGAGGAATCATGGCAAGATTTCAATACGGAAAGTTATTTATTTTTTCTTTTTTTATAATAATTTTGATAAGAGTTGTAAATTACCTTTTTTTATAAATGTAGTTGTCAGTTCCGTGTATGTCTGTGCACGCGCGTGCGATAGTGTGTATGTATGGAGGGGGAGGAGAAGTTTCAATATTTCTCTCACGAAAGACAATCTTGTTGGAAAGAAAACACCTAGATTATTTGCAGTTATCACCCATTTCACTGATTAAACAATACCCACACACAAATTAATATTAATTTTAATGTTATTCATTTTATTATTTTTACGACTGGTTATTGTATTGTCATCGGAATACACGACTATGCCAAGTTTCAGAGCTATTGCTCATCTGCAAGTGATCGAAAAATCGTTTGCAAGATTTGAAGGTGCCATACGTTGCAAGTTAAAGAAAAGCCAGTAAAAACAGGGAACAGTTTTTGCTGGACATCGGGGCACACGTAAAAAGAGCAGTCTAAACACCCACACCTTACTGCCCATTATTTCCGCTGACAAGCAGAAAGTATTTCACGTAGTACAGGTAAAGGTACAGGTACAGGTAAAGGTAGTCCCATATCATATACTGCCGTAAGGGAGTGAAGTATTAGAGATATCACTATACTAGGTCCAGCATCGAGAGTTGGGGGTGATCAGTTTTCTTTCTCGCTGCCTTTTCCTTCCCCAACTCACGAGCAGTCCGTTACCCATTTACAGCTGGGTAGACTGGAGCGTGATGTTTCCGTGTTTCGAACACGGTACCTTTGCCGTGAGAGGCCAGAGCTCTAACCACCCTGCCGATCGGACGTTCAATTTTACTTTGCAGAGCTCATTAAAAAAAAAAATTATTCGAGATGAAAATGAAATGTTTCCTTGCACAAACCACACATTCATTTATTATAAAAGGCTCGGTGACACTGGGGAAAGGGCGTCGCGTTGGCTGTGGATTTAAAAAAAAAAAAAAAATTTTGCCTTGTTTTGGCGAAGCGCGTCTCGTTCGACCTAGTCGGTTATATTAGGGCGCATGTCCCAATATAAAAGACCTTTAGATCTGATAACGTTATTTAGTTGGCTGTGGAGCAAATATAACGGTCTATAGAAATTAGAACATGTAATTTTATTTACAAAATAATGGTTAATTTCACTATTGCCTTAAACTGGCAGCGTGGATAAAAACAGGAGTGAAGTTTAAAGTCGCAACCAAGGTAGCGTGTGTTCAATTCCCAGCGCAGATTGGAAAGACAGCTGGATGCTGACACTTGGGAGTCATGACCCGAGTGGGCCTACCCCTTAGGGTGTAAAGGATATTAAAGAGCCGAAACACTTGTCCGACTGGGGGAACTTATTCTGATGATCAGATTGCCTCCTGTTGTAACGCTCTGTTTAGAATTTCCTATCATACGTTACCTTTTAGCTCCGCGTGGAGCATAGGCCTTCAACAAATACACGCCAAGCTTTATGTTATCCGACTGGGGGAACTTATTCTGATGATCAGATTGCCTCCTGTTGTAACGCTCTGTTTAGAATTTCCTATCAAACGTTACCTTTTAGCTCCGCGTGGAGCATAGGCCTTCAACAAATACACGCCAAGCTTTACTATCCTGTGCTATCCGTTCACGTTGTTTCCTCGTATTCTTTATCCTCATAAATCAATCAATCAATACCTTTTAGCTCCCCAAGGAGCATAGGCCTTCAACAAATACACGTGCCATTAGTTCAAATTCTTTCTGCGTTTTCCTCATCATTTTCACTTCTGTCTCTAGCTCTCTTCTCCTTGTGTTTTGATCTACCTTTGCCACTCTTTTGTTGTGGATTCCAGAACAAGGACTGCCTTGTAATGCTATCTACAGGTTTCCTCAATGTGTGTCCTATCCATCTCCAGGGTCGTCTTCTCAGCTCTTTTTCCACTGGCACTTGTCTGGTTCTTGTCATCAGTTCCACACTGGTGACCTTGTCATACCATTTTAATCTTTCTATTCTACGCAAACACCCGCTTATGAAGGTCTGTAGCTTTTTTGGTTGTTGTTTTTGTTGTTCTCCATGTCTCAGAACCATACAATAGGACTGACTTCACATTTGAGTTGAAGATTCTTATTTTCGTGTTGGATCCGATTTCTCTTGATTTCCATATATTTCCCAATGCAATGAAAGCTCCTCTTGCTTTTTTGTATTCTTATTTTGATATCATTGTCCCTCCAACTTTATCATTATATATTTTCATAAAAAGGGTAACGGTAGATCCCGTTACACACTCATTTGCGGCATATAGGGAATATGGTGTTAGGATCATATTTTCTAGACTATGGGCACACTAGGGGTGATGTAGTCAGCATCACGCCAGCCACCTTAACCTTCCCAGAGTTACTCTGGTACCCAATTCATGAGGCTGGGTGGACCCCGAGGCCGTTTGTTGCTGTCTAAAAAAATCCACCAACCATGGACCACCAAGCTAGGAAGCCAGTGTACTAAACACTGTGCTACCGTGGCTCCATGTTCATGAAGTTTATGTCTAATTATCTTCTCCGAATGTCAATTCGCCTCCCTTTATTTAATTTCTTACATTGTGACTTCTAGAACAAGAACTACCTTGTAATGTTACCAACGTTTTTTTTTCAATGCGTGGCGTATTCAACGCAAGCGTCTTCTTTTATTTTGCTCCACAGGTATTTGTCTTGTCGTTCCTTACTTACTTAGTTGTTCCCCTTCTACCGTGAGGTGTAGAGGTTTGGAAGAGAGAGCGCTAAACTAACCTTTCGGCTGTCTTCATCCTGGCCTGGTTCCATTCTAGTAATCGGTTCTTCAGAGATTGTCTAATTTTGTCCTCCCAGCGGACTCTGGGTCGTCCTGGAGGTCTGGATCCCTGGCTCTTAGCCTCCCATTCCTGCCGTGTCTCGTCGTTCCAACAGCTCCAAATTTGTGATTTTGTCAAACCATTTCAATCCTTCTGCTCTACTCTCGCACCCACTTATACACATCTGCCGCTTTCTGATTGCTTTGTTTGTTGTATAACCATATATGTATAGAATAAAATAATACGGGAAAACAAAGACCGTATTCACTAATGTTTAATACATGCTGTAAACACCCGATATAATAGCATGGCATAGTGTAAAATATGTTCTGTATACAACAAACACTAACGAAATATACAGTTAAAATACGTAGAAGACATGTCCAAAAGCGTCAACGCAATAGATAGTTTCCGTAAATATAAACACCGGATACATGAATACGGTAGATATACGAGGGTAAGTTAGAATGTAAGGTTCCCTATTTAATTACCACCGTCGTACTGCACGCAGTGAGATGACTTTTTGCTGACAGGAAGTTTAGACCTTGACCGCTAGGTGGAACCACAAATCAAGCCCTAGCTCCGCCATTTTACTGAACTAGGCAGTTCAACAATGACTACTGCACTGTGTGAGGGGACAAAAGAAGAGGTATGATCAGTTATTCGGTTTATGTGGGCAAAAGAGACAGCACTGATTTAAATTCATCATGAACTTGAAGCTGTGTATGGCCCGAACGTGATGAGTGTGCAGCATGTGAGAAAATGGTGTCGTGAATTCAGTGGCGGTCGAGTTAGTGTGACGGACGAACAAAGGAGCGGGCGTCCTTCCTCGTCAGCAAATCTTGTCCCTGCAATTGAGGAAAATTTGCTTGCCCTGATCGCCGCGTGTCACTTAAAGATTTGGAAGAACAATTTAGTCTTTCACATGGCACAATCTGGGACATTGTTCACGACCGTTTAGGGTACCGAAAAGCGTGCAGCAGGTGAGTCCCTCGGCAACTGACAGAGGACCACAAGAACAACCGTATGGGTGCGTCCCTCACCCATCTCCTCCGCTTTCATGAACATGGTGAGGATTTCTTGGAGCAAATAATTACTGGAGATGAAACGTGGGTATACCACTACTGTCCCTAGACAAAAGCCCAATCCATGGCGTGGAAGCATTCTGGGTCGCCTACTGTAAAAAAAATTCAAGACATCGACCAGCCCTGGGAAAATCATGGCGACTGTGTTTTGGGACATGCATGGTGTGCTTCTGTTGGATTTCACCCATCGTAATGCAACAATTAATGCTTCTGCTTATCAAGTCACTCTCAAGAAATTGAAGAGAGCTGTTTAACGCAAAAGGCCTCAGATGTCAGCCAAGAGGGTGCTGTTGTTGCATGACAATGCCCGACCACACACAGCTCGTGACACAATGAATCTTTTGCAAAGCTGGAACCGGGAAACTCTTCAACACCCGGCCTACAGCCCTGACCTGACACCTTCAGATTTCCATCTCTTTCCAACAATGAAAAAACACCTGCGTGGCAACCGATTCCAATCAGACGATGATGTCAAGCACGAAGTGCAAAAAGGGCTGCGTGAACAGTATCCCGCCTTCTACCGACACGGTTTTGATTCATGGATTTCCCGCCTAGACAAGTGCCTCAACAGAAAGGGTAACTATGTTTAAAAATTGTGTAAAGGTTTATCTTTTTGAGACATATAACTATTTCAGTAAAAATAAAGCATTAAAAAAGTACATGGGAACCTTATTTTCTGACTTCCCCTCGTATAAGTGTATACTGCAGTGTTTTCAATCAGCCTCTCTCGAACAACTCTGGGAAG
The DNA here is from genome assembly GCA_024509875.1 of Oreohelix idahoensis. Lineage (NCBI taxonomy): Eukaryota > Metazoa > Mollusca > Gastropoda > Stylommatophora > Oreohelicidae > Oreohelix > Oreohelix idahoensis. The sequence continues at coordinate 314,195 of JAMPIV010017758.1, read as the reverse complement.
GTTAAGGCGGCCGGCATGATGCTGACCACATCATCCCTAGTGTGCCGATGGTCAAGAAAATATGGGCCTAACATCATATTCCCAATATGCCTCAATTGGCATGTAATGGGATCCTTTACCTTTACATTTTTTTTTCTTTCGAACGACATACAGTCAGCAAATTAACAAATTAATTAACTAATTCATACATGCTTTATCCTAAGCTCCTTAATCAGTACAGGCCTTCAACGTATGCCGATTCCTTATGTCTCGTGCCTTGCCATCATGGTTTCTACACGCCTTCCTCATCTCTTTCATTTCTGTCTCTATAGTTCTGATCCCCGAAAGTTTTTATGTCTCCCTCAACCTCTCTTCCCTTGGGGATTTCAGACAAAATGGTGCCTTGTAATGATCTCAACAGGTTTCCTCCAAGCATGTCCTATCCATCTGGTTCTTGTCATGAGTTCTACAATTGGTAATCTTGCCGTATTATTAAAATCCTTCTATTTATCATCGTGCTTGTTGTTGTCCATGTTTCAGAGCCACACAATAAGACTTATTTCAGTTGAAGATTCTTATTTTTGGAATGGACATGATTTCTTTTGATTTCCATATATTTCCCAGTGCTCAGGTAAATGAGGCAAGAGATCCAGTTACACGCCAATGAGGCATATTTGGAATATGGGGTTAGACCCATATTTTCTTGACCATCGGCACACTAGGGGCGATGTGGTCAGCATCACGCCAGCCGTCTTAACCTAACCAGAGTTGCTCTGGTACCCAGTTCATGAGGTTGGGTCGACCTCGGAGCCGTTTGCGGTCTAAAAAATCCCACCTCAACTGGGGATCGAACCATGGACCACCGAGCTAGGAAGCCAGTGCGTGCCATGAAATAACAAATTTATGCCAAAATAGTTTAAAGAATATAGCCTACTTGTCTGGCTAGCATAATGAACAAGCTTGACGTTAGACACAGTCGTCATGAAACAAAATGCATCGTTCCATCTTCACACTTTTATGCATTGATGTTGAATCGCGGCTTGTAGATACAGTGTTTACATTTATTTAAATAAACGTAAAGGTATTCCCACATTAGAACTGCCGCACGGGAGTGAAGTGTTAGGGGCTTTACCAGGGCCGGATTAAGAACTCTAGAGGCCCTAGGCTATTAAGATATTTTGGGACCCCTCTGCAATCTTCTAAAACTAGAAGAAAACAAAAAACTAATGGATTTCAGATAAATGTATATATATATATATATATATATATATATATATATATATATATATATATATATATATATATATATATATATATAGTGCATATATATATATATATATATATATATATATATATATATATATATATATATATATATATATATTACTGGACAAAAGTTAAGGGCCACCATTCAGTTTAGACAAGGTTTATATAATTGATAGGCAAACTGTAAAGACAAGTGAAAATGTCATTAAAACTGAGCTCAGAGAAATGTGTATACATTTCTGTGTGCACTAAGTTAAGTTTTTTTAATGTCCAAAAACTGGGTCACTTTAACCCACACGTGAAAATTGCCATTGTTGCTGCAAAAACTCGTGGTTTTTGCAACACGCCCCACTAATTCAAAAGGTGAAAAAGTGAGATGAATTTGAATGCACGTGGAAAATGATCATCGGTAAAGAGTGTTCATCGTTGGTATGCAATAAATCAGTATGACAAGTGGTCGAAATGATCACTGCATTAGCCATGCCACCAAGGAGAAGTCTCGGCACTGTAGACCGTGGTCGAGCCATGGCATGGATTCAAGGTGGTCAATCTGTTCGTCATGTTGCAAGACGTTTAGCAGTGTCCCACTCTACCATTCAGAGATTTCTTGAGAGATTTCAAGCTACCGGACATTTGGAAAATCGACCCTGCTCACGAAGAATTATATAAACCTTGTCTAAACTGAATGGCGGCTCTTAACTTTTGTCCAGTAGTATATATATATATATATAAGTGTTCGTTATAACCCCTACATTTTGATAGATTAGTAGTGGGGCTCCTGCAATGAAAATATAATTTTAAAAAGGCAAAAAGCTGGGAGTCTGCACCAAATCATTCAATTGCTCTAACAGAAGTGGTTATTGTAGTAATTTGTTTTACATGATGGGGTTTCCACCCCCATAATCAACTCCATAATAATAATAATAGCCCCTTCAGTCATAACTGACTGGGAATGCGCCCCTGAGGTGACAGCCCTCAGCTGCTTATTGTTCTGGCGTTCCTTTCGACGTTTTCTCCTCTCTTCTGCTTGAGTTTCTTTTCGCTCAATCTGAGGTGGCGCCGTAGAGAGCATCGCCACTTGGTACGATAAGCAGCTTCATCCTCTCACGCTGCTGGATTTATATTCGGTGGTAAACATCAAATTAGTCGTGTTTACACGATATGTCTGAGGGAGCAGTCCTATCATTTTCTTATCTGCTCAGAGACCCCCCGGGGCACTCCACGGGGGCACGCAATAGCTGTAACAAGGTCACGGTAGTCCCATAGCAGATACTGATGTAGGGGAGGGAAATGCTGGAGACTTCATTATTGTCGTAACATCAGAGATTACACCGAGCAAATAGATAATATTCTTGTTTATAGAGATAAAATAATATAGGGATATAATAGTGGAGTTGTGTGAGACATCATCGCCCCGCCTGTAGGTCATTACTTCTTCTTCTTCTTTCGTTCTCTTGAAATATATTGTCTATATCTGCAATGTTGTTTCTTGTATAAACTTCACTGTCTTTTCTAGTTCATACAGAGTTCATATAGTTTTGCTTCCAGTGTTGTTTCTCTGGGCCAGTGGGTTTGCCTCAATATATCATATTCGCGGCAATCTTGAAGTACGTGCTCCGCAGTCTGGGGTACCTGTCCATATGTACACATGGCTGAATTGCCAATCTTGAATTTTGTATACATGTGGCTGCGGAGGCGGTTGTGCCCTGTTCTGAGGCGCAGAATGACTATTTGTTCTGATCTGTTCATAGCTTGGTAATCATCCTGCGTTGATGTTGGTGGCTTTCTGATAGATTTGATCATCTTTTTCTTCTGATGGTACGTAACTGGTACATCCGGTTGCTCGTCTGCAGCACCTTCTCTCGTTTCCTGGTATTCCACAATGAGACGGTATCCACTGCATGGCGACCCTGCGCTGGTTGCACAGTTCAGAAAGTAGGGCTTGTATACCTGGCAATTTTCTGGACTGAAGTGCTTGGAGTGCTGATCTTGCATCTGTCAGGAATACTACAGGCTGTGGACCGAGATTGGTGTTCAGTAGTTTCTCAGTTGCCACCTTGATTGCCTGGACTTCTGCATCATAGTTGTTACAGAATTTCCCCGTTGGTACTCTGACCGTATCCCTAGTGTTGGAGGATACAAGCACTGAGAGAACGCAGAGACACGAAAGTGCTAACACAGGCAGAAAAGTTCCTCTGTATGCCGAGCCATCCAATGAAGGACAGATTCCAAAACCTAGCAATGGGGCGACTGAAAAGAAGCAGCTTTATCCACCAGGCCAAACGATTTCGTAGACAAACCTCAGACCTGCCTGAAGTTAACAGCCCCCTAAAGTCTGTGCCAGAACAAACCCCTTGGAGAGAGGAGCATGGACTACCAGTACACATCCACACAAAAGTGAAAGGAATATTCGACAGGGATGAACAGAACAGCGTGCAACGTAGGACAGTCACTCTCAGTTTCCTGGATGATGAATACCCACAGGACCTCTGGGTCCGAGTATACACGGATGGGTCAGCACAGAATGCAGTAAAGAATGGAGGAGCAGGAGTGTACATAGGTCAGTACTAACTTTCTATACCTCGTCCTTGGGACACTAACGGTAACAATTTTGAAAAGGCAAAGCGTAGTCATTCTAAGAAAGATGGACAGAAGAAAACGCGAGGAAGGGGAAGGGAGAGACGGAAGAATGCAACTGTTGACACGCGTTGGAGTTTTGGTCTCGCGAACCGAACGAAAGTGCGCGGCAATACCGTAGCATATTTCTAAAAAGACGACATAAAAACCATACCGTCCCATTTTCGCTCGACCCGCGTTCAAAATATATAACCTCACAGATTGGCAGTCTGAAAGCATAAACACTCACACAGTTTTTACTTCCGGTCTAAAAGTCGCAGTTTTGTGACGTATTGCAGATGCGTTGGTTCAATTTTTGAATGAGAACGTTAGTTACAGACAAATAATACGATTAATGTGGAATATTTGAAAATACAGTGGGAGAAGGGGAGAAAAGGAGCATAGGTGGTCGTGTCATGAGTTCGTTGTTTACAGAAATTTGAAATTTGAACCCAGCGGAGCATAGAAGGATAGAGAAGAGAAACTTAGATAATTTTCTTACACACTAAAAGAAAGGACAGTTGACAAATACAATGACATTAATGGTTAAATAGAAGATTAAGGTGTTAATGTATCTTACCGTAGATAGAAAAATATGCTATTTGAGTAAATAAAGGGGAAAAACAATAATAGTAAATATAATAAAGGAAAGAATAAAAATATAACTACTGTGTGACAGACAGCAGCCTGATCTAGAATTACTTTTCAGAATTTGAAACACTTAGTAAATAACCGAGATATTGGTAGAAGACAGATAGATGAACAGACGTACATCTCTCTCAGCTTGCCACATATTGGGAGAAGGGGGAGGTAGTCCCAAGTTTGAAAGTTGTAGTTTCTATTTGAAAAAGGACGCTAGAGGCATGATAGTCCCTGATTGGCTGGAGTCTAATATACTAACGGTAGTGATAAAAACAATTTGAAGTTGGCTTTTGGTGCCACTTATAAAATATATTTCCTACACTACTGTTGTGTTAAGGGCAAGAATTTCAGTACGATTTTGCCTTTGCTGATCTGCACCAGCAAGCGATCTGGAAGTGACCATATTATCGCTCATTAAACTAATTAGTAGGAATATTTCATTGATGCGGTAAGAAGAAAACATTTATATTATTATTATTATTATTATTATTATTATTATTATGTATTATTGAACATGTATGAATATTCTATGGGTATAGGAATATATACAGGAAAGCGCCAACATCAAACTTTGTGTGGTGTCACAAAGTTGTTAAGAAAGATATTATCATTTTGCAGAAAAGCCAGACAGGCTTACTGATACTTTAGGAAAAAATAAAATTAAATAGTAATGGGGAAAAGTGATGTACAGTTTTATGGTGTAAGACCAGAAAACCACTGGCCGTCTTCTTCAGCAAGTCACCGTATTTGTACATGACTTGATATAATTAATTAAAATGTTTCCTATGTCAAGGAAAGTGTCAAACTGAAGTTTGAAAGATTATCTGACCATGAATGGGGTACAAAACCAAATAAGAACGTTAACTAATTGTTTAGTTACCATGCTGATTCTAACTATGTTGAACATGTTTAATAGTTAGGGATAGAGAGAGGTATATGAGTTGTTGAGGAGGGCTTATTACTCTTATTCCAGGGTTTCATCTCTGAATCAAAGTGCGCCATTGGTCAACAAATACTTATATGTTCATCTGCACCTGAAGAATTGAGGCAGTAGTGTCTGTTTTCCTCACTGTTGAGACTTCAAGGGCAGTTTCCTGACTTGGCAGTTTGAAGCTGTTAGCTTGGACTGGAACGATCTTGTATTCCTGCAACTACAAAGATAAGATTTCGTCCACGGGCACATGATGCCTCAGATTAACCACTCTCTTTTCCAAATGTGTATTTCCTAGTTCAGAACATGATGAACACAGACGTTCTTCCCATTATTACCCGTTCATAGGATCAAGATTTAATTGACACTTTTCAAAAGTGACATTTTTATATAGTTGTGAATAATAACAGACTCATTTATAGTTTGAAGTAATTGTTGTAAATACAATTCATTATCACCTTGAGTTTTCATTATTCCTGTATCAAAAAAAAAAGAACTGAGATACAGGAAAATAAATTGTAAAGAAAAAAGATTTAAAATTTAAACTTTAACAGTGACTTGTTCCATTATTGTTCATTAATTTATAAGTGTAGTGTTGTCATTTCATTACATTACATCGCATATACCCTAGACATCTAGCTAGACAACACTCACACACCTTTACACTTAACTAGGAGAAAATATATGATAGGTTGAGGTCATAGGGTGGTAGCAGACAGGTACCTGTTGCGCACATATTCTTTGTATGGAATTATGCGACGCACGGATTACTGTAGGTAGGTAGGCATACAAATGTATTGTATGACTATTTGAGATGAACAGTATTTATTTTGAAATGCTCTCATGGTCAAAGTTATATCACCCATGATTAATTCATACTTTTGTTGTATGGGTGATCTCTCTTGAATATCGATTTGGCGGATGGATCTGGACTCCGTTGATCTATTCTCTGTCGGTCAGAAACAGATTATTCTTGCTTAGGTTTATGCAGGGATGTTTATGGTCCGAGTCTATGTTTACTCAGTGTCTGTTGGAGACGATTCGGTCTTATATCGGGTTATCTTTGTATGTCTATGTCGGACTATTTTCCTTGTGCTGTATTTTGGGGTCAGGTGCTTTTCGGCGCATGAAGATACGTTAGGGAGTTCTTCGGTGATGGAGAAGCCTGGCGGTAAGTCATGTCTGAGACCTGCCCAAAGTTTGTGATCTCTTTTTTTGATTATGGGAACGAAGATAGTTTCTTCTGGGATGGTTAAATCCATGAGTTCCCTAGTGTTCATTCCATAACGCGAGGAGAAGAGCGTTTCTGTGTTTGCTAGTGGTTTTTTCCTATGACAAGGTAAAAAAAACTGTTTACCGAACTTTTTCCATTCCTAGGCCTAATATGGGCGGACAGCTACATGAATTGAACCATGTCAGTATGTCGGAACGACATGTTATCTAGCAGCACTGATTATGTATATATGCAGCAACTATCAGGAAAGAATATGCTGAATGTTATAGAAACAGTTATGTTCATGAACTGAATCTTTATTGAAGCTTCATTGTGCATCGTTATCGTGAGCGAGGCTCACAAGACTAGAAGCCATTTTGGAATGCTATTTGTTGTTGATCATTTACCAGAGAACAGGGACGCCCTTATTAGCAGGTGATGATAAAGAGATCATACTTATGAAAGGAAAACCTACTATTAGTAATTTAACGTTTTCTCAGGTAATAATGGCTGAACTGTACTTAACGGAATCTTCGCTAGAGTGCAAGTTACGTTTATGCTAAAGAGGTTCGGTCTAGGAATCAGGTTGGAACCTTGTTTATTATCTGACATGATTAGTCAGTAAGGCCTGATAAATATTTATATAAGATATGGAACTCTGAATGCTTGTATACTGACGTTCCATTGTGATTTCCTTCTACATGAATGCCAATTTATTATTGTACACCGTGGGTCAACAATATGCTATTGATGTCGACCTGTGTTCCTGTAACTGTACCCGTTCTGTCCAAGTGTGTGCGTCAAATTAAACTATTGAAACGTCTACAGTAGTCTGCATCAGTAACTTCTAGATACGCATGAATGAGTGTTTGAACCTTCAGTCAACTCCACAGAACAGTCTACACATTCGCGTATTGACATTTATTGTAACACTCATTGTTAACAATGCATTCTTGTCGGGGCCTCATTGTGTTCCAGGACAAGGTGACCTGTATACCTGACACTGTGCCCGGTTATTAGAGTTGACCAGTTACACCAATACACCTTTACAACGTGCTCTGATATATACACAGTAACCGTGAAGCAGAACACAGCTTTATCAATGTGGTAGGCCAGATTTCTGGGCTTAACCTGCACAGTAGACATTGCCGGAAGTTAACAGCTACTGATACCAGTTCGTTTCCCTGACGCCTGATACGACACACCTGCAGTGAGAGTCTACACTGGATTGACAGTTCTTCACGGGACCTATGAAACGAATACTGAATCTAGGTCAGCACTTGTTGACATTTGTCGTTGGACATCACAGCAAGTTTCAAGCATACATTTAACTTTTTGTAACAAGTACAGTACAGGTGAAAGCAGAAGTCTTACACTCGATGGACCTTCTTATGTTCTGCTATTGTGTTGAACTTTAATATTTAAGGCCAGAATTTGTAATTCAATAAAGTGGCAGTTTATTTATTGTGATTAGAATAACTGTGCCATTAATCAAAACTGAGCCTTCTCTACAACACTCTATCCACAACACATTCTATTCATGATATATATATATATATATATATATATATATATATATATATATATATATATATATATATATATATATATATATATATATATATATATATATATATTGTATGCTATATGTATTTATGTTTACATGTTATCTGTTTATATGTAATAGTTGTCTATATGTCTGCCGGACTGGTTGGGAGGTGACTAGTATAAGGTATACCGAGTAATATTGGTCTTATATTAGCGTTCTCTAGGGGCAATTTTCTTAATTGAAAATTTGCAGGCAACATCTGTTGCTATTTTTGTTAGTTGTGATGAGGTGATCTTTTCTTCGTTGTTTTTTTTAAATAATTTTGTGTTCCTTAGTTTTGTTTGATCTGTTTGTATTTGTAGATCTCCCCTTTTCTGTCATTTATTTCTATACACCAGTATGTCTATACACTGTGGCGTTATTTGTCTTGTTGATTCCATTGCAGTTGTCGTCACAGATTCTGTGATTATTTTCATTGATTTCTCTATTTGACTTAGTTGATTTCTGCAATTGTTTTCATATTGTCTTTTATGCTTGTCCTTTGTTAATGTCTTTGGTTGACATATGATTTGAGGTATAGTTGAGTACACGTGTGTTATATTATAGACCAGTACTTTATTATTATTATTGTTGTACAAGGAAATATACAAGACCTTTGTAAGGCTTGTCTCCCACAGAGATTGGGATAGTGAGCTAATTAATCAAGTTCATTGAGAACTTGTTCCTGTTTACTTGGAAATAGATTAAATTTGTGTGTCAACTGATTGCTATCATTATTAGACATCATGTCTACATTGGAATACTTTATTGCACAAGGGAAATCCCTTGATAAGTCTGGTAAGGAATTAGAGGAGTTTGCAACTGCTCAATTTTCCATGGTATTAAAGTCAGAAGAAAAGAAGCAAAAAGAGGCAAATAAATGGAAAGCAGAAGTTGAACAAAAGAAGATAGATGCTGAGAATTTAAGATTGCAGATGCAAGCTGAGGAGAGAAAAGCTGCTGCTGAGGAGAAAAAAGCTGCTGCTGAGGAGAGAAAGCTTCAAATAGAAGAAAAGAGATTAGAAAGAGAAGCTGAGGCTGAACAAAAGAGATTAGACAGAGAAGCTGAACAAAAAAGATTAGACAGAGAAGCTGAACAAAAAAAGATTAGAAAAAGAAGCTGAGGCTGAACAAAAGAGATTAGACAGAGAAGCTGAACAAAAGAGATTGGACAGAGAATTTGAAGAAAGAAAAGAAAAAGCGAAAAGAGAACATGAAGAAAAACTGTTAGCATTTGAGTTAGAAAAGATGAAAGTGACAAATATGAGTAATGTTAATCAGTCAAATGGTAATAGTGGTAAACCCTTTACTTATAAGGTCAAGGTACCAGCGTTCAATCCTTCCAGTGATGATATTACATTCTGGCTGGATAGATTTGAACGCTCTTGTCGAGCTCATAATGTGGATAAATCACAATATGCTAATCAGATGTCAGAAAATTTGAAAGGTGATTCTCTGACTAGTTTAAGTTTGGTTGAAGAGGCTGACAAGGATAATTATGATGTTATTAGGGCAGCCTTATTGAAAAAATATCAATTAACGGAGGAAGGTTACTGTATGTTGTTTAAGAGAATGGTACCTGAATCAGGGGTAGAATTCTCAGAATTCATTGCAAGGACACGTCTTACATTTAATCGTTGGATTGAGCTGTCCAAAACAGAAAAGACATATGAATCACTTATGAACTTATTGCTCAGAGACAAGATTATGTCAAGCATAAGTAAACCATTCCTTAAATTCTTACATGAGCGTAAACCCAAGACCTAAAAGAAATGGAAGAATATTGTACCCAATACGTCACGGCACATCCGGACGTAGCTTTTAGCAATGCTAAGGTTAAGGAAAGTATGCCAGTTGCTTCAGCAACACCATACAACCCTAATTATTCACACAAATTTCAGGGACCACAAAACAGGTTTGATAAAAAAGGTAACCATAATAGTTATCAAAACCAAGGTAACCAGTCATTTCATGGTTCTTCTTCGAAGAACTGGAGACGAGCCGACAGCCCTCGATTTAGAGGGGGTCATAATTATAGGAATTTCCACAGAGGAAGTCATTATAGTAACTATCCAAGTCATCCATCATGGAGACAACAAGACCATAATTATAGAGATACTCATTATAATCAATATGATGATCGTAACCATGAGAATTATGACTCAAACCCAAATAGGGGTTACAAGAGAGGAAACAATAATGATTACAGAGGCAATAATAATCGAGGTAGATCACCATACAAGAAACATAAATCATATTATCATGGAAACTCTGCACAGCAAGAGTCACATGAAGCCTATAAGCAGACTAAAGATAATAATGATGCTAATAATATGGCTTGTTCCGCTTTTGATTTTGGGAGAGCATCTCAGTGCCCCCAATGCAAAACATTATTTGAACCAACTACGGTGTCCACTTTAAGTTGTGGCCATCCTCTTCCCGCTCTTCCTGCGTCAGTCGCGCATGATGGAAGAGGTTCTCTTGTCTTACATAAAGGTTTAGTAAATGACAATCCAGTCTCAGTTCTTTTTGATTCTGGGTGCACCACAATTGGTGTTAGGCAGTCGCTTGTAGATCCTTCTTGTGCCACTGGAAAAATAGTCAAATGTGTGACATTTGGCGGCACCTTAGAGAAATACTCTACTGCTATCATTAGGATTGCTACTCCTTTCTTTACAGGAGATGTACACGCATGTCTTCTGCCGAATCATATCGCTGATCTTATCATCGGTCGTATTCACGGAGTCAAAGAATGCACTCCGCAACAAATTTCCGTTTGGGAAAAACAAAATATGCAAACTGCTAATGCGGTAGTCACTAGAGCTCAAGCTCTTAATGTGCCTCAATCTTCACCTACTGAAGATAATGAAGTGCATAACCAAGATGATCCCTTGGTAATTTCTCGTGAATCGTTTATAAAACAGCAAGAAGATGATCCGACTCTAAAGAAATTCTTCACTCTTGCAACAAAAGGTGATCCGAATAAAGATACAAAGCGTAAATCTTGGATTACAATGAAGAATGGCGTACTTGTACGTATGGCGCAAGACTCCGCTAAGTTAAGTCATTCTCAGATTCTTGTTCCCAAGAATTTGAGAGTTAAAATTTTGCAACACGCACACGACTCTCAGTGTGCTAGACATATGGGTTTTTCCCGCACAAAGTCAAGAGTTCTTGCGGCTTTCTTTTGGCCTTTTGTGAACAAAGACATACGGATTTATTGTCGATCTTGTATAGTATGTCAAGAAGTTAAATCCAAAGGTCCACGCCATGCTGCACCTATTCAGGCTGCAGACATTCCTATTCGACCATTTCAGAAAATGGCGATAGACATAATTGGTCCATTTAAGATCAAATCTGCTAGAGGACATCAGTTTATCTTAATGTGTGTGGACATGTGCACACGTTGGCCAGAGGCTATTCCTCTGAAGAGCATTACTACTGCTGATATCGCAGATGCTCTTTGGCTTATATTTTCTCGTCTGGGATTCCCCGGAGAAATATTATCAGATCATGGCACCCAACTAATATCGGATACCATGTCTCAAGTAATGTCTACTCTACAGATAGAGAGATCTTTGAGTAGTATCTATCATCCTATGTCCAATGGGATGGTCGAACGGCTAAATAGAACACTCAAGAACTTGCTAGGGAAGATAACTGAGGATCATCCTCAAGATTGGGACAGGGTTTTACCCGCGGCCCTCTTCGCTTACAGAGAGGTCCCCAATGAACATAGAGGATTTTCTCCCTTTGAACTTGTCTTTGGCGCGCGACCGCGCGGCCCTATGTCTTTGCTTCATGATCTCATAACCGCTGATAATATTACCGATGACACAAAATCTTCTTACGAATATGTCATCGCGCTGAGACAAAAGATTATCGAAGCATGCAAATTGGCAACTTCTTCTTCTGAATTTGCTAAACAGAAGGCAAGGCAATTTGCCAATAAGAAAAGAACCTTACGACAAAGCATTTGTTTTGCTACCTTGTAGGGAAAACAGACTTCTTATTTCTTGGAAAGGTCCGTACGATATAATCTCGAAAATTTCCGATGTTGACTACATTGTCGATATTGATGGGAAGCATAAAACCTTCCACATCAATATGCTTACGGAATTCCATGAACGTCCGGATTATTTACAGCCGATTTTCCAGGCAACGGACGATTCACCAGTCCAACATGGTCATTACTCATCACTGTCTGTAATACAGGATGAGGAAACAAGTTTTTCGGATGTTAATCTTCCGCTTCCGATGACCCCACTACATTCTAGTGAATCTTGGGAAAATGTTACTGTTTCTCCCGATTTATCTCTAGGAGAACAGCGACAAGTTTCGGTTATGTTACAAACATTTCAGGATGTCCTTACTGACATTCCTGGACAAACTCATGTCATTGAACATGACATTATTCTAACTGACCATAATCCTATTAGAGTCAGACCTTATCCTATTCCTATACATTTTCAAGCACAGGTTGAGAAGGAATTGGATGAAATGATAGATTTAAAAATAATTGAACCATCCACTTCCGCATATTCTTCGCCGATGGTTATTGTTCGGAAAAAAGACAATAACATACGTCTTTGCGTTGACTATCGCAAATTGAATCAAGTTACGAAGTTTGATGCTGAACCTATGCCTTTACTAGAAGAGCTACTTACTAGGCTTTCTAAATCTCATTTTTTCACTAAACTTGATTTGTCTAAAGGATATTGGCAAGTCCCTCTATCTGAACGCGCCAAACACAGCTTTATCAATGTGGTAGGCCAGATTTATGCGCTTAACCTGCACAGTAGACATTGCCGGAAGTTAACAGCTACTGATACCAGTTCGTTTCCCTGACGCCTGATACGACACACCTGCAGTGAGAGTCTACACTGGATTGACAGTTCCTCACGGGACCTATGAAACGAATACTGAATCTAGGTCAGCACTTGTTGACATTTGTCGTTGGACATCACAGCAAGTTTCAAGCATACATTTAACTTTTTGTAACATGTACAGTACAGGTGAAAGCAGAAGTCCTACACTCGATGGACCTTCTTATGTTCTGCTATTGTGTTGAACTTTAATATTTAAGGCCAGAATTTGTAATTCAATAAAGTGGCAGTTTATTTATTGTGATTAGAATAACTGTGCCATTAATCAAAACTGAGCCTTCTCTACAACACTCTATCCACAACACATTCTATTCATGATATATATATATATATATATATATATATATATATATATATATATATATATATATATATATATATATATATATATATATATATATATATATATATATATATTGTATGTGTCACGAACGGTTTATAGAATGAATGTCAGTACTCATGCTCCGGTGGAACTAGATATGTTTATGTAAGTTGTGAGTTGAAGTGAGTGAATGTTAAGTTTGCTTGCGGGCATGAATGCATTAGTAGCAGTAAGCGCTAATGTCGAGTTCACGGGCATGGCTGAGTTGTTGTGAACGAAGTGGTGGTGAAGACTGGTCAGGTGTGAAAAGGGTCATGGGTAAAAAGGTCATTCGAGACAGAGATTAGAGCGAGGCGAGATTTCGTGGAGAGTAAAGGCGAAATGGTTGAAGGAAAATAGGAAATATATTAAGATATTGTGAAATTCTTTCCATGAGATGCTGTTCTAATTATGCACATCATATATTGTGCTTTTCTTATGTGATGATTTATGGCCAAAGCGGCAGTCTGCCTGTGTTATTGTGTTATACTCAAGTTTGTGACATAAAGTCGTCGGATATCGTATCTACGTGTTGGAGTTTAGTGAGTTAACAATTAGCTGTGAAAAACGAGCCATGTTTGTCGCTCCATGTGTATGTAATACATATTTGTCAATGTGTACACACAGCAAGCACTTGACAATTTTGGGGGACTCGTAAGTGGAAGAGAGGACCCACCCCAAATTTTCTGCAGAATTTTTGACAATTTCGCCTTCTCATGAATTGTTGTTGAAAAATTACATCAAGCGGAACAGAGAACTAGGCCTATTTGTTTGAATCAGGTCACAAGAACTTAATGTGCAAAACTGAAGTCTTCATTTCAGTGATAGTCAGCAATGGTATAGCTGCAGAAGGACTGAATATTTAAGAGCGAAGAATAGTTTAATCACTGGCGGAGAGGCGAAGGGTCAGTTTTGACGAAATCGACAGTGTTATTTTGGAAAGTAGCACGAAGAATGAAAAGGCGGTAATAAGTCTTGTTTACCTCGGCGCACTGATATTATGTTATTCCGCCCCGTGATGAGTGTGCTGATCTGTCGTCAATTTATCTGTGCTGTGTAGTTCGGCATGACTGTTGACACCGGAAAAATCGTCTCCTGGGTCTTGTGATGGAATAACAAGGCCATTGTTTTGATGGTGATCTGCTGAAATCATAACATCTTGCCTGGAGATGGTGTAAGCAGTGAGAGACGCATTTTCCTTTTCTGCCCCTTGTATCAGTACTGAAGAAGATCCAGGTTCACCGTGTACTGAGGTGCACGTAGGAGCTGAGTTCGATTTGACTGTGCTGTGTTGCAGCGTGAAGTGTGTTGTTTGTGGTGTCCATCATTGAGCTGTAACACCAGGACTCCAAGCCTGCGCCTATCTCAAGTGGAGCAGCGGACACAGGAAATTGTTAAGTTAAGTTTATTATTAATTTTGTAAATTTCAAGTCTTCTGTTTACTTGACTTGTGCGTCTGGATATTTTATTTTATATATATAGGCTATACAGTAGAACTCCATTTATCCGAACCCCATGGGACCGAGCATCGTTCGGATAATCAAATGTTCGGATAATTGGATTACATAATGTATCGAGTACATGTACACATATTTCTAAAAATAATTAACCATCACAAGGAAAATACACTATAAAACATATTTACTTGTACTGTAATAATAATACCCACACTGTATTAGATCACTGTATCACCAAAATCTTTTATTACACTGCAGTGCATGTACTACTTGTATTAATTATTTTTGTTAAGAAAGAGAAATGTTTTCAAAATAACATTACAAACGATTCAAAACCAGGCGCAACTTACGTATATATGTACTTGCACAGATGTAGCCCACTATTTAAAATAATGAGGAATCCTCTTTTGCACCAAACTGGATAGTCTCCTTTTGGCTGCTAAGTCCCGCATTCTCTTCAACAGCAGAAGCTGTGTAGGACAGCTGTCATCTTCTTGCTCGTACCAAGCCATCGCTGTTTCTAGTGCTATAAAGGCCTCTTCAGGACTTGGTCGACGTTTTGGTTGTTCTTCATAATCTACAAGTACATCGTGTACTTCTGAGGAGTCTTCATCATCGGTCACTACATGTATTTGGTTTTCTTCTTGCACAAAAGACAAAATTTCTTCGTCATTCAAAAACTGAAAACCAGAATCATTATCATCTTCTAGCCACATGTGTGCATCATCTTTGTCACAGTCCGAAAATCCGGGCATTGCTTGAAACAGTTCCACAACTTCATTTATACAATCATCATTTGTGTCCACTGCAGTAGTTTCATTTCCTCCTTTTTTCCCAAGCAATCTATTCCAAGCCTTGTTGAGATTATCCTGTGACAGGGTGGTCCAAGCATCAGCTAACATATAGCAGCAGTCTTTGAGATTAAGCTTTTTGGAAAACGCCACCATACTTTCTTCATCTTCAGCCAACAGTAAACGATGCAGGACTTCCTTCTTGTACATCTTTTTAAGCTTTGCTATAACACCCTGATCCATTGGTTGAATCAGTGCTGTTACATTGGGAGGCAGAAAAATTACTTTAAAATTTGCATCAACTGCATTCAATGTATCCTTCTCTGGATGAGATGGTGCATTGTCCAGTAGAAGAATTACTTTTCCAGTTTTCTTTTCTTGTTCTCTCAACCTCTTCACATTTGGGATGAACTGATTTGTATACCAATCAAGAAATATTTCACTATTCATCCAAGCACTCTTCTGTGCTTTGTAACACAATGGGAGACATGTCACATTCTTTAAACAACGTGGTTTTTTGGCTTTGCCGATCATTAGCACCGGTAAACGATGACTTCCACTGGCATTCGCGGCTACCAAAATTGTTACTCTCTCTCTTTGCACTTTTTAAACCCAGGGGCAGCTGCTTCGCGCTGAGATGCAAGTGATTTTTGAGGCAATGATTTCCAGTATAAGCCAGTCTCATCGGCATTATACACATCATCGAGTGAATAACCTTCTTCTTCCAAAAAAGCCAAGAATGTTTCTTTAAAAGTTTTAGCGGCAGTTGCATCGCTAGATAAACATTCCCCTTGAATCTCCAATTCTCGTATGCCATGACGAGATTTAAAGTTTCTTAACCATCCCTGGCTAGCCTTAAAGTCAGGAGGACCGTCAAGTTGATTGTTGAACTGAAGTGCCTTTTCACACAACAGAGAACCAGAGATAGGTTCCCCTTTGCTTCTTCTTTGCACAAACCATATATACAAAGCCTCTTCCAATTTCACATCTTTCGCATTTCTCATGGTTTTACGTTTCTTCGACCCATTTTCACTATCAAATTTCGATGCAAAACTCATAATTTTATCCTTGTTACTTTTGATGTCAGAGACGGTAGCTTTCCCAACATTGAAAATCCTCGCAAGTGAAGACACAGTTTCACCTTGTCCTAGTCTCTTGATAATTTCTGTTTTCGTTTCAATTGACAAAACATTGCGGTTCCTTTTATATGCTTTAGGCCTACTGGAAGATGCCATATCGCACAGAGAAATACTTGTACACCAAAATTATTCTGCTGTAGTAGCAGACACAATTATTTTAAGTTGAACTGTCTGTTTAGTCAGTGTTCTACCTAGAACGCACACGTACACTGGATTGGTAAACCAAATATTAACTGACTTTATTATCTAACTGACTTCCTGTACGTAAGCGACCGACCATTAGCCATCCCATTCTCTACAAATTGTTCGCACACATTTGAAGTTTGCCGCATCAAAAGATTCAGAATTTTAGTCTAACGTGACTGTGGCATCTGATTTTTTTTTTTTCTGGAAAAAGTGTTCGGATAATTGGATGTTCGGATAATTGGGGTTCGGATAAATGGAGTTCTACTGTACTTCTTTTAATTAATGTATTTGGTTATTTATTTCTTCCTTGATAAGGTTATTGCCCGGAAGTAATAGGGTTTTTGTTTTTGTTTTTTTTTTAAATTCCATTCTTTCTTCAATAGCATTTTTGCAAATTAATTAACGTTATATTTGAACCCTATGATCTGTTATATCTAAAAATGTACTAAATTTAGTTTATTTTGATACTAGTTCCTTTTAGAACTTGACAATTTTGCTTCGTCATATCTAGACTTCCTTCTGTCTATCACTTCTACAGTGTACTTGAAACTTATGTTATTTTTATATTAGCTTTTGTTATGAGTTAAATATTCATATATTCATTCCTGTTTACCCTTGCTGCAGGGTGCACGAGTAGAGCTCTTGGGTTACTTCACTGTCCAGTGTTTTGTTTTTGTTTTGTTCATATTATGTGGTAGTATTTAATTTTGATTTCTGTATAAGGGTGATTTTGAGTGGTGAGCACAATCCATCTTTCTTCATTGATGAAATTTGCATTGTGTTGTCTTTAATAGGTTTTGTGAGACAAATTACGCTGTAGGGAACCCAATCTGTCTAAGACTTGGGGATTTGTGAAGCCTCGTGTAATTTGTGGAACAATTGTTGGTGTTAGTTGTTTGCGTTTAGTTTGTTTACTTATTGTCTTGTATAATAGTCTTTCTTTCGTGGTGTTTTTCTGTCGTGATTCTCAGTCCTTTGCTCTGCTATCAGTGTATATAAGTTATTTTACGATATCCTGTTTTTGTTCGTTTGATAGGTTTGTGTGTAAATATAAGATCTATTCTTACTTTCTTGGTCTAGAACTTCCTCTCCACTGGCCTATCAGTTGTTGTAGCGTCGTGTGTTCTGTGATTATCATTTCAATCATCATCATACCATTTGTGTTAACATAAGCAGACACATTTTATTTTGGTCTATTACAGTTTGTAATGCCTACAGACTGATACAAGAGATTAACCCAGTGTGTAGACCCAGTGTGAAGAGTTGTTCAAAATCTGTTGTGTATGACAGACGTTCTTCATCGGTGAAGGGGTATGCATTATAGTTTTCCAGACACCATTTGACTTATCAGGCGGTATACATTTTTTTTCCCTCTCTCCTTAATTGTTTTTTTGGTTGCATCATTTGTTCATAGTTATCATAGTTGATAAATATTGCAGGATGACTAGCCTCTTGGATTTTATCACCAAGGGACAGGCACTTGGTAAATCAGGGGATGAACTTGAATTATGGGCTGAGACTAAATTTGCGGATGCTGAGGAACGGAGGATACGCAATGAGGAAAGAGATCTTAGGAAGTTAGAAATTGAGGCTGATAGGGAAGCAAAGAATGAAGAAACAAGGAAAGCTGAAATTGAGGCTGAAAGAGAAGCAAAGAAAGAAGAAACAAGGAAAGCTGAAATCGAGGTAGAAGCAAAGAAGGAAGAGACAAGGAAAGCTGAAATTCAAGCGGATAAAGAAATTACTTTGAAGAAACTGGAACTTGAGGCTGCGAGTTCTAGACCAGCTACTAAGGAGTCTACTCGTCCTTTCAAGCTGCGACTCCCATCCTTTTTTGAGGGCGTCGATATGATGGACGTGTATCTAGAAAGGTTTCAACAAGAAGCAGTATCTTGGAAGGTTAAGAAAGAAGATTGGCAAAGTCTGCTCAATAATCTGCTCACCGGAAGAAGTTTACAATGTGTCTTTGCATTGCCAGTAGAGGATCGCATGAATTATGACACAGTGAAAGAAACACTTCTTCGAAGATTTAGCCTGACAGCTCAAGGGTACCGTGAAAGATTTAAGGAGGCTATTCCTACAACAAGCAATGACTTTAGTGAGTTTATTGCTGAAATCAAGTTGCTGTTCAATAGGTGAATTGAACTATCAGGTATTGTGAAGGATTTTGATGGGCTAACCGACCTTATGCTACAGGACAAGGTTCTATCGTCTTGCAATCCAGAGTTAGTGGCTTTTCTACAAGAGCGAAAGCCAAAAGATATAAATATTATGTCAGAGCTAGGGCAGCAGTATGTCAATGCGCACCCGGGGAAGCCGATTCACAAGCAGACAGCTGCTGAGACCTTTCCAGCTTGTGTGGCTCAAGACAAAACTGAAAAGAAGCCATACATACATCCTCGGGCCCGCAGCTTAGACAGATATGTTGGGAAAGATGGTGGAAATAGAAGATGGAACGGGGACAGAAGATATTCTCCTAAGAGTCAGTACCCTTCTTTTGGGTCAGGCTACAGTAGAAGGGGTTGTTATAAGTGTGGCTCAAGGCGTCATCTATCTTATCAATGTGGGAGGGACCCAGAGAGGTGTCCCTTCAACCCACAAAGAAGTCCATATGCCAGCCCAAAGAAAAATTATAATGGCAGTCCAAAGAGAAGCCCGTACAAGCGCAAAGAGACGGATTCCCACTGCCCCAATTGTAATGAGAAAAGAAACAGTCGAAAAGAGAGCCCAAAGGAAAACACTGAGCATGCAAATGCAGCTACTGTACTTGATACATTTAATAGCGAGGAGTGTGAGGGGTGCAGACCATTGTTCGAGCCTGATGGCAAGCCTATTTTAATATGTGGCCATACTTTGCCTTGCCTTTCATCAGTTGATGGGAATGGCACCTTAACTTTACATAAGGGTTTTGTGGAGAATAAACCTGTATCTGTTTTGAGGGACACGGGCTGTACAACCATTGGCATTAGGAAGACATTTATTAAGGATAGGTATTATATTGGAAAGATGGCAAAATGCATTACATTTGGTGGTAAGGTCAAGTACTATCCATTGGCGATTGTGCAGATCGACACCCCTTTCTTGTCGGGTAGAGTTCGAGTATGCGTTCTTGATTCTCCCATCGCTGATCTCATTATTGGAAATGTTAATGGGGTTCATGATTGCACCAGTCAGGATATTGAGGAGTGGGAAAATGGGCATGATTTGGTTGCTAACGCAGTAATGACGAGGGCTCAGACTAAGGCTGAGGATGCAAATATTATGATATCGCAACCCAATAATATCCCTTGGGTGCCTACGGTTGCTGGAATTACAGCATCGGATTTTGTAGACATGCAGAGGAAAGACATTTCACTTCTGCCTTTGTTTCAGTTGGCTGAGTCCAAGAACATACGGCATACCAAGTCTGCTCGATACTGGTTTGAGGTTAGGAACTCCATTCTAATCAGATGCTTTGCAGAGCAACATTCAGTCATTACACAAGTGGTTATTCCAGTGGAACTGAAGAATACAGTGTTAAGGACAGCACATGATATCCCTTTTGCGGGTCACATGGGTATTGCAAGAACTCGCTGTAGAGTGTTGTCCCAGTTTTACTGGCGTGGATACAATAAGGATGTGAAGGTTTACTGTCGGTCGTGTAAAGTGTGTCAGAAGACAAGCCAGAAAGGAAGGACTCCCAAGGCACCGTTAGTAGCAACAGATTTGGCATCTCGCCCTTTTCAGAAGGTTGCAATAGACATTATTGGGCCCCTTCCAGTTATGTCTGATCGGGGGTATAGATTTATTCTAACATTAGTTGATCTATGTACGAGGTGGCCGGAAGCATTGCCAATGAAATCCATCACATCAAAGGATATAGCAGAGGCTCTAATGAGCTTATTTAGCAGATTAGGTTTTCCTGAAGAGATTTTGTCTGACAGGGGCCGGCAATTCATTTCAGAAGAGATGAAACACATATCTAAACTGTTAGACATAGCCCAAGTGTTCACCACCCCGTATCATCCTCAGAGCAACGGGGTCTGCGAGCGGTTCAATGGAACACTGAAAAGAATGCTAGGTAAGGTTACAGGAGATTTTCCACAGTTGTGGGATAGATACCTACCGGGAGTTTTGTTTGCATACAGGGAGATGCCACAAGAGAGCACAGGATTCTCACCGTTTGAGCTAGTATTTGGCGCAAATCCTCGGGGTCCAATGAAAATTTTGAGAGACTTGCTGACCGGGAATTATGCTGATGATAGCGTCAAGTCAAGTTATGAGTATGTCATTGACTTGCGAGAACGCATAATTACATCGTGTTCGATAGCACGTGAGGCATTACAGACATCGGGTGCAAGGTATAGAGCATACGCCAATAGGAATAGCAAACTTGTATCCCTCAGTCCTGGCAGCGAGGTATGGTTGTTGCTACCTACCAAAGAAAATCACCTGCTAGTGAGCTGGCAAGGTCCATTTCAAGTAAAGAAACAGATTACTGATGTGGATTATCTGATATTAGTCCGAGGGAAGGAGAAGATTTTCCATATTAATATGCTAAAACCATATGTAGTACGTCCAACTGAACTGGAACCAGTTGTGAACGCTGTTCTTGATAGTACAGTTACTGTAGCTAGTGCAGCAGTCATCGAGGAAGATGGAGACAAAGGTGAGGAGGTCAATCTCCAGATCCCACTATTGCCATTGGTTGCTTCAGAATCATGGGGAGATGTAGAGGTCTCTGCATCTCTACCACAGCATCAGAGGAAACAGGTGAAGTCACTGCTGTGCGAATTTCAAGATGTGCTCACAGATATTCCTGGAAGAACTGATTTAGTTGAGCATGATATTAAACTGACCTATGGAGAGCCCATCCGGGTGAGACCATATCCTATTCCACTACATTATACTTCTGCTGTTGAAAAAGAAGTGAATGATATGTTACGCTTAGGTGTTATCTCCCCATCTGAATCATCATACTCATTTCCCATGGTCATCGTGCGGAAGAAGGATAAATCCCTACGGATATGTATAGACTTCCGCCGCTTGAATAGTGTCACAGTGATAGATGCGGAACCTATGCCCAACCAAGAGGTCCTCCTATCCCAAATAGCGGGGGCAAAGTATTTTACCAAACTAGACTTATCGAGGGGGTATTGGCAAATTCCCTTAGCAGAAGGCGCTAGGCCACTTACAGCATTTTGTACCCCTCAGGGTCTTTTCCAGTTTAATTATATGTGCTTTGGACTGGTGAATGCCCCTGCAACTTTTGTGAGAATGATGAGAATGCTTTTGAGGGGACAGAAGGATGTTATCACATATATTGATGACATCTGTTTGTTTCATGACACGTGGGATGAACATGTAGAGGGATTGAAGTCACTGTTATCATGCCTTCGGGTGCATCACCTTACAGCAAGACCCAGTAAGATTAAGGTGGGGTTTCAGGAGTTAACATTTCTGGGGTATGTGGTAGGACAGGGTGTTTTAAAACCAGTTGATCAAACAGTTGGAAGAATTTTGAATTTGCAACCTCCAAAAACAAAGAAACAAGTACGTAGTTTACTCGGTCTGATAAATTTTTATCATAAATTTATCCCCAGGTTCTCTTCATTGTCATCAGCTCTAACATCACTCACTAAAAAGGGCACGCCAAACAGAGTGGTCTGGACTGAAGAGTGTGATAGAGCACTGAGGAACATCAAGGCTGTATTCTCCAGCGAGCCCATTCTTCTACTGCCAGACTTGGCTAAGCCCTTTGTACTGAGAACTGATGCTTCTGCAGTGGGCATTGGTGCGTGTCTGATGCAAGAACATGATGGGTTTCTACATCCTGTCATGTATGTCAGCAGGAAGTTGCTTCCGGCTGAAACGCGATATGCCACTATAGAGAGAGAGTGTTTAGCCATTATTTGGGCTGTTTCCAAACTCTCTAGGTATTTGTTAGGATCTCATTTTGTACTGGAAACGGACCATTGTCCTTTGACTTTTCTTAAGTCATCTAGATCACCAAATTCACGTTTAACAAGGTGGTCGTTGTTGTTACAACAGTACAACTTCACTGTTTTTCCTATTCAGGGTAAATTGAATGTCCTTGCAGATTCATTATCCAGATTATGAACACTTGCTTGTAGTAAATGGGTGTGTTTTTTTTTAAACCACCATTTCTATGTAGTATTTGATACTTGTACATGAGTAATGTTTTCTCAACTGTATTCTGCATGATTTTTGTATAAGCTAAGTTCTTATCATATGTTGTGTATCCAGTACAGGGTTATAGAATAGATATTCTCCGGTATAGTAGAATTTGGTGAAATTGATGTAATGTTATCACCTTTAATTTTGTGTGTAATTAGAGATGCATGATTTTTGCCATATGGTTGCTGTTGTATTTTTCTAGCAACTCGGTTCTATTGTAATTTTTTTTTAATTTTATTTTTGTGTTCTTCAGAATGTTATTATTGATTATTTGTAGATGGCATATTTTCACACTGATGCTATAGATTTTGCCCACATATGTAATCAGAGGTTTTGGATGGTTGGTTTCCTGATATCTACCACCCATCCACTTGGAGAGGGAGGGGTGGATGTCACGAACGGTTTATAGAATGAATGTCAGTACTCATGCTCCGGTGGGAACTAGATATGTTTATGTAAGTTGTGAGTTGAAGTGAGTGAATGTTAAGTTTGCTTGCGGGCATGAATGCATTAGTAGCAGTAAGCGCTAATGTCGAGTTCACGGGCATGGCTGAGTTGTTGTGAACGAAGTGGTGGTGAAGACTGGTCAGGTGTGAAAAGGGTCATGGGTAAAAAGATCATTCGAGACAGAGATTAGAGCGAGGCGAGATTACGTGGAGAGGGAAGGCGAAATGGTTGAAGGAAAATAGGAAATATATTAAGATATTGTGAAATTATTTCCATGAGATGCTTTTCTTATGTGATGATTTATGGCCAAAGCGGCAGTCTGCCTGTGTTATTGTGTTATACTCAAGTTTGTGACATAAAGTCGTCGGATATCGTATCTACGTGTTGGAGTTTAGTGAGTTAACAATTAGCTGTGAAAAACGAGCCATGTTTGTCGCTCCATGTGTATGTAATACATATTTGTCAATGTGTACACACAGCAAGCACTTGACAGTATGCTATATGTATTTATGTTTACATGTTATCTGTTTATATGTAATAGTTGTCTATATGTCTGCGGGACTGGTTGGGAGGTGACTCATTGATTTCTCTATTTGACTTAGTTGATTTCTGCAATTGTTTTCATATTGTCTTTTATGCTTGTCCTTTGTTAATGTCTTTGGTTGACATATGATTTGAGGTATAGTTGAGTACACGTATGTTATATTATAGACCAGTACTTTATTATTATTATTGTTGTACAAGGAAATATACAAGACCTTTGTAAGGCTTGTCTCCCACAGAGATTGGGATAGTGAGCTAATTAATCAAGTTCATTGAGAACTTGTTCCTGTTTACTTGGAAATAGATTACATTTTTGTGTCAACTGATTGCTATCATTATTAGACATCATGTCTACATTGGAATACTTTATTGCACAAGGGAAATCCCTTGATAAGTCTGGTAAGGAATTAGAGGAGTTTGCAACTGCTCAATTTGCCATGGTATTAAAGTCAGAAGAGAAGAGGCAAAAAGAGGAAAATAAATGGAAAGCAGAAGTTGAACAAAAGAAGATAGATGCTGAGAATTTAAGATTGCAGATGCAAGCTGAGGAGAGAAAAGCTGCTGCTGAGGAGAAAAAAGCTGCTGCTGAGGAGAGAAAGCTTCAAATAGAAGAAAAGAGATTAGAAAGAGAAGCTGAGGCTGAACAAAAGAGATTAGACAGAGAAGCTGAACAAAAAAGATTAGACAGAGAAGCTGAACAAAAAAGATTAGAAAAAGAAGCTGAGGCTGAACAAAAGAGATTAGACAGAGAAGCTGATCAAAAGAGATTGGACAGAGAATTTGAAGAAAGAAAAGAAAAAGCGAAAAGAGAACATGAAGAAAAACTGTTAGCATTTGAGTTAGAAAAGATGAAATTGACAAATATGAGTAATGTTAATCAGTCAAATGGTAATAGTGGTAAACCCTTTACTTATAAGGTCAAGGTACCAGCGTTCAATCCTTCCAGTGACGATATTACATTCTGGCTGGATAGATTTGAACGCTCTTGTCGAGCTCATAATGTGGATAAATCACAATATGCTAATCAGTTGTCAGAAAATTTGAAAGGTGATTCTCTGACTAGTTTAAGTTTGGTTGAAGAGGCTGACAAGGATAATTATGATGTTATTAGGGCAGCCTTATTAAAAAAATATCAATTAACTGAGGAAGGTTACCGTATGTTGTTTAAGAGAATGGTACCTGAATCAGGGGTAGAATTCTCAGAATTCATTGCAAGGACACGTCTTACATTTAATCGTTGGATTGAGCTGTCCAAAACAGAAAAGACATATGAATCACTTATGGACTTATTGCTCAGAGACAAGATTATGTCAAGCATAAGTAAACCATTCCTTGAATTCTTACATGAGCGTAAACCAAAGACACTAAAAGAAATGGAAGAATATTGTACCCAATACGTCATGGCACATCCGGACGTAGCTTTTAGCAATGCTAAGGTTAAGGAAAGTATGCCAGTTGCTTCAGCAACACCATACAACCCTAATTATTCACACAAATTTCAGGGACCACAAAACAGGTTTGATAAAAAAGGTAACCATAATAGTTATCAAAACCAAGGTAACCAGTCATTTCATGGTTCTTCTTCGAAGAACTGGAGACGAGCCGACAGCCCTCGATTTAGAGGTGGTCATAATTATAGGAATTTCCACAGAGGAAGTCATTATAGGAACTATCCAAGTCATCCATCATGGAGACAACAAGACCATAATTATAGAGATACTCATTATAATCAATATGATGATCGTAACCATGAGAATTATGACTCAAACCCAAATAGGGGTTACAAGAGAGGAAACAATAATGATTACAGAGGCAATAATAATCGAGGTAGATCACCATACAAAAAACATAAATCATATTATCATGGAAACTCTGCACAGCAAGAGTCACATGAAGCCTATAAGCAGACTAAAGATAATAATGATGCTAATAATATGGCTTGTTCCGCTTTTGATTTTGGGAGAGCATCTCAGTGCCCCCAATGCAAAACATTATTTGAACCAACTACGGTGTCCACTTTAAGTTGTGGCCATCCTCTTCCCGCTCTTCCTGCGTCAGTCGCGCATGATGGAAGAGGTTCTCTTGTCTTACATAAAGGTTTAGTAAATGACAATCCAGTCTCAGTTCTTTTTGATTCTGGGTGCACCACAATTGGTGTTAGGCAGTCGCTTGTAGATCCTTCTTGTGCCACTGGAAAAATAGTCAAATGTGTGACATTTGGCGGCACCTTAGAGAAATACTCTACTGCTATCATTAGGATTGCTACTCCTTTCTTTACAGGAGATGTACACGCATGTCTTCTGCCGAATCCGATCGCTGATCTTATCATCGGTCGTATTCACGGAGTCAAAGAATGCACTCCGCAACAAATTTCCGTTTGGGAAAAACAAAATATGCAAACTGCTAATGCGGTAGTCACTAGAGCTCAAGCTCTTAATGTGCCTCAATCTTCACCTACTGAAGATAATGAAGTGCATAACCAAGATGATCCCTTGGTAATTTCTCGTGAATCGTTTATAAAACAGCAAGAAGATGATCCGACTCTAAAGAAATTCTTCACTCTTGCAACAAAAGGTGATCCGAATAAAGATACAAAGCGTAAATCTTGGATTACAATGAAGAATGGCGTACTTGTACGTATGGTGCAAGACTCCGCTAAGTTAAGTCATTCTCAGACTCTTGTTCCCAAGAATTTGAGAGTTAAAATGGGTTTTTCCCGCACAAAGTCAAGAGTTCTTGCGGCTTTCTTTTGGCCTTTTGTGAACAAAGACATACGGATTTATTGTCGATCTTGTATAGTATGTCAAGAAGTTAAATCCAAAGGTCCACGCCATGCTGCACCTATTCAGGCTGCAGACATTCCTATTCGACCATTTCAGAAAATGGCGATAGACATAATTGGTCCATTTAAGATCAAATCTGCTAGAGGACATCAGTTTATCTTAACGTGTGTGGACATGTTCACACGTTGGCCAGAGGCTATTCCTCTGAAGAGCATTACTACTGCTGATATCGCAGATGCTCTTTGGCTTATATTTTCTCGTCTGGGATTCCCCGGAGAAATATTATCAGATCATGGCACCCAACTAATATCGGATACCATGTCTCAAGTAATGTCTACTCTACAGATAGAGAGATCTTTGAGTAGTATCTATCATCCTATGTCCAATGGGATGGTCGAACGGCTAAATAGAACACTCAAGAACTTACTAGGGAAGATAACTGAAGATCATCCAAGATTGGGACAGGGTTTTACCCGCGGCTCTCTTTGCCTATAGAGAAGTCCCTAATGAACATACAGGATTTTCTCCCTTTGAACTTGTCTTTGGCGCGCGACCGCGCGGCCCTATGTCTTTGCTTCATGATCTCATAACCGCTGATAATATTACCGATGACACAAAATCTTCTTACGAATATGTCATCGCGCTGAGACAAAAGATTATCGAAGCATGCAAATTGGCAACTTCTTCTTCTGAATTTGCTAAACAGAAGGCAAGGCAATTTGCCAATAAGAAAAGAACCTTACGACAACTTTGTCCTGGTGACAAAGCATTTGTTTTGCTACCTTGTAGGGAAAACAGACTTCTTATTTCTTGGAAAGGTCCGTACGATATAATCTCGAAAATTTCCGATGTTGACTACATTGTCGATATTGATGGAAAGCATAAAACCTTCCACATCAATATGCTTACGGAATTCCATGAACGTCCGGATTATTTACAGCCGATTTTCCAGGCAACGGACGATTCACCAGTCCAACATGGTCATTACTCATCACTGTCTGTAATACAGGATGAGGAAACAAGTTTTTCGGATGTTAATCTTCCGCTTCCGATGATCCCACTACATTCTAGTGAATCCTGGAAAAATGTTACTGTTTCTCCCGATTTATCTCTAGGAGAACAGCGACAAGTTTCGGTTATGTTACAAACATTTCAGGATGTCCTTACTGACATTCCTGGACAAACTCATGTCATTGAACATGACATTATTCTAACTGACCATAATCCTATTAGAGTCAGACCTTATCCTATTCCTATACATTTTCAAGCACAGGTTGAGAAGGAATTGGATGAAATGATAGATTTAAAAATAATTGAACCATCCACTTCCGCATATTCTTCGCCGATGGTTATTGTTCGGAAAAAAGACAATAACATACGTCTTTGCGTTGACTATCGCAAATTGAATCAAGTTACGAAGTTTGATGCTGAACCTATGCCTTTACTAGAAGAGCTACTTACTAGGCTTTCTAAATCTCATTTTTTCACTAAACTTGATTTGTCTAAAGGATATTGGCAAGTCCCTCTATCTGAACGCGCCAAACCTTTTACTGCTTTTTCTACGCCTAGAGGCCTTTTTCAATGGAATTTCATGCCTTTCGGCCTTATGAACGCACCAGCTACATTCGTACGCATGATGCGTCGAATCCTATCTTATCGGTCAGATGTCATTGCGTACCTAGACGACATCTGTCTTTTCAGCGATACTTGGGAAGATCACTATTCGGGGTTAGTTGAATTACTATCTACTCTACGCGAGTATAACCTGACAGCGAAACCCTCTAAAGCCTGTATTGGTTTTAGCGAAATTGCTTTCTTAGGTCACCGTGTCGGTCATGGTTTCCTAAAGACAGAGGACCATAATACAAGTAAAATACTTAACATTTCTATTCCTAAGACTAAAAAGCAAATGCGAAGTCTCTTAGGTCTCATACAATTTTATTACAATTATATGGACGATTCATACCGAATCTGTCCTCGATCATGGCACCTCTTTCTTCCTTGCTAAAGAAAGGGTCTCCTAATATAGTCCATTGGACTCAAGAATGTCAATCCTCTTTGGATAAGATCAAAACTATGTTTTCTACTGCACCTATTTTAGTGTTACCTACTAAAGATAAGACATTTGTTCTTCGTAGTGACGCTTCATCCACAGGGATTGGAGCGGCACTAATGCAAGAGTACTCTGGAACTCTGCATCCTGTGATGTATATTTCTCGAAAACTAAATGCCGCAGAGAAGAATTACTCGGTCCTAGACCGTGAATTATTGGCTATGGTTTGGTCAATTCTTAAACTTCAAAGATTTCTTCTTGGCGCGCATTTTATTGTAGAAACTGACCAGAAAGCTCTTACAGCTATTCAAAGTAAAAATCTGAAGAGCGCGAGATCAACGCGATACGCGATTGCTCTTCAGCCTTTTCATTTTTCGGTGCGAGCTATCCGTGGCTCAGAAAATGTGATGGCAGACATTTTGTCTAGATGCCCACATGATTCCACCTAACTGTTAGATCCTCAGGTTTAACTCTACTACAGTTTTTTTTTCTTCTCTATATATTAAAATATGTACACATATGTAATGTATGATATATTGATTGTATCACTACTTAGCGGTTCATTGATGTATATTCACCGCCAGGTCTTTTTAATGTTTTCTTCTTTGGTAATCATGAACTTAAGATATCTAATATGAAATTATTGGATAAACTATTGTATAAATTGTGGCAGTGCCAGTAGTGTAGTAGGCGTTGGTGACACCTCTCTGGAAATATTTATACTTAGAGAAATACTTTCTCTGAGATCTTGAGATATATTCTCACTTGTCGTTTCATATGACGACTTAGCCTCACATTAGGCGTTATATTTATTTGGAATGCTTATCATCTGCGCATTGTTATTCGTGCGTTGTGAGCCAATTGTATGTTGCTCTTAGATGTATTTTTTTTTAAATGTTCCTTTTTTTCCCCACGGGGTGTGGTAATCTGTTGCGCACATATTCTTTTGTATGGAATTATGTGACGCACGGATTACTGTAGGTAGGTAGGCATACAAATGTATTGTATGACTATTTGAGATGAACAGTATTTATTTTGAAATGCTCTCATGGTCAAAGTTATATCACCCATGATTAATTCATACTTTTGTTGTATGGGTGATCTCTCTTGAATATCGATTTGGCGGATGGATCTAGACTCCGTTGATCTATTCTCTGTTCGGTCAGAAACAGATTATTCTTGCTTAGGTTTATGCAGGGATGTTTATGGTCCGAGTCTATGTTTACTCAGTGTCTGTTGGAGACGATTCGGTCTTATATCGGGTTATCTTTGTATGTCTATGTCGGACTATTTTCCTTGTACTGTATTTTGGGGTCAGGTGCTTTTCGGCGCATGAAGATACGTTAGGGAGTTCTTCGGTGATGGAGAAGCCTGGCGGGAAGTCATGTCTGAGACCTGCCCAAAGTTTGTGATCTCTTTTTTTGATTATGGGAACGAAGATAGTTTCTTCTGGGATGGTTAAATCCATGAGTTCCCTAGTGTTCATTCCATAACGCGAGGAGAAGAGCGTTTCTGTGTTTGCTAGTGGTTTTTTTCCTATGACAAGGTAAAAAAAACTGTTTACCGAACTTTTTCCATTCCTAGGCCTAATATGGGCGGACAGCTACATGAATTGAACCATGTCAGTATGTCGGAACGACATGTTATCTAGCAGCACTGATTATGTATATATGCAGCAACTATCAGGAAAGAATATGCTGAATGTTATAGAAACAGTTATGTTCATGAACTGAATCTTTATTGAAGCTTCATTGTGCATCGTTATCGTGAGCGAGGCTCACAAGACTAGAAGCCATTTTGGAATGCTATTTGTTGTTGATCATTTACCAGAGAACAGGGACGCTCTTATTATCAGGTGATGATAAAGAGATCATACTTATGAAAGGAAAACCTACTATTGGTAATTTAACGTTTTCTCAGGAAATAATGGCTGAACTGTATTTAACGGAATCTTCGCTAGAGTGCAAGTTACGTTTATGCTAAAGAGGTTCGGTCTAGAAATCAGGTTGGAACCTTGTATATTATCTGACATGATTAGTCAGTAAGGCCTGATGAATATTTATATAAGATATGGAACTCTGAATGCTTGTATACTGACGTTCCATTGTGATTTCCTTCTACATGAATGCCAATTTATTATTGTACACCGTGGGTCAACAATATGCTATTGATGTCGACCTGTGTTCCTGTAACTGTACCCGTTCTGTCCAAGTGTGTGCGTCAAATTAAACTATTGAAACGTCTACAGTAGTCTGCATCAGTAACTTCTAGATACGCATGAATGAGTGTTTGAACCTTCAGTCAACTCCACAGAACAGTCTACACATTCGCGTATTGACATTTATTGTAACACTCATTGTTAACAATGCATTCTTGTCGGGGCCTCATTGTGTTCCAGGACAAGGTGACCTGTATACCTGACACTGTGCCCGGTTATTAGAGTTGACCAGTTACACCAATACACCTTTACAACGTGCTCTGATATATACACAGTAACGATGAAGCAGAACACAACTTTATCAGTACCCTGAGAACATATTTATAAATAACTAACCTCAGGGGCTTGCACAGCTGACCTCACATCTGTTACAACTAATATCTATTTCTTTAACATCAAAACCCACCACATATATTGGGTCGCTCGCTACGGGATTTGTAAAAATATAAAATTAAAAATAATTGGAGAGTTGGTTTGAAGTATCATTGCCCATTGTCTTGTGTTTAGTTAGAGATTGGTTAAATATTTTAAGTTAGTTTGATAACATTGGATATTATTAACTATAAGATGGCAGACTTGGCCAAATTCAGATCTGCTGCTGGACAGGCTGCAAAGGAAATGGGGATGGACGGGCAAGGTCTAGTTGCTTATGTAACATCTGAATGTGATAAATATATTGCAAGAGAAGATAGTAGGCTAGCGGATGAGAAAAGAATTTTATTAGAAGATGCTAGGGAAGCTAAGAAATTAGAGGCTGATAGATTAGCGGAGGAGAAAAGAATTTTATTAGAAGATGCTAGGGAACTTAAGAAATTAGAAGCTGATAGGGAAGCTGAAATCAAGAGGCTGCAGTTGGAGGAGAAGAAACTGGAGGCTGAAGCAAAGAGGTTGGAGGCTGAAAAGGAGGAGAAAAGATTACAGATGGAGGCTGAAAAGGAGGAGAAAAGATTACAGATGGAGGCTGAGAAAGAAGATAAAAGGCTCCAAAGGGAACATGAGTTACGACTAAGGGAGTTGGAGTTACAAGGCCATGCTCCTGAAAATGGTACTAGCCCATCCACTTCCGACTCTGCTGCAAGCCAGGTTGCTTCCAACTCAGCCATGGGGTTTCATCTAGACCCATTTGTGGAGAAAGATGATGATATCGAATCTTTCTTATCTAGATTTGAGAGACTAGCTACCATGTATGGGTTAGAGAAAGAAAGATGGAGTATGAAGGTATCCCAGGGGCTTAGGGGAACCTCGTATGAGGTATTCGCCAAGCTGAGCAGAGATGACCAAGACGACTATGACATTCTTAAGCAGGCTCTTCTAGTCAGGTATGAGAAGAATATCGAATTTTATAGGAAAAAATTTAGGAATGCCAAACTGCTGACTGGGGAGACTTATCACCAGTTCTCTGCACACCTGGAGACATACCTGGAGAAATGGACTGCTCTGGGGGAAAACCCAAGATTTAAAGGAAATGATTATGATGGAGCAGGTGCGAGAGTCCATGGCTCCAGACCTGAGAAAATTTTTACACGGAACAGGGTGCTGAGAGACTGGGGGAGATCTTAAATGTGGCTGAAAGATATCAGGCAGCCTAGTCTGAGATAGCAGGCATGAAGAAGAAGCCGTTATACCATAATAAAGCCCCCCAAAACCAAAACCAACCTAAATTTGTACATAGGGACAAGTATAATAAAGGTAAAGCCTATTATGATAAGCCAAGTTTTGACCAACGCGATAGAAACCCACAATTCAGTGAAAGAAAACCGTTCCCCCAAGGAAAGAAATGGTGTAAATGGTGTAAAAGGAACACTCATGACACCAAAGTGTGTACTAAGAAACCTTCTTCCTTCGCTGCAATGAAAACGGGGAACAAGGGATTAAAGGCGAAACCTACTGGACAGCAGGAACCTTATCACCCCCCAGTTTGTGAGGATGTTGTATGTAATGGGGTCACCATCAGGTGCCTTTATGATACAGGTTTAGATTATGACTCAGTCGTGAGCTCTCACCTGGTGCGCGCAGATCAATACACCACAGAAACAGTGGAGATCCAAACCGCAACCAAGGACGTAGCAACCATGACACTTCCTATTGCTAGAATAAGTGTAAAAACTCGCTATGTGGAAGAAGGGATTAGAGCAGCAGTGATAAACGAACCAATCTACCCTCTAATATTGGGGTGTAGATATGTCTTCTTGGGGAATCCCAAGAAACCTGTGATCATGGCAACAGTGCAGACCAGGTCACAGTCAAAGAAGGAGGAGGATAACCCTATAAATACTCATCCAGAGGAGATGAGGAAGGCACAGGCGGAGGATAGGTCACTTAAGCCGTGTTTTAAGAAATTGTCTAAATACCATACACCTCCAAGCAAAGGAGACTACTATATGAAGAATAAACTGATCTATAGGAAGGCTGGAACTGGATCCAATGGTCACGGACAGCTGGTTCTTCCCACTTCATATAGGGAGAAAGTGATGGAATTAGGACACGCGATTCCCTTCAGTGGTCATATGGGGATCAGCGCCACAGGACAGCGTATAGCTTGTCATTACTTCTGGCCAGGAATAACGGAAGATATTAAAAGATATGTAAAATCCTGTCCAGAATGCCAGAGAGTAGCTCCAAAGCATTGGACTGCTCCTGCAACTCTAGGGGAAATGCCCATAGTGGGAACTCCTTTTGAGAGGATTGCAGTGGATATTATGGGACCTCTCACACGTACCAAGAGGAGGAACAGTTACATTCTGACTCTGGTGGACACATGTTCTATGTGGGGAGAGGCGGTAGCCCTGTCATCAATAGATTCGAAGCATGTGGCAGACGCATTACTTACGATATTCACGAGGTTAGGTTTCCCACACCAAATCTTGACTGATAACGGCTCACAGTTCAAGGAGAGACTAACAGAAGAAGTTTTCAGGATCTTCCAGGCCAAGCACTTTCATTGTAGTCCATATCACCCCAGGGGAACGGCCAGGTAGAGAGGTTCAATGGGACTCTCATGTCTATCCTGCGAAAGCTGGCACATGAAAAACCTGATACGTGTGATCAATATTTGCCCGCTGCGTTGTTTGAGTATCGGGAAGTTCCACATAATTCGACCGGAATGGCACCGGCAACACTGTTATTTGGAAGACTAATCAAAGGTCCACTGGAAGCCTTGTTGAGGACGTGGACAGATGAGAAGGCAGAAGAGACTGTTACCTCATCTTATCAGTATGTGAATGAGCTGACCACTCGTCTCAAAACTGGCTGGAAACTCGCTAATGATAATTTAAGACAAGCCAGGAAGAAACATGCTGCTTATTATAATAAGAAAGCGAAAGATAGGGAATTAGCTGTGGGAGAGAAAAGGCTTCTTCTACTACCCGGCAGCAGTAACAAGTTGCAAATTGGATGGCAAGGTCAATATACGGTTCTAGAGAAGGTGTCTAGAACAAATGACAAGATAGATAAGAAGGGGAAAGAGAAAATCTATCATGTGAATCTCCTGAAGAAGTATTTGGACAGAGAAAATCAGGAAGGGACACACTTACTGACCTTGTCGATCGCAACGGAGATGAAAAATGAACCACTCGCCTCTCACGAATACCCCCTAAAAACCTGTGAAACACCGGCACAAGTGAAAGTCAGTAAACACTTGACAAACACTCAGAGGGAGCGGATTCAAAAGGTTCTGATTGAATATACAGACGTGTTAACGGATAAGCCGGGGCACACCAATTTGTTGGAATACGATATGAAGTTAATAGACCCAACACCCATCTGTATGAGAGCATATCCTATATATTTCGCTAAGGAAAAAGCGTTGAAAGAGGAGATAGAGTATTTGATGAAAGAAGAGATTATTTCTCACAGGGAATCTCCTTATAGCTCTAGTGTGGTTTTGTTGAGGAAACCATCTGGGAAACACAGACTGTGTATAGATTACAGGAAACTGAATGCTGTCACAGAAAGTCAGGTGGATCCATTACCTGATACAAATCAGCTGTTTGCCAGGTTGAACAAGGCAAAATATTTTTCTAAGGTTGATCTTAGCAAAGGCTATTATCCGATTCCAGTGAAGCCTGAGGTTCGACCTTATTTAGCCTTTAGCACCTCGGAAGGCCATTATGAGTTCAACATGTTGCCATTTGGGTTGAAAAATGCCCCGAGTGTGATTTCTAGGATGATGCGAAAGTTGTTGGATCCACTGAGCAATCCATGCATAACGAATTTCATGGATGATATCCTCATCGCTACGGAAACATTCGAAGAACACGTTAACTCTTTGAATATGCTATTCGATAGGCTCAGAGAGGCAAACTTGACTGCTAGACCAACCAAATGTTGTGTGGGTTGTAAAGAGTTGGAATTCTTGGGACACACAGTATATCAGGGTAGTATGAACCCTGACCCCAAGAACTTGGAGAAATTGCAGAGAGCACCGAGGCCACAGACAAAAAAAGATGTGAGATCTTTTGTATCATTGTGTGGTTTTTACCAGAAATACATAAAGAACTTTATTTCTATATGTGCTCCTCTGACAGATTTAACTCGTAAAGGACAACCTGATAGAATTATTTGGTCAGCACAGTGTGAATTAGCATACGAGGAGTTAAAAGAGAAACTCACCAGCAAACCGATATTGAAATTACCTGATTTGAGTCAGGAATTTGTGGTGAGAACTGACGCTAGCAACGTCGGATTAGGGGCTACATTATTACAAAGGTCCACTTCACTTGATGGGGAATTAAACCCAGTTGCTTATGCTAGCCGCAAGTTGAACAAAGCGGAGCAAAACTATTCAACAAGTGAAAAGAATGTTTAGCTTTAATCTGGGCTATAAAAAAGTTCCAGATATATCTCTATGGTAGGACATTTGTGGTCCAAACAGAACACCAGCCTCTCGTATTTTTGGCACAGGCAAAACATGAAAATGCTCGTTTATTAAGGTGGTCATTACTCATCCAACCTTATTCATTTACGATCGAATACATTCCGGGTTCGCAAAATGTGGGAGCAGATTTCTTGAGTAGGCAACCGTTTGACGAAACTCAGAGTATTCACAAGGCCAAATGAGTTAATTTGATCTATGTGTATCTCAGATCATGAACTTGCATCAGTAGCATGTTCTTAAGTAGGGAGATGTGTCGTAAGATCAGAGATTACACCGATCAAATAGATAATATTCTTGTTTATAGAGATAAAATAATATAGGTATATAATAGTGGAGTTGTGTGAAACATCATCGCCCCGCCTGTAGGTCAGTACTAACTTTCTATACCTCGCCCTTGGGACACTAACGGTAACAATTTTGAAAAGGCAAAGCGTAGTCATTCTAAGAAAGATGGACAGAAGAAAACGCGAGGAAGGGGAAGGGAGAGACGGAAGAATGCAACTGTTGACACGCGTTGGAGTTTTGGTCTCGCGAACCGAACGAAAGTGCGCGGCAATACCGTAGCATATTTCTAAAAAGATGACATAAAAACCATACCGTCCCCTTTTCGCTCGACACGCGTTCAAAATATATAACCTCGCAGATTGGCAGTCTGAAAGCATAAACACACACACAGTTTTTACTTCCGGTCTAAAAGTCGCAGTTTTGTGACGTATAGCAGATGCGTTGGTTCAATTTTGAATGAGAACGTTAGTTACAGACAAATAATACGATTAATGTGGAATATTTGAAAATACAGTGGGAGAAGGGGAGAAAAGGAGCATAGGTAGTCGTGTCACGAGTTCGTTGTTTACAGAAATTTGAAATTTGAACCCAGCGGAGCATAGAAGGATAGAGAAGAGAAACTTAGATAACTTTCTTGCACACTAAAAGAAAGGACAGTTGACAAATACAATGACATTAATGGTTAAATAGAAGATTAAGGTGTTAATGTATCTTACCGTAGATAGAAAAATATGCTATTTGAATAAATAAAGGGGAAAAACAATAATAGTAAATATAATAAAGGAAAGAATAAAAATATAACTACTGTGTGACAGACAGCAGCCTGATCTAGAATTACTTTTCAGAATTTGAAACACTTAGTAAATAACCGAGATATTGGTAGAAGACAGATAGATGAACAGACGTATATCTCTCTCAGCTTGCCACATATTGGGAGAGGGGGGAGGTAGTCCCAAGTTTGAAAGTGGTAGTTTCTATTTGAAAAAGGACGCTAGAGGCATGATAGTCCCTGATTGGCTGGAGTCTAATATACTAACGGTAGTGATAAAAACAATTTGAAGTTGGCTTTTGGTGCCACTTATAAAATATATTTCCTACACTACTGTTGTGTTAAGGGCAAGAATTTCAGTACGATTTTGCCTTTGCTGATCTGCACCAGCAAGCGATCTGGAAGTGACCATATTATCGCTCATTAAACTAATTAGTAGGAATATTTCATTGTTGCGGTAAGAAGAAAACATTTATATCATCATTATTATTATTATTATTACGTATTATTGAATATGTATGAATATTCTATGGGTAGAGGCATATATACAGGAAAGCGCCAACATCAAACTTTGTGTTGTGTCACAAAGTTGTTAAGAAAGATATTATCATTTTGCAGAAAAGCCAGACAGGCTTACTGATACTTTAGGAAAAAATAAAATTAAATAGTAATGGGGAAAAGTGATGTACAGTTTTATGATGTAAGACCAGAAAACCACTGGCCGTCTTCTTCAGCAAGTCACCGTCTTTGTACATGATTTGATATAATTAATTAAAATGTTTCCTATGTCAAGGAAAGTGTCAAACTGAAGTTTGAAAGATTATCTGACCATGAATGGGGTACAAAACCAAATAAGAACGTTAACTAATTGTTTAGTTACCATGCTGATTCTGACTATGTTGAACATGTTTAATAGTTAGGGATAGAGAGAGGTATATGAGGTGTTGAGGAGGGCTTATTACTCCTATTCCAGGGTTTCATCTCTGAATCAAAGTGCGCCATTGGTCACCAAATACTTATATGTTCATCTGCACCTGAAGAATTGAGGCAGTTGTGTCTGTTTGCCTCACTGTTGAGACTTCAAGGGCAGTTTCCTGACTTGGCAGTTTGAAGCTGTTAGTTTGGACTGGAACGATCTTGTATTCCTGCAACTACAAAGATAAGATTTCGTCCACGGGCACATGATACCTCAGATTAACCACTCTCTTTTCCAAATGTGTATTTCCTAGTTCAGAACATGATGAACACAGACGTTCTTCCCATTATTACCCGTTCATAGGATCAAGATTTAATTGACACTTTTCAAGAGTGACATTTTTATATAGTTGTGAATAATAACAGACTCATTTATAGTTTGAAGTAATTGTTGTAAATACATTTCATTATCACCTTGAGTTTTCATTATTCCTGTATCCCAAAAAAGAACTGAGATACAGGAAAATAAATTGTAAAGAAAAAAGATTTAAAATTTAAACTTTAACAGTGACTTGTTCCATTATTGTTCATTAATTTATAAGTGTAGTGTTGTCATTTCATTACATTACATCGCATATACCCTAGACATCTAGTTAGACAACACTCACACACCTTTACACTTAACTAGGAGAAAATATATGACAGGTTGAGGTCATACGGTGGTAGCAGACAGGTACCCTGAGAACATATTCATAAATAACTAACCTCAGGGGCTTGCACAGCTGACCTCACATCTGTTACAACTAATATCTATTTCTTTAACATCAAAACCCACCACAATTATACTATATCCAGCTTCGAGACGTGGGAGTGACCAGTTCACTACCTCGTTGTCTTTACCTTCCTTAACTCACAAGCAGAGTCAGGTACCCATTTACAACTGGCTGGGCAGGCTGGAGCGTGACGCACGTTTCGTACCTTTGCCGCGAGAGACCAGTGCTCTAATTATTGTGTCGATCGGATGTTCACAATAGCTATCAGAAGGGGAAATAACTAAACCATTGTCATTAGCTCAGGGCTTCTCAGCCTCTATTGTGCCATGGAAAACTTTCATCGTCCGAGAAGAGTACCGACCCTTTCTTAGCAAAAATGTTTATGAACGTATAATTATAAATTGTACATTTTAAATAGGGCTGGGATTGACTTTAAAAATCTTAATCGATTAATCGAATTTCTTTAATTGAAGATTAATCGAGCAATTTCTAACAATTTCATACATTATGAAAAGTCATAAATAACATGTTTTTGTTTAAATCACTAATAGCTTTATATACTTTACTTGTTTTGGGCAACATCGTCCTGACAATATAATGATATTACTGAAAAGGTTACAACCAAAGAATTTATTATTATTGACATTCTTCTTCTTCTTTGATCCTTAGCCGCCAACCGTCAAAGCAGTCAGTGGCCATCACGCCTAGTGGCGTCTTGTAGGGCAACAACAAAATGAATACACTTTGCTCGGTCGGCGGCCATCTTCGTACAGTGCCCCAACTCTGGTTCATTCTTTGCATCTCAGCCTCAACAGTCCTCCGCCAGGTTGTTTTTGGTCGGCCTCTCTTTCGTTTTCCTTCAGGGGTCCAAAGCATAGCTGTTCTTGTGATATTATTGACATATACTTGCCAAATTACATATCACCAACCTCTAACAGAGCTAATACTATCACAATTAAGCACAAAAACATAAACATTGCAAAAAATTGAATAATCTACTAAAATGTATTTTATCAATTAATCGATTAAAAAAATTACACCGATTAATCGAGTAATTAATCTTTAACCATCTTAGCCCTAATTTTCAATTTTAGATTATGTACACGGACCCCCTAGAATCCATTCAAGGACTCCCACGTTCCGTGATCCACAAGTTAAGAGAAGCATTATTTATGTAATGCTTAGCTGGCAGAGTGGATAGTGGCGATTCGCTCCCGTGGCTAGGAGGTGGGTACCGTTCGGAAGGTCCTGGTTCAATTCCCGGTAAGCCTATCACTTCTGTTATTTTTCTGTTGTCTAGTCTTCTACTTCTTTATTTCTCACCGAGTGCCTGATAACATACCTTTGTGTGTTGTTTGTTTATTTATTTACTGTTTACAGGCCTTAAGTTTCCCCTCCTTATATGTTTATGCGTTCACAAGTTAAGAACCCAAGCAATAGTGGAAGACAAGATTATAACTTTCTTTGGATTATGTAACCAATAAATATCAGAATTATTACAAAAGAAAATGCACATATTCATTTCATACCAAGGGAAAAAAAAGTATGTGTATAATGGTAAACCAGGTTACATCAACACAAACATGGAAATTAATTTACTAACTAAACCTGGGTTTCTTAACCTTTTTGCGCTATGAACCCCTTCGATTGTCCGGTGAAGGCTGCAAATCCTATCTTAGAAAAAAAAATGTACACAAACACATAATGAAAATTTTACATTTCGAATTTTAGGTCATGTACACGGAATCCCTACAATCCATTCATGGATCCCAAGGGGTTCGTGGACTACAAGTTAAGGAGCCCGTAACTAGACCAATTATGGTATTGAAAGAAATATAAGTAACATTTAAAAAATAACAGTATCACAATATAGTAGTATTACGAAGCAGCATTATCATATTATAGTATTCCCTCTTTTTATCACCATATGTGCTCCGGGCGATCTGTCGATCCATACATGCGGGTTTGGCGCGAACTTGGCGTGATATGCTGACGTCATGCGCGTAAGTCTGCTCACGATTTCCTCGATTTGCTCCTTGTTGACAGATTGGAGGCCCATGTAAGAACGGTCAAGGCCAGACAGCATCTGGGGACAGGGTTTGTTGCATTTTACCTTTGGCTTGAAAAACGTATCGGTTGTTGTGTTAATGAGAGCAAATGAACCCACTCGTTCAAGTCGGATGCACTAATACATATTGGACACACCGACCTATATCAGGCACAGTAATAATATCAGACACACTAACATATAACAGTCACAGTGAAATACATTAGGCTTCCTAATGCATGTCAGAACGTGTTAATACATATCAGACACAATAGTGCACATCAGAAACGCTAATCCATATCAGACACGCTAATACATATCAGACATGGTGAAACATACGAGGCTTCCTAATGCATGTCAGAACGTGTTGATACATATCAGACACGTTAATACATTTCAGACATTTCATTCATTCATAACCCTCCACTCCCAAAGGAGCATAGGCCTTCAACAAACACATGCCAAGTCCTCCTGTCACGTGCCATCATCTCAAGTTCTTTCCATGTTCTCCTCATCATTTTCACCTCTGTTTCCAACTCTCTTCTCCATGTACTTCTTGGTCTTCCTCTGCCTCTCTTGCCCTGGGGGTTCCAGAACAAGGACTGCCTTGTAATGCTATCAACAGGTTTCCTCAGTGTGTGTCCTATCCATCGCCATCGTCTTCTTCTCATCTCTTGTTCCACTGGCACTTGTCCAGTTCTTGTCATCAGTTCCACATTGGTAACCTTGTCATACCATTTTAATCCCTCTATTCTACGCAAGCACCCATTTATGAAAGTCTGTAGCTTTTTGGTTGTTGTCTTTGTTGTTCTCCATGTCTCCGAGCCATACAATAGGACCGACTTC
The DNA here is from genome assembly GCA_024509875.1 of Oreohelix idahoensis. Lineage (NCBI taxonomy): Eukaryota > Metazoa > Mollusca > Gastropoda > Stylommatophora > Oreohelicidae > Oreohelix > Oreohelix idahoensis. Next base: position 272,408 of record JAMPIV010017758.1, on the reverse strand, counting down.
ACATTTGAGTTGAAGATTCTTATTTTCGTGTTGGATCCTATTTCTCTTGATCTCCATATATTTCCCAATGCAATGAAAGCTCCTCTTGCTTTTTGTATTCTTATTTTGATATCGCTGTCTGTCCCTCCAACTTTGTCTATATTACTGCCAAGATATGTGTATGATTCTACATCTTGTATTGGCGTTTCTTCAAGTTCAACCCTGTTTTCATTACCTGCATTTATTCGCATTATTTTTGTCTTTTCCCTGTGTATTTTCAGACCCAATTGCTGTGACCTCTCATCGAGTGTTTTCAATTTGTCCTGCATCTGATTACGGTTATGGGACAGGAGAGCCAAATCATCAGCAAAATCCAGATCATCCAACTGCTTAGTCAGAGTCCACTGGATTCCATTTCTGTTGTGTGTTGTCGATGATCTCATAACCCAATCTATTGCCAGCAAGAAAAGAAATGGAGACAAGAGGCATCCCTGTCGCACTCCTGTTCTTATCCCAAATGGTTCTGTAAGCTGTCCTTCATTAAGAACTCTGCACGTCATGTCTTCATAGGTTTTCTTTATTAAATTAATGATTTTCAGGGGAACTCCATAATGCCTCATCAATTTCCAAAGTGATTCTCTGTCCACACTGTCAAATGCTTTTTCGTAGTCCACAAATCCGATGTATAGTGGTGAATTCCATTCCAGACTTTGTTCAACTATTATTCTCAAAGTGGCTATCTGGTCTGTACATGATCTGTTTTGTCGAAAACCTGCTTGTTCATCTCTCAATTTCTTGTCTATGGACTCCTTTAATCTCTCAAGGATAATCCTGTTCAATACCTTTCCTGGCACTGATAGTAACATTATTCCTCTATAATTTGTGCACTCTTGTAGATTTCCCTTCTTAGGCAACTTAACCAGATATCCTTCCTTCCATTCTGCTGGTATCTCTTCTTTTTCCCAGACTTTACCAAGTAATTTATATAACATCTCTGTAGCCGTGTCGATATCTGCTTTGATGGCCTCTGCTGGAATGCTATCAGGTCCAGACGCTTTTCCATCTCTTAGAAGCTTTATGGCTTTCTTTATTTCTTCCTTCGTTGGTCTTTCACCGTTAATTTGTAGCTCTTCTTCTGCTGGGTGGATGTCCGGCGGGTTTTGTGGAGCTGGTCTATTGAGAAGGTCCCCAAAATATTCTGTCCACCTCTTCATTTGCTCTTGTATATTGCTGAGCAGTTTCCCATTCTTATCTTTTATGAGGCAACTTGTTTGCTTGTATTTCCCTGTTAGCTTCTTTGTGCTGCTATACAGTTCTCTCATATTTCCTTTGGCTGCAGCATCTTCTGCCTCTCTTGCCAACTCCTCAATATACTTCCTCTTGTCTCTTTTGATACTTCTTTTTACTTCTTTGTTTGCTTCTGTGTACACTTCTTGAGCCTTGGCTTTGGAACTTCTGGTTTTGCTTGTGTTTAACTCTGCTTTCTTGTTTTTTCTATCTTTTATCTTATTGATGGTTTCTGTTGTTATCCATGCTTTTTGTTGTCTTTCCCTTTTCCCCAGTATTTCTTCACATGTCTCATTCCATACAGTTTTGATTTGGTGCCAATAGTCTTTTGTATTCTCTACATCTTCCAACTGTTGGAGCACTTGGAATTTGTTGGATACTGTGACCGCAAATTTGTCTCTTGTTTCTTGATTTCTTAGCTGTCCTACATTAAACTGTTGATTTCAGACATGATAAAATATATTAGGCTTCCTAATGCATGTCAGAACGTATTAATACATTTCAGACACGCTAATACATATCAGACACGCTAATACGTATAAATCTGAGACCTAAGTGTCGGTGTCTGTGGCCTAATGGATATGAACGCAGTTTCATAATCCAGATATACCAGGTTCGAAACCTGCTGCAGGCGGTTTGGTAGCAGATCGCTTTGTGTGGATTTTTAACAATGGTATAAGCGCCGTACCGTTCAGAAAGCAATGGCAAACTACTGAATGAAAAAAATTGCCTAGAAAAATCACAAACAGCCAATAAAAGATGGGGTTGATTTACCTCTGTGTGCCCCCCATAGTCACTGTTAGCTGGAAACGGGTACTTTACCATCTTACTGTGCCCCCCCCTCCCGCCAGATGTACAGCATACTCCCCCCCCCCCCCCAACCCGGAGTTGAGAACCACTGATTTAGATCACTCATCATAACTGTAATGTCTTTAGTTCTCTTTACCACCTTCGTATCTGGAAGCTGGTGTAAAATTGTTCTTTCGCAGATATTTCTTTGTCATTAATTGGCGTAACTTTGGATGAGCAGTTTTGAGTTTTGCGGACTCTGGGTCTGGGACTCAATGATTCCTACTCTACAAGTGCTTTTAGCTCTTTGCTTTGACACATTCGAGCTATTCCCTTCACTATAAGATGAGATTTCTTCCTCTTTTCCTTTCTAACTATTCAGAAATAGCGCTATGCTTATGTGTTCATTTTCTACTTTTCTCTTCCCTGCCATCTTGCTTCGGAATTTCCGAACGTCATTGATACTCCTAGTATGCTACTTGCCAGTACTGATACTCCACGAAATACAGGCTACTATCACTGCAAACGCTACTTTGATAAGCTATTGTCAGTTTGTTGATTGGAACCACTGATACAATAATAATCGTTTGATACACTGGGTATCGTTTGCAGTTGGATGTATTTATGGTGAAGAAGGTGAGTGTGTTTTGGGACAGTCACTCACAGTAGCGTACACACCGAGTCATGGAATGATGTAACGTCTGATGATTTTTAACCATGGTTTATTACAATTATAACATCACGTAGATCTAGACGAATACAGTTACATCGAAACATGAATCTTCATACTGCAGTTAACACACCATACGGTCTATACACCTCCTGGCCTACAAAATCTCTACTCTTCACATCAGTGCACAAAGACTGCATCTACGGCAGTTATATAATAATCAAGGCCTACAAAATCTCTACTCTTCACATCAGTGCACAAAGACTGCATCTACGGCAGTTATATAATAATCAAGGCCTACAAAATCTCTACTCTTCACAAAATCTCTACAGCCCTGCGCAGGCATACATTATCCAAAAAACACATCAGGGCTGACCACTTCAGTCAAAAACCCCGCATAGACTGATCCCACGGGAACACACCCCGTTCACACAGTCACGAGAATCTCCTGTTCTCTTAACACCGCTCTCAAAAATCCCTGCGGACACTAGCCGCGAGAGCTATTCACACATCACTCAAAAACAGTTCAGAAACAGTACATTATGACCAGAGTTCACCCGCTATCTGACATACTGTTTCCACGAAACTAAGAGGAGATATTTTTAAACAAATCCATTACCAATCTGCAAGCAAGTACTCTAACCCAAAATTTACTCTACTCAACAAGTATTTTTCAAGATCATTTCCCTTTCATCAAATCTACACTCATCAGTCATTTCTTTTTTAAGTATAGTATTTCAGCTGCCACCTGTGCAGTTTTTTTTAGTTCAATTAGTGCTCAAAAGTTACAGGTTCCCATTCTGGAGATTTTCCTATGTGAAAGGAGGTGAATTCGCAGTCTAGACTCCTTTCAGCCTTTCTCTAAACATTGTCATTATGTTCCTTGATAGAGGACCATCAATATGATTGGTTGAGCTGAATTACTTACTGTAATTAAGTTGTTTAAAATTTTGTGTGGCCTCTCCTATAAGTTTGAGTAGCCGGTTCCAGGCTAACCCTCCTTATTAGCTTTCTTTGAGGTGCCTGATAGATAACTGTGTTACAGAACGTATGTACGTGTTTTTTGGGTGGCTCTCTCACACCTTCAGCCTTACGGCAGTATCGTTTCTTTTTCTTCACTTTTCTCATCAACCGCTTTTATTTGGCATAATGTTGCATTTTCATTCATTATTTTGCTCTATGTTCGATTAGTAGGGTGAAGTCTCTAACACTCTACTCGCCTACGGACGTATCTGCTTCACACGCAGAATTGTTTACGTTCCGCAAGGTAAATGCGATAATACAAGGTAATTATACCGGGGTCAAACGCTTATCTACTCTCAGTCTGACCACCCTTTGAAACGTGTCGGTCCAACATTTGGCCCCAGGTGAAAAGCTGATGACTGTTTACCCAAGACGGTATAGCGCACGAACACGCAAAGAAAGCCGTCTGAAGGATGAGTGATAATTAGATTATCGCATCCGCTGGCCCCTGTCTGTATCATTATCACAGATAATTTGTCTGGGTAAACAATCTTGACGGAAGGAATTTAGACAGGTAATCAGTTCACACATTTGTTTGTGAGAGTGCACAAGATGTCACCGGAAATATTACGTCTTATTATAAAGAAGTCACGTGTGGGAATATTAAATTTAATATTTTAAACACGCGGGGGAAATTATGAATTTAAACACCCCAATCCACGTAGTGCGAAAAGAGCTTACGATTGGATTGAAGTAAGAGCCGGAATATACAATGAATCTCATTGGCAAGTTTGTCGGAAAGTACAATCTGTGATTTGAACTGGAAACTGCAAATAAAATCTAGCGAACTCAGAGAGATAGAACAGACAGCTTCGCAACTTCAAATGAGCAACTCCCAAAAAGCCAGAAAGAGAAGGATCGGACCTAGAATTCCATACTTATAAGTGACAGATTGAAGTAATTGGGAAACTTAAAACCTTAAAAAGTAAGCCCGCCTTTATAAATACAGAGACTGAAAAACGTGGGGGACCAGAACTTTAAATATCAAGACTGGAAACCTAGGAATTGGATCACCCGTCATCAGAGAAACTTTCCCAGACCAAGTGTATCGCATAACATCCGTCGAAGAGAAATTACTAGTTTCCCAGGCCAAGTGTATCGCAGAACACCCGTCATAAGAAATGATTCAAAATTTATCAGACGAAATTGATTCCGAGCATATGCGCCGAAATTGCTCGTGTTCATCCTAAATCTGTGCGAGGAGATTGTGTATAACCCAATTTGGGGTAAGTTGTGAACATTTCTTTTACAAATGTGAATTAACATGTTTTCTTGCTAAGTGGTTATATATGAGGCTGGCTACCTCAACATACAAAAATAGTATATTCATAAACCACTACAGCAAGCTCTTGTGATTGTTTCTGGCTAGTCGTGAGGAAAACCCGACAGCAGAGGTGACCCCAGACTCCGACTGGAGCAGTGATGAGTGATGATTACATCATATGTGCCTCAAGTGTATCATATCATTTTGTAAGATATATGTAGCTTGTTAATGTTAGTTCAGGCACAAATCATTATTCGCGCTGTCCAGAAAAATTTTCCGAGTTAAATCCCAGAGGAATATTGGTGAATTTTAATCATCTTCCTTGAGCTATGTTGTGCACTCAAGAATTTAATTCTTCTGAGAGATTAACATTGGTGGCTGGACAGAGAGAGCCTGTTAAGCTTCTAACTCAGTGTACTTAGCAAAGGCATTTGTCTTTCTGTTTTTTTCTAACAAAAGTACGTGGTTACAAGCATAAGATGGTTTGAAGTACTAACGTTACGACGCCGCTAGTATGTTGAGAACTGCATTCATCACCAAAATGAAATGACGGAAACCACGGCGACAGGACTCACCTAGAGTTAAGTTTTCGTATAAAATAGGCGAAAGTAACGGACTTTGATAAATCCTCACCTACGTCTCAGTGATGAAAACTTGTATATACAGCAAAATTTCACAAATCTTTCCATATTTATTTTAACTGTTAAAGACTAATTCATTATTTAAAATGTTACATGTTGTTTTAAAACTAAACAATCATAGACGCTTCAGTTTTTTATATGTATGAAAGCAAACGTATGAGCCAGAATATATATATATATACCTCTAAACAGAGCTATACCACTATAAGATGAATTCGCTGAATTAACGCAGATTGGGGCTTGAACGGGCTAAAAACCATTGCTTAAATCCTTCGCAAAAGGCGACGGACAGATATAAGTTAATCATTGCTCAGCGGTTTGCAGCATGGTTCTTGACTTCTGAATTATCTTGTGAACGCTCCCTTAAGATAGCAGCGTCATTGCACTTCTATCTACATCTCTGCCAAGAGTAATCTAGTGCGAAGGTAAACACCTTCGACGACCCAGTCTAGATACTCTTGAGTTTTGGCCACTGTTGGACAACTATTGCAAAGCAGGGGAGGCAATCCATGACAAATTGTGCTTCTATTCTTTGCTTACCTTTCGGACCCGTTAACACAAGGATGGCTCTTATAATGTATTATTTACCAGAACTGATGTCAATGCATTACGGGAAAACCCATAGGTGCTCAGTCTCCCTCAGCAAATGTCAAAGGGGATGAATGTTTGAGGTTAAGACGAATATAAAGAAGGGTTCATGCGTGTGCGTTGCTACCTCATCACGTAGAAGAAGTTGCTGCACAAAGCACCATCTTATAATTTACTCTATATCAATCACTGGGTCTTAGTAACTAGTCTAACTAAAGAAATGTATGCAGCCCCAACAATACTGATCTTGATACATAACTTGGTCGTAGCTATCTTTAAGCTTGTCGACTACAATTTTTTTTTTAAATAATAATAATTTAAAAAAAAAATAATTAAAATATATATATATATATAACTGCTGTGCCTCGTTCATCATTGGAGAAGATGCAACAGTTTGACTACAAAACATCAACTTAGAGAAATAAGAAAGTGTCACTTGACTGAATTATCGTCTCAGCTCGGCGACTCTCCTTGAAACTTACCCAGGGATTTTCCTGCTTGCCAACTAAATATCCATGACTTACTTTCATACTTCAGGACTGGCTCTATGTAGCACTACAGACCTCTTAACCTCAAATGTTTCTGTCTATCTCATTTACCAGCCTGGGCTAGTACTAATCTAGCTCGACTACCAATGTAAACACGGCCATTTTCATGGACGCTTATTTTTCTCTCATCCTCTGCAATGATCATCTATTAAAACTTAACTTGCTATTAAATAATGTTAACTTAAGTTAATTTCTTCATGCACCATGCTAGTTGGTGCAGGCGATCATGTCGCTTCACAACCTCTTGTCCCCAGCACTGTTTATAAGTTCTGTTTTTGACTTTGTCCATGTCACGATGTCAAACTGTTCGTTAACATCTCCCTTTGTTGTTCTCTATTTCATTTTCCTTCAGTCTTTCTTGTTGTCGCAATATATTCCAGTTTTTCCTCTTCTGTGTCTTCCACATGTCCAAAAAAGTGCTTCCGTCTAAGATGGGAAACAAACTTCTTTTTTGCATTGCCTTCTTTCAGGATATCCTCATTACTTTTTTTTAGGTGTCCATGGTATTCTAAGATAAGAACGAGAGTGCGACAGAGATACCTCTCTTCTCCCGTTCTTTTCTTACAAGAAATAGATCTGACTATGAAAACCTCGACGTCACACAACAGAAACTGAATCCAGTAGACTCTGACTAAACACCTTGATGACCTAGATTTTACAGAGGACTTGGTTCTTCTGTCCCATAACCGGACTCTGATGCAAGACAAAATGAAAATACTTGGTGAGAGGTCACAACACGTGGAAACAAGGTCGAACTGGACGAAACACCACTACAAGATTTAGAATCATACACATATCTTGGCAGCAATATAGAGAATGTTGGAGGGACAGACAATGATACCAAAATAATAGTACAAAACAGCAAGAGGATCTGTCATTGCATTGGGAAATATGTGGAGATCACGAGAAATCACGCCCAACTCTAAAATAAAAATCTTCACCTCAAATGTCACGTCAGTCCTATTGTATGGCTCTGAGACATGGTGAACAACAAACACAACAACCACAAAGCAACAGAGACTCATAAATGGTTGCTTGTGTAGAATATAAGGATTGAAATGGTATGGCAAGGTAACCAATATGGAACTGATGACAAGAAGCAGACAAGTGCCAGTGGAACAAGAGATGAGAAGAAGACGCTGCGAGGGATAGGACACACATTGAGGAAACCTGTTGATAGCATTACAATGCAGTTCTTGTTCTGGAATCCCCAGGGAAGGAGAAGCAGGGCTGCACTAAAAAACACATGGAGATGAGATCTGGAAATAGAAGTGAAAATGATGATTAAGATGTGAAAAGAACGAGCTGATGGGGGGTACGTGACAGAAGGCATATGTTTGTGCTCCTTGGGGAACTAAAACTGATTGATTGATTGATTGATTGATTGATTGATTGATTGATTGTATTCTAAGCAGTCGTCTGTAACACCCCATCCCTCACGCTGCCAGCGATTTTCCTGCTTGTTTAATAATTGTCTATGACTCACTTCCTTGTGTCAAGATTGGCTCTGTATAACGATATAGACCATAATGTCTTTTATATTTGGACATGCGCCCTGATGTAACCGACGGACCTAGTGTCTAAGTTGAACGATGTAAAACGCTAGAGAATTCCCTTTCTGAACTCCATTCCCAGAGATTTGTTGCATAAACACTATTCGTGGTATGGAAAGCTGCTTTTGATTGACAATTACATCCTTAACCTCTGAAAAACATCTCACATCTGATGTTGTTAATGTGCTTGTGGGGGCATCTACTTATTGCGTCACACAGTGAGGGGGGAAGGGGGCAAAATTTGTGACGATGTGTGGCGATAGGAGGAAAAAAAAGGAGTGCAGGTGAAAAAATTGCAACGCCACACTAAAAATACGAATGAACATCGCTTCTTTCATAAATGTTGTCGAAACGAAGCACATTTTGTACTCCCATCCTCATAATCTACTTTCATCCGCAGAAGTTAACAACTCTCTCCTGGACGATTTATATTAAAATTATAACCTCAGATTAAACATCGGATAATTGTTATAACCTTTAACTGGTTTAAATTATATATATATATATCTTCTTTTTTTCGTTCGTCCTGAAAAGGACGCTGGTTGCGTTGTGTCCGTTTACAGCGAAGCTGCGATATCCGTGCCTTTCGGCCGACACATCCGACTTCAGCACGGCATTTTGGGACCGGGTTTGCCTTCCCACTTCGATCCCTACTCTCTCAGCCAGACTGCAGTGATGCAGCCTGTTTCCAGGACCACCACTTGGAGGTGGAGTAGGGTATTAGTCAGCTAAATATATATATATATATATATATATATATATATATATATATATATATATATAGAGAGAGAGAGAGAGAGAGAGAGAGAGAGAGAGGGAGGGAGAGAGAGCTAATTTCGCTGAATTAAATCAGCTGGGTGCTTGAACCAGTTAATATTATATCTCTCCTCAAAAGGTGGCGGGAAAGATAAAGAGTTAACGTGCTCAGACCCATTCAGCATTGTTCACGATTTCCTAAATATCTTGTCGGGACGCCCTCGAGGTAGAAGCATCATTATCCTTCTATCTACAAATCTGTCAAGAGTAATCTTGTGCGAAGGTAGACACCTTTGAAGACCCACATTAGTTACTCTAGGTTTTGGTCATTGTTGGACCACTACTGCAGAGAAAAGGGGAGGCAACCCGTGACATCTTGGAGCACGGAAAGCTACGTAATCGCTTCCGCCCAGACCTTATTGCGATAAAACAATTACAAGGAAATAACATCTTGGATGAGAGTATAATGTTAGATCTGTGAAGTAGGACGTTTGTAAACATAACAATCGAAAAGGCAGAAGCTAGGCCTTATATGGGATAGGTCTATGTTCATGAAAGACAACAAATGCATTTGTAAATAACATGTAAAGAAAATATCTTGTGTGTCGTGCAAAATGTTCTACACGGAGGTGGAGAGGGGGGGAGAAAGACCCATACCGATATCAGACACTAATTCGGGGTTGGATTGGCATGGAAGTGCTAAAATAAACCACTTCTGGTTGGCGTTTTTCCAACGAAACCACGTTGGGTGTGGGAGAAAATGCGCATATAATCTGCAACATTTTAAGACTACTTCACTGCATTTCCATCTCGTCAAAAAGACATTTCAGACAGCCAGGATAACGAATAGAATCAGGATTCCAACGTAAGGACAGGACCAAGTATTAGAAAATCTTCTGATATTAGACAGAAAGAGAACTCGACTACAGTACTGGAAACCACGAGTCCTAGGAACCTACATACAGAATGACATTGGGATTATAATTAATGTTATACCCCAACCACCTTTAAGACGGCCTCTTAAAAAACAGTGGCCCGATACTATTCGGAAGTTTTTCTTGCGCAAGAAGTCTATAAATTCATTCCCGATAATAGGGGTATGTTGTAATATATACATTTTATCACTTTATGTTTTTGCATTTAACATGTCTAAACGCGTGCCTTGTCAATCGGAGTGGTTACCGCCAGCATTACCGCCAGGGACATGCTACTGCCATATAATTAGACGATTAACGGAACAGTCAACAACACCTTTGGGAACCAAACACCAACAACAAATCATCGTCAGCGCCTGACTAGTTAAGTATTACAACCAGGCCCAGCCAAAAAAAACTTTTTTTAACGATAGCCACTTTAAAGTCATTACCAGTGATTAAAAATCAGTGCTTAATTTTCATACATCACTCTATTTATAACTTTGTTAACTATAATTGAGTATTACATTTTTTAACTGTAAATACAAATGGATAGTTGATTTAATCATTATTGCATTAATTGTGTCCGTATGACTCAGTTATTTTAAATACATTACTGCCCAGAGCTATTAAAGTTATATTTTACTGAATCATTTCATTTGGGGGCTCAGACAATACGAGCTAATTTCGTTTTCCTCACAGAAGGGGAAAAAAGATAAGAAGTTCATGGCAGCTTAGATGATCTCAGTTGTGGTGCTTTCTTTCTTAAAATTCTTGTGAGGCTCCCCGAAATAGAAGCACCATTCTTCTATTTGTATCTCTGCGAAGAGTAATCTTGAGCGACGGTGTATACCTTTGAAAACCCTTATTTTTATACTCTAAGAGCAGCGGAGACAATCCCGTGACACCCAGGCAAGAACCATTCGTTGAAATGTGTCGATGTAAAAATCTACATATTCGTTGTTCTTTTATAAAGCGTACTACGCGTTCTTTTGCCTCGTGAGTTCCATGGGGTATCTAAAGGCATAAGAAAAAATCGGAGCACTGCTTCTTTATGCATGCAGTAAGAGGCTAATAATGTGAGGTTGTGCATGGGTCGCAACCTCACCTTGTAAAACGACTTGCTATGGAAACAACTACTACAAGAACATGTATTTTAACTTAGGCTTCCTACAAGGTGCAATTTGCAGTTGCGAATCCATCGGAGGCAAAAAAAGAATTGATGATGATGACAACGATGATAATAATGATGATGATTATGATGATGACAAAGAAGATGAAGATGGTGATGGTAATGGGGCTTTCTTTTAGTGTCTCTTTCCACAAAAATGAACATAAATACATGCACACATACTAGGATATATACAGTAGCTCTTAACACTTTAGACTGCCGTGCTAAGCTTTAACTCTTGTAAAATGTGACCACGGCTATCCCAACCACTATATTCCCCAAAAGAACTAAAGATAGCACTCACAGCTCCTCTGTCAGAACTCACGCCCCTGTTGTTACGCCTGAAGACGACATCGTGACTTCCTCCTACGTTCTTATTAATATTTATAACTTGTTCGGACGTTGGCTCGCTATTTAGGTTCTTCTCATCCATAGCGTCAGCTTGCATTGGTCGCTCCGAAGACATTTGCTGTCTCTTCAAGAACCGATGGTAGCTGGTCACATAGAAGTCTTTGTTGATTTGTTCGGAGCATTTTCCTAGCTGTGAAGCATCTCCATTGAAACTGGGCTTGGTGTTGGATTGCTGCACTGATTTTGAAACCGGTTTCACGTCTACACCGATGTTCCAGTAATATTGGAAGTGATTAACCCAGGAGTTGAAACGTGGATCAGGCGGGGCTGGGAGTTTGTGAGAGGCAAGACGTTCTACTTGTCTCCTTTGGCGGTCAGTATCCGGAACCTGCCACGGTCCGAATATGCTTCTTTCAGCTGCTACCGTATCTGTACAGCTTCCGATGCTGTGACGTAATTTATTCTTGTCACTGTTATCGAAACCGATGTAAGGTAGTCGCGTGCCGTGCCGGAAATCTTTATTTTGATAAGTTAATCTGTTCTGCTCATGTTTATTTTGTTGAGGATTACTCTTTATTCCTTGTCTTTGATGAGAATAGTCACGATTAGGTTGACCATGAACTAAAGTTATGGTCTTAAGCCTTCCTCGGATTGGGTTATCGTTGTTGACTTTGTGCATTACTTTCAAATCAGCATCCATCAGTTATTCTGCACGAGCCAATCTCAAAGAAAGAAAAATAGATTGCGTCAAAAAATAAGCTTTTCCGTAGTAAATAAGCTTGATCACCACTCAACGAAATTATTTCAGGACATCTAAATCAGAGCTCCTGGAAAAAAAAATGTAGTCGATTCATGTTAGCTCTGAGAAAAATAAGAGATATGACGTCAGATAAAAAAAAAACCCAAAGAAATCAATAAGCTATGTCAAAGAAGCCTATTTTATTTATAGAAATTTTAACAAATTAAAAATAAAACTTATTACACAAATAACAGCCATGGCTGCTTGCTTTGACATTTGTTTCATATATATCCAGTAGATATAAATAAGGACGTGAACATTTAAAAATACGAAGTGACTTTCGAGTCACCTTAACCTGGAGTTAATATCTTTTGCCGGCAGACAGTGCGGGCGCAGACGACTGAAGGGAACACGATCATATTGATTTTCAAAATTAACATGAACATCACAATTCTTACCTGACATGTGGGGGGAAATAGAAATAAAAATTCAGACTACGTTCACAGCAAGCTTTTCTTCTTCTATCCAGCTAACATCAAACAACTACAGAATACAATAATATTGTTCTGTCGCTGCTGTTATGATCGGCAATTTCCACTGCAGGGTGTTACAACTGAGAAACTCAATGCGTGCCTCTACGTTTTTATCTGCCCTACTTGAGAATTGCCTGGCACAGAGTTTTGCGTGTGGCTGCTCCCACTGAAATTCGAAGGTTTATTAAATGTTACTTTGTTTTGACAACGGCCCGTAAATCTAGAATGACAAATGACTTTATGAAACTGCAACTTAATTAACTCAAGTGTCGGGTGAGGATTTTATAAGATGGAATGTGCGGATAATATTGCAAGTTGGTTTAGGGTGTTGGGAATGTTGCTAATTGTCGTAAATATGCCCAAATGCAATGGTGTGCAAATTGTCATATAATAATTAATTACATTCGACAAGAATATTAGTCATCATCATGTGGCGTATTCTCTCCAGAAAGTTGTCTCCATTGCAGCCGCTCTGAACACATCGCGATTCTGGGCAAGTCGACCTGCATCCATTCAAAGACAAGTTCAGACTGTCTGTGATGTCCTGGATTCACCGTCGACTAGGTCGTCCCCTCCCCCCCCCCCTTTTTTTTATTAAAGAATATTAGTAAACTCAGTAAAAAGCCAACTAAACAAATGTAAATTATTATCTATTACATAATCATCGCAAATAAAGATATAGGTATGTTCATTTCATTATCTATTCACCAGAATAGTACAATTTCGTCTACGCACGACCGGCTTTTTCACTAGGCGATCTAGGCAGGGCTGTAAAATTGTGTGAACTAAAATATTTATATTACAGCAATAAAGTCGTAACTCCGAGAAATATGAGTTAACGGGCCCACTTGGGTCATGTGGTGAAAAATTCTAATACCCATATATAAATTAGAACATAAATGTACAGCAGAACGAAATAATACGATAGGAAGAAGAATGGAGAAGGACCAGTGCTTTCCCAGTATAGATAACGCCTTAGTTGTATAACGCCGTAATGGCTAACACAAGATTTCTACTTATCCTAATTCGTTCGTTGCTAAATAAAATGCTTGAGCCTAACAATACGGCGATAACCGTAGTTCTAAAAATAGAATGTGTAGTAAAATCTTTTGGACGACCTTGATTTTAAAAACTAACACTAGTGCAAAATCACGCACAAGGTTAGCCTTGGAAAGACAGACGGGCTTAGAAAAAAAGCAGAGAGAGGTAGAAGGACCATGGAACACAGTAGCGCAAGCCACTCGCGGTGTGTCAAAAAATAATCCAACTCGCAGTGTGCATGGCCTAATTTTTTCAAATAAACAGTGATGAAAAAAACTAACGATACGATGTTAAGTTTTGAAAATAGGTTTAATTCTTATTAGGAAACCTGATTTTTTACGTAGTGCTCCTGACTTTATACTGATAGTACAGTCGTAAAGGATTGAACAGGTGGCAGTTGAAATAAACACTTAACATCGAAAAAAGATCGTATTCTTAACTACACCACTTAGCCCCTTGAAAATCATATATTCGTGTACAGGAAGGCTAGTGGACTAGGAATATGTAATAAATTATCTAAAAAGTCCTTTAGATAATTAGATATTGGTAATAAAACATATAGAGAACAGAGATACTGTCAGGTTTGGTCATATCTGCTCGGGATGGAAATCTCTGATTTTTGTTGAAACATAGTAGTGACAAAAAGTCTAAGATAGTACGTGGGAGGCCATTGGCTGAACTTTGAAGTTGAAATAAATTGGATTGGGTGACCTATGAATAACAAATAAATGCCTAGAAACGGAGTAGAAGTGAATGAAAATGTTGGAATGACTGGGTACTCTTTTGAATATATTCAAAACGATTGGTCAACACACTGGATATTGGCAGAAGAAATCTTAGAAGGGACGCCATATCGTTACACATTTGAGAGATGAGAGCAGGCAGTGTTATCCAAAATTAAATATATGATAACAGCTTGGACATACCGCAGATCAAACTGTGCCAGTCATCTTTAGTGTGTTTTCCTTACGAATTGTGGTAAGCTAGACATTTTTGATCCGTATTTTATATGAAAATTGAATGTGAAATGATAAATTATGTCTGTATGTGTGCGGTTCAGTAGCAAATATGAGGCAAAGCCTAGATATTGCTCCACCATGTAAAAGATTGTCAGAGAGGAGTATAACTGCATATATATATATTGGATTGCCATATAGTAACATAACATCTATCCTATTGTATGGAAGGGATTACAGCTGGAATTGCAGAGGCGTTGAAACCATTAGGGAGAGGAATACTGGTGTATATTGTCACATGAAAAGCTAGCAGTTGGCCTAAAGCACTGAACTTTATGTTTGTTTGTACTGTCATGTACTTCAGTGTGGAATAATATTGTATACCAGTTAGTAAGAAGGATGCATAACCTTCATTTTCAGGGACCGTGGTATAGATGGTGATATTGCATCGTCCGGTCTGAGTACTGTGTGATCCAGAAAGTTGGCAGCAGACTCCATGCACAAGATAGCGGCCATTGTCTATCCTATTATCAAACTGAGAAGCAAGCGAGCAGAGGATACAGGTTTCCTGCAGCTGCATTATGAGATAAGAGCATGTCAGCACGTAGAGCCCAACCTTGAATAAACTAACCCTGAATTGAACTTTATTAAAAAGACAAAAGGGACAGAAATTTTAAAGAAACAGAATCTGTGAATCCTTTAACATTATTTCCACCAGTAACAAACACATGAAGTCGTGATGACAAACAACAACCTAGCATTAAAAGCCAGTATTACCTCATAATAACCCATCACAACACTACGCTTATATTACAATACTATTATATGTCTGGACAAAGATCTTTTGTATAAATTTTTGTACATAAACATTGTGCTTACATTTGATTGTGATTCCTGATTAACATTGTAGTAGGATTAGGATATCTATATATTGAAAAAGCTAATACATTGTATACAATTTAACACTTGACTTACTTAAGATAAATCTTTAGAGTGTTATGTGTTTGTGATTGTCATAGTGTTGTAAATTGTTGTGAATCTTAACTTAGGTGTTTATCTGTCTGTTGGTTGTTGTGAACTTACACTTCATCACTATCACATTGATAGAATTGTTTAGTTAGACATTGTATAAATTTGCCTGTTAGAAAATGGCTGACCTGGCAAAGTTTCGATCTGCGGCTGTACAGACTGCTAGGGAAATGCACATGGATGGTCAAGTCTTGATTGACTATGTGACCTCAGAATGTGATAAATTTATTGCCAGGGAAGAAAAAAGATTAGAGAAAGAAACTGAAAGAAAGTTAGAAGAGGCTAGAGAGATTAAGAAATTAGAGTTACAGATTGAGGCTGACAAGGAAATTAAGAGGTTGCAGATTGAGGCTGACAAAGAGGCTAGGGCATTGGCGGCTGAGGCTAAAAGGTTACAGATGGAAGCAGAAGAAAGAAGATTAGCTGCAGAAAGGGAAAGAGAAGAAAAGAGATTAGCTGCAGACAGGGAAGAGAAAAAGGCTGAAAGGGAAGCAGAAGATAGGAGATTGCAGAGGGAGCATGAATTACGAGTAAGAGAGTTAGAAATTCAAGGCCATGCTCCTGAAAATGGTGCCAGTCCCTTTGCCTCAGATGCCACTGTTAGTCAGGCAGCCTCAACCTCAGCTATGAGTTTTCATTTAGACCATTTTGTTGAGAAAGACGATGACATAGAAAGTTACCTAAATAGATATGAACTTTTAGCTACCACGTATGGTTTAGAGAGAGAAAGATGGAGCTTAAAGTTATCACAAGGGCTTCGTGGTACAGCTTATGAAGTGTTTGCCAAGATGAGCAGAGATGACCAAGACAATTATGACATGTTAAAGCAGGCTCTTTTGTTAAGATATGAAAAGAATGGAGAATTTTATAGAAAAAAGTTCAGGAATGCTAAGCTACTGTCAGGTGAGACATATCACCAGTTCTCTGCACGGTTAGAGACATACTTGGAGAAATGGACTGCTCTGGGGAAAACCCAAGATCTTTGTGGTAAGTTGGGATTATATAAATGGGTATATGGGACTTAGTGTACTGACTGAGATCAGCTGTGAAGGTATCTGTATCTAATAAGTGTAGTGTGTTACAGATGACCTTATTTTGCTACCACATTTAGACCTCAATCAGACTTATTCTGGAATATAGTGATGACTACGTTGAATGTCTAGGGTTATGATAGTGATGAAGTGTAAGTTCACAACAACCAACAGACAGATAAACACTTTTATTAAGATCCACAACACTTTACAACACTATGACAAGCACATACATATAACACTCTAGAAGACTAGCTTAAGTAAGTCAAGTGTTAACTTTTAAATTATGTATTAGTTTCTTTCAATAATAGATATCCTGATCCAACTACAGAGTGAATCAGGAATCACAATCAAATGTAAACACAATGTGTATGTACAAAATTTATACAAAGGATCTTTGTCCTGACATATAATATTATTACAATATGTGTGTAGGGTTGTGATGTAGTACTATGAGGTAATACTGGCTTTTGAAGCTAGGTTGTTGTTTGTCATCACGACTTCATGTGTTTGTTACTAGTGGAAATAATATTGAAGGGTTCACAGTTCTTTTTATTTGTAAAACAATAACTGTCCCTCTTTTGATTTAGTATTACAGTCAATTTTAGGGTGGGTTATACAAGGGTGAGCTGCTCTGGCTGACGTATTCTTAACTCATGTGTCGGCGGCAGGAAAACTGTCTCCTCTGCTCGCTTGCTTCTCAGTTATCTTGAAATACACCACTGGTCGATATCTTGGACAAGGAGTCTGCTGCCAGCCCTCTGGATCCAGCAAAACTCAGACCAGGTGCTGCTCTAATACTTCAGTACCGCGGTCCCTGAAATAAGAAGGTTGTACCTCCTTCTTCAGATCTAATATATAATATATTTCCACACTGAAGTACAGGACATTACAAACACAGAGTTCAGCGCTGTAGGCCAACTGCTAGCTTCTCATGTGACAATATACACCAGTATTCCTCTCCCTAATGGTTACAACGCCTCCGCAATTCCAGCATTAATTCCTTCTATACAATAGGATAGGTGTCATGTTACTATTTGGCAATCCCATATATGCCTATGCAGTTATACTCCTCTCTGACAAGCTTTTACATGGTGGAGCAATATCTAGGCTTTTCCTTCTGTTTGCTACTGAACCACACACATACAGACACATTTTATCATTTCCTATTCAATTTTCATATAATACATATATATATATAGGAAATATGTCTAGCTTACCACAATTCAAGGAAATATACACAAGTAACGTTGACTGGCGATGAATTCTGGCACAATTTTGATCTGCCTTATCCCAGGCTTTTATTAGAAAAATATTAGCTTGATCTCAACGCACTTGCTTCTTACAAAATTTATTTTCAAAACTGGCCCTGAACTGACGCTTCTATTTGACTATATCGAATGTTCTAACCAATGAGACCATGTTTACAAGAGCCTTTGAAAAAATTTTACCCATCCTACTCGTAGCCATTAACAACAATAATAGTATTTGCAGTTCGACTAATAAGGTTCGGCCTTACATATTACTACAGCCAATCAAATCGTATCTAACTTGTTGGCCTCATTTCCTCTAAAGCAGTGTTTTTCAAACATGCCATTATGAGCAAATATTCTTTGTCAGCAAGTCCTAAGTTAATTACTAGCACACAAAACATATATAAGTTATATAAGTTTAATGAGGCTAAGTGGCTTCGTTCAAAATATGTATTATTCTAGGATAGTCGTGTATTTGTTTTTTACCACCCGTTCACTTCTCTACCACGGGATGTCTTCTGTACTGTCAGACTAATGTCATGAGCTTAGACATAAATCAGTAGAATGTCAGGTTTCCCAATAAGAGCTTAAACCTGTTTTCAAAACCTAACCTCGTATCGTTAGTGTTTTTTATCACTGTTTATTTGAACAAATCAGGTCTTCATGCCTTTCGCGTGGGATTGGCGTTCCTCCGTGCATCTCTCTCTCTCTCTCTTCTAAGCCCGTCTGTCTTTTAGGTTAACGTAGTGTGTATAATGACATTAATGTAGTATTATATCTAGGTCATTAAGCAGTGGGCCTATCAAGGTCGTCTAAGAAATACAGTACCAGTTTTATTTTTAGAAACGCGTGTATGATGCTGTAGGCTTTTACTATCGTACGTGGAAGCGTTACAGTTATGCAGTCGAAGTAGAAACAGGGGATCTCTGGTTCAGCCATTATGGCGTTCTACAACACAGGCGTACGCTATTGTGAAAGCACTGATCTTTCACCATTCTTCTTTCTTTCTATTGAATTACTTCGTTAGGCTTTACATTTATTGTCTAATTTATATATGTGGATTAGAATTTTTCACCACAATCTTAAGGAAATGATCCTTATAGAGCAGCTAAGAGAGTCCATGGCTCTAGACCTGAGAAAGTTTCTCATGGAACAAGGTGCAGAGAGGCTGGGTGAGTTGCTAAATGTCGCTGAAAGATATCAGGCAGCTCAAGCAGAGGTAACTGGTAATAAAAAGAAACAGGTAGACAATTTTAAGGCACCACAAAACTTTAATAAGTTTGATCCTAGAGATCAGAACAAAGGTAGGCTCCAGTTTGATAGGCCACGGTATGATAATAAAAATAAAACCCCACAATTCGATGAAAGGAAATTTGATGAAAGAAAATCTTTCAACCAAGGAAAGAAGTGGTGTAAAGTTTGTCGGATGAACAATCATACCACCGAAAATTGTAGAAAGAAACCTCCTAGTTTTGCTGCTATGAAATCTGGGATGAAGGGAACAAAGGTCAAACCTGCGGAACTACAGGAACCGTACCACCCCCCAGTGTGTGAAGATGTAATCTGTAATGGAGTCACCATAAGGTGCTTATATGATACAGGTCTGGATTATGATTCAGTTGTGAGTTCTCACCTGGTGCAAGCAGATCAATACACCACAGAAACAGTGGAGATTCAAGCTGCAACCAAGGAAGTAGCGACCATGACACTCCCTATCGCTAAGATAAATGTGAAAACGCGATATGTGGAGGGAGTAATCAAAGCAGCAGTGATAAATGAACCAATCTACCCTCTGATATTGGGGTGTAGATATGTCTTCTTGGGAAATCCCAAGAGACCTGTGGTACTGGCAACAGGGCAGACCAGATCACAGTCTAAAAAGGAGGAGGATAATCCAATAAATACTCATCCAGATGAGATGAGGAAGGCACAGGCGGAGGACAAAACACTCAAGCCGTGTTTCAAGAAATTGCCCAAATGTCATACACCACCAGGCAAGGGAGATTTTTATATGAAGAACAAATTGATGTATAGAAAGGCTGGATCTGAATCCAATGGTCACGGACAGCTGGTCCTTCCCACTTCATATAGGACTAAAGTGTTGGAACTAGGGCATGCGATTCTCTTCAGTGGTCATATGGGGATCAGCGCAACCGGACAACGCATAGCTTGTCATTATTTCTGGCCAGGGATAACTGAAGATATAAAAAGATATGTAAAATCCTGTCCAGAGTGCCAACGAGTAGCACCAAAGCATTGGACGGCACCAGCAACTCTAGGGGAAATGCCCATAGTGGGAACACCTTTTGAGAGAGTTGCAGTGGACATTGTGGGACCTCTCACTCGAACCAAGAGGAGGAACAGCTACATTCTGACGACATTAATGTCAATCCTGAGAAAGTTGGCACATGAAAAACAAGATACATGGGACCAGTACCTTCACGCCGCCCTCTTTGCTTATCGGGAGGTACCCCATAGTTCAACCGGTATGGCCCCGGCAACATTATTATTTGGGAGGCCAATAAAAGGTCCACTAGAAGCCTTGTTAAGAACGTGGACTGATGAAAAGGCAGAGGAAAATATTACATCATCATACCAATATGTGAATGAGCTGACCACTCGTTTAAAAACTGGCTGGAAACTTGCCAATGAAAATTTGAGACAAGCCAGGAAAAAGCATGCTGCCTATTATAACAAGAAAGCAAAAGACAGAGATTTGGCTGTGGGAGAGAAGGTACTGCTTCTTCCACCCGGTAGCCAGAATAAGTTGTAAATTGGATGGCAAGGTCCATATACAGTTCTAGAGAAGGTGTCTAGAACCAATTACAAGATAGATAAGAAGGGGAAAGAAAAAATCTATCATGTGAATCTCCTGAAGAAATATTTGGAAAGAGAAAATCAGGAAGAGACACATTTGCTGACCTTGTCTATTGCAATGGAGATGAAAAAAGAACCACTTTCATCATTTGAATATCCATTACACCCCTGTGAGACCGCTGCACAGGTGAAAATCAGTACACATTTAACGAAAAATCAGAAGGAAAGACTGCAACAGTTTGTAGATGATCATACAGAGGTGCTAACGGACCGTCCGGGGCATACAAACTTATTGGAATATGATATGAAACTTATAGACCCAACACCAGTCTGTATGAAAGCCTATTCGATTCCTTTCGCTAAGGAGAAAGCTTTGAAGGAAGAGATAGACTATTTGTTGAAGGAAGGAATTATTTCACACAGTGAATCTCAGTATAGTTCCAGTGTGGTTCTATTGAGAAAGCCCTCTGGAGAACATAGACTCTGTATATATTACAGGAGACTGAATGCTATCACAGAAGGTCAGGTGGATCCATTGCCGGATACAAATCAGCTGTTTGCCAGGCTGAATAAAGCTAAATATTTCTCAAAGGTGGATCTGAGCAAAGGCTACTATCAGATTCCAGTAAAGCCTGAGGTTAGACCTTATCTAGCTTTTAGTACCTCAGAGGGACACTATGAATTTAACAGATTGCCATTTGGATTGAAAAATGCGCCCAGTGTCTTCTCTAGAATGATGAGAAAATTGTTGGATCCCCTGAATAATCCATGCATCACAAACTTCATGGATGATATCCTCGTAGCGACAGAAACGTTTGGGGAACACATTAACTCTCTGAACATGTTGTTTGATCGACTTAGAGAAGCGAATTTGACAGCCCGACCAACCAAATGTTGCGTTGGATGTAAAGAATTAGAATTCTTGGGACACACAGTCCATCAGGGAAACATGACCCCTGACCCCAAGAATTTGGAGAAACTGAGAAAAGCACCGAGGCCACAAACAAAGAAAGACGTGAGATCCTTTGTCTCATTATGTGGTTTCTACCAAAAATATATCAAAAACTTTAACTCCATATGTGCACCGTTAACTGATTTGACACGCAAAGGAAATCCAGATCGAATTACCTGGACAGCACAGTGTGAATTAGCATACCAAGAATTGAAGCAAAATCTCACAAGCAAACCTATTTTGAAATTACCTGACTTAAGTCAAGAATTCATTGTAAGAACGGATGCTAGTAATCTAGGGTTGGGTGCCACCCTGTTACAGAAGTCAGATTCACTGGATGGGGAATTAACCCCAGTGGCATATGCTAGTCGTAAGTTGAATACAGCTGAAAAAAATTATTCAACTAGTGAAAAAGAATGTCTCGCAGTGATATGGGCGATCAAGAAATTCAATATTTATCTGTATGGGAAGGCATTCAAGTTACAAACAGATCAAAAACCCCTGGCTTTTCTAGCGCAAGCCAGGCATGAAAATTCTAGGTTACTACCCTGGTCTTTGCTGTTACAGCCATATCAGTTCAATATAGAGTATATTTCTGGAAAAACAAAAATAGAATGTGTAGTAAAATCTTTTGGACGACCTTGATTTTTAAAACTAACACTAGTGCAAAATCACGCACAAGGTCCTTGGAAAGACAGACGGATTGAACAGGTGGTAGTTGAAATAAACACTTAACATCGAAAAAGTTTTGAAAACAGATCGTGATTTTTTACTTAACTACACCACTTAGCCCCTTGAAAATCATATATTCGTGTACAGGAAGGCTAGTGGACTAGGAATATGTAATAAATTATCTAAAAAGTCCATTAGATAATTAGATATTGGTAATAAAACATATAGAGAACAGAGATACTGTCAGGTTTGGTCACATCTGCTCGGGATGGAAATCCCTGATTTTTGTTGAAACATAGTAGTGACAGAAAGTCTAAGATAGTACGTGGAAGGCCATTGGCTGAACTTTGAAGTTAAAAGAAATTGGATTGGGTGACCTATGAATAACAAATAAATGCCTAGAAACGGAGTAGAAGTGAATGAAAATGTTGGAATGACTGGGTACTCTTTTGAATATATTCAAAACGATTGGTCAACACACTGGATATTGGCAGAAGAAATCTTAGAAGGGACGCCATATCGTTACACATTTGAGAGATGAGAGCAGGCAGTGTTATCCAAAATTAAATATATGATAACAGCTTGGACATACCGCAGATCAAACTGTGCCAGTCATCTTTAGTGTGTTTTCCTTACGAATTGTGGTAAGCTAGACATTTTTTATCCGTATTTTATATGAAAATTGAATGTGAAATGATAAATTATGTATGTATGTGTGCGTTTCAGTAGCAAACATGAGGCAAAGCCTAGATATTGCTCCACCATGTAAAAGATTGTCAGAGAGGAGTATAACTGCACATATATATATATATATATATATATATATATATATATATATATATATATATATATATATATATATATATATTGGATTGCCATATAGTAACATAACACCTATCCTATTGTATGGAAGGGATTACAGCTGGAATTGCAGAGGCGTTGAAACCATTAGGGAGAGGAATACTGGTGTATATTGTCACATGAAAAGCTAGCAGTTGGCCTAAAGCACTGAACTTTATGTTTGTTTGTACTGTCATGTACTTCAGTGTGGAATAATATTGTATACCAGTTAGTAAGAAGGATGCATAACCTTCATTTTCAGGGACCGTGGTATAGATGGTGATATTGCATCGTCCGGTCTGAGTACTGTGTGATCCAGAAAGTTGGCAGCAGACTCCATGCACAAGATAGCGGCCATTGTCTATCCTATTATCAAACTGAGAAGCAAGCGAGCAGAGGATACAGGTTTCCTGCAGCTGCATTATGAGATAAGAGCATGTCAGCACGTAGAGCCCAACCTTCAATAAACTAACCCTGAATTGAACTTTATTAAAAAGACAAAAGGGACAGAAATTTTAAAGAAACAGAATCTGTGAATCCTTTAATATTATTTCCACCAGTAACAAACACATGAAGTCGGGATGACAAACAACAACCTAGCATTAAAAGCCAGTATTACCTCATAATAACCCATCACAACACTA
The DNA here is from genome assembly GCA_024509875.1 of Oreohelix idahoensis. NCBI lineage: Eukaryota > Metazoa > Mollusca > Gastropoda > Stylommatophora > Oreohelicidae > Oreohelix > Oreohelix idahoensis. Next base: position 248,367 of record JAMPIV010017758.1, on the reverse strand, counting down.
CGCTTATATTACAATACTATTATATGTCTGGACAAAGATCTTTTGTATAAATTTTTGTACATAAACATTGTGCTTACATTTGATTGTGATTCCTGATTCACATTGTAGTAGGATCAGGATATCTATATATTGAAGAAGCTAATACATTGTATAAAATTTAACACTTGACTTACTTAAGATAAATCTTTAGAGTGTTATGTGTTTGTGATTGTCATAGTGTTGTAAATTGTTGTGAATCTTAACTTAGGTGTTTATCTGTCTGTTGGTTGTTGTGAACTTACACTTCATCACTATCATAACCCTAGACATTAAACGAAGTCATCATACAATTCAAGAATAAGTCTGATTGAGGTCGAAATGTGGTAGCAAGCAAGGTTCTCTGTAACACACCAACCTTATCAGATACAGAGACCTTCACAGCTGATCTCATTTAGTACAATAAGTCCCCTATAAATATATTTATATAATCCCAACTCACCACAGGTCATGGCTCCCAAGTGTCTCAGCCTTCTGTTGTCTTGTATCGAAAATGAACCCATTTCACCTTGGTAGCAACTTTAAATTCCCAACTCCGCCAGCTGTGCAGGCAATTGTGAAAGTAACCAAAGAGAAGACAAATTATTCAGTTCGTTCCGCCGCACATCACGACCAGGGACAGACACTGACACACCTGCGTGAAGCCGATGCGGCCAGCAACTGCGCACCAGCAACTGTAACCCCGTGCCCAACACCTCTTATAATACGCCGCGTGTTGCCGTCAGTCACAGCCCTTTCACCAGTACACCAAAAAACTCAACGTATTGTGGACGTAAAAAAGTTCCTGATGTTTCCTGTACCGCAGAGTTTACTGTCCCGAGTTCCATAGCCCATTGCGGTTGTTCCACAGCCAGCATGATGCCTTTTCCGCAGTTTCACTAAGCCTCTTCAGTGCCCTTGTTCTCGACTGTCCCCTCAGCCCCAACAGTTTCAGTAAATCATACACTGATGCAGCCACAAGCCCTCTTGCACCCACCTCAACAGCCATGACCCTTGCAGTGAACCCATCGTGTCTCAGATCTGCGGCCAGATCACTATACTTGGCCGCTTTGAACAAATGTTGCTCTTTCAATCTGGATTCAAATGGCACGGTCAGTTCAATCAATATAACCTGGTGCGCCGATGAAGAATGCAGCACTATATCCGGCCGTCTTCGAGATTTCCTGATACCCTCTGGATATGCCCCTAGTCCAGGTAGGTCTACCGCCATCTCCCAGTCATTTGCACAGTCAAGAAGAGATGGTACACTGCTACCTGATTTACTCGGCTTTGGGTGTGCTGACTTTCCCGCTCTCAGAAAGTATGTGTTTGCGGTGTTTGGCCTGACATTGCTATTCGCCTTCATCCTTGCCAGATCTATTGTTGCAGCCAGCTCATTTAACACTTTGTTGTGGTGCCATGTGTATCGCCCTTGCCCTAATGACACTTTGCAAGCTGAGAGCACGTATTCAAGTGTCTGCCTCCCATGGCACAGGGGGCACTGCTCATCATCCTACTTTCCCCATCTCACAAGGTTTGTGGCCGATGGCAGGAGGTCATACATTGATCTAACAATGAAGCTGAGCCTAAGAGGTGCCATATGCCATATATCATTCCATGTCAAGGACCTTTGCAGGGCTCCTTCCCATGCAGTCCATTGGCCTTGTTGGACCTACTGCACTGCTTTTTGCACCCTCTTATCATTCTCAGCTCCTCGTATCTCCTGAACTACCATGTCTCTACGCTCCCTGCTTGATGCCTTGGACCACCAGCGGATGTCTCCATGACCAAATCCCCGTCTATTCGTTTGTGTGTATCCGATTACCTCCCTCAGTTGGATCGACTCTTGGGCAACATCAACAGCTTCTTCCACTCTCCACTTCCTTCCCGTTTTCAGTGTGGGCTGAATGGAATTAACCACATCATCTGCTGACTCGCGTAGCATCATTGCAAACCTTGCCTTTCCAACTTTGTACTCTTCAACAACTGACTTGAAAGGAAGCAGAAGTTTTGACTTTTTGCAGTACAGTGCTACATCTGACAGACCTGGTGGTACCCCTAGCCATTTCCTCATGAACTTGTTGACCTTCTGCTCTATAGCTGCCACTGTACTTGTGCTTATTTCATATATAAGCAGTGGCCACAGCAACTTAGGTATCAACATGAACTGGAGACACCACAGTTTGAATTTTCCTAGGAGTCTGCTTTGGTCTATGATCTGTAGCCCTCTGCCTGCCATTTCTATTGTCTGTTGCACTGCCTTCGAGTCTTTTAATGAGGCATCGTACACCCTGCCAAGACTTTTAACAGGTTCCTCAATGACAGTAGGGATTCTTTGGTTAGAAACCATGAATATGACCTCTGCTGTCTTCGGTTTCCTGACTGATAGGCTTCTCGACTTCTTGGGTTTGAAGCTCATTCTGCACTAGCTGACTAGTTCATCCAGGCGTGCTAACATCCTCCGGGCCTGATGTTCATCTGATGTCAGAATTGTTGTGTCATCCATGAATGATTTGAGCGGTGGCATGTGACACATTCCACCGAGCTTTGGACCTATAGCCATCCCTTCAGCCGCATTGAGGATTACCTGCATAGCCATCACGAATAATATCGGAGAGATGGTACATCCCATCGCAATTCCAACTTCAAGGCCAATCCACTTCGTTGTGTACTTTCTGGTTGAAAATCTGACAGAGAACCCTGCGAAATACAGCTTCAGCATTGCTGCAATCTCTTGGGGAACATGATACATTTCTAGGGCCTGCCACAACATCTGGTGTGGAATGGATCCATAAGCATTTGTTAGATCCAACCAGATTACATGGAGGTTTGTTCTGCCAGTCTTTGCCTTTTGAATTGCTTCCCAGATCATTGTGGAATGCTCTAGACATCCTGGTGTACCTGGGATACCTCCTTTCTGAATGGTAGTGTCAATGTACCCATTTGCCAGGAGGTATGTAGTGAGCCTTTTCGCCATCACTGAGAAGAATATCTTCCCTTCTACATTAAGTAGTGAAATTGGCCTGAACTGATGATGTCTGTGGAATATTGGTCCTTCGGGATGTAGACTCCGTTCGCCTTTCTCCATTCCTTGCTTACAAGTTGGGTTTTCCATGCATTCTTCAGTGCAAGGTGTCCAATAAATTATTCACCCCGTTATAAAATTTGTTATTTTAGAAGCTATCTTAAAACAGTTTTCGGCAACTAGTTACACAACTAATTTTTGTTTTAACTCAGTAGACCACACCACGTGAACCCTATCAGTATCATGCAGAACATCAAGGCAATTGATGATTTCGTTCCAAACATTAAGAAGCATGTCTTGCGTGATGGAAGCTAATGTCTCTTGAATATGGTGTTTAAATTATGTGATGTTATTAACATTTGTTATTTTAAAAATGTCTTCGTATTCTGTTATTAATACCGCAAACCATTTTAAGATAGTTCCTAAAATAATGAATTTATTAAGGCTTTTAATGGGATGAATAATTTATGGACACCCTGTATATATATATATATCTTTATATGTCGGCGTCTGTATCTTAATGGATATGAACGCAGTTTCATAATCCAGATATACCAGGTTCAAAACCTGCTGCAGGCGGTTTGGTAGCAGATCGCTTTATGTGGATTTTTAACAATGGTATAAGCGCCGTACCGTTCAGAAAGCAATGGCAAACTACTGAATGAAAAAATTGCCTAGAAAAATCACAAACAGCCAGTAAAAGCTGGGGTTGATTGCCACGTCCTGTAAAGGATAAGCAACTAACTTTATATATATAGCCCTCGATTTCCGTTTCAATTTGTGCCAGATAGACTTAATACGTATAGCCAGCAGGTGGGCCTGAACACCAATCTAAAGAAGACAGAGGTCGTGACACTCAATGTGAGCAACCCCGAGCCCTTAACAGGAAGGAATCAACAACTGGAACAGACAGACACTGTTGCATGGGTAGTTTATACAGGAAGAAGATGATAAATGTTATTGTGTGCGCTGATGAAGGCACATCAGCATTCGTCGGGCTTACAGGTGGCCGACCAGGTGTATGGGTGTACAGACATCAGTGAACGCGAATGCATGTAGTTCTAACAAAAGTCAACAATAGTCACACACCCACCAACGTACATGCAGGAGTCAGGAAAAAGGTTGAAACTCCTAATCGTTCTACACTGTTTTAATATTCCACAGTCACGAGGACATCACTAGGTACATTGTCACAGTTTACAGTACACAGCAAAATAGGACACATCTCATAAGCACCAAATCCATAGGTAGTTAAGTGCATAGCATACAAAATCCCAGGCACAACAGCTGCATAAGTACAGCAGTTCATATTGATAAAGTTTCCTGGTCCAAATTATCCCTACAGTAAAGGGAACTGCCTATATCGCAGTACAGTAATATCTGTATCGTCAGACTCAACATAACTCATGGGAGAAAAACACCTTCCCTATAATAATAATCTGTCGACCTTCACAAATCTCCCTCATCGGAGATATCAACACATAACGGCCTATCTATGGCCCGAAAGAAATCTTTAACAACGTATGTTCTGCAGAATATATTTAAGCCTTTATATCCACGGCTTTATGAAATCTCAGGAAATATCAATATCCTTTTCACCAAAACAGTTCTCTATATCGGGACACGCTGACCATAATCGTCAGTCCCTTCTCTAAGCTATCTCAGCATTCGAATGTCACGAAAAATCTCCCCGCCTAAAAAAACCACTCAGTAAAAAATTTCATCCCCGCGCAAAAAACGCCGCTGAGCCGTGAACTCAACTCATCTAGAAGGTTCGAGAGGATTCCCGATCCTATAAGTAGCAACTCAAGGGTGATAATAAAAATCCGGCCTGTACTTACAAGTATTTTACTGATAAACTCCCCTTGACTAGAATTAGGACTTAACAGACACCTTCACATACCTAGGATGCATAGTAACACCAGATGGTGGAGCAAGCAAAGACATCAACAACAGAATAAACAAAGCAAGAACAGCCTTTTATAGTCTAAACAACATTTGGAAGTCCTCTCAGTACAGCACAAGCACAAAATTAAGATTATATGAGAGATGTGTACTTTCTGTGCTTCTCTATGGTGCGGAATGCTGGAGAGTAACAGAGAAGGAAATGTCGAAATTGTCCTCTTTTCACACAACCAGCCTACGAAAAATTCTCCGAATCTTTTGGATGAATACCATCACCAACAAAGATCTGCTTACTCGGAGCAAGCAAGAGGACATCCACACCATCGTAGCTGGCAGACGCTGAGTTGGGTTGGCCATGTCCTCAGAAGAGACCCCGATGCCATCACAAGAACAACTATACTATGGACCCATGAAGGAAAACGAAAGAGAGGCCGACCAAAAACAACTTGGCGGAGGACTGTGGAGGCTGAGATGCAAAGAATGAACAAGAGTTGGGGCACTGTACGAAGGATGGCCACCGACCGAGCAAAGTGGAATCAATTTGTTGTTACCCTACAAGACGCCACCAGGCGTAATGGCCACTGACTGCTTTGACGGTTGGTGGCTAAGGATCAAAGAAGAAGAAGATATATATATATATATGTATATATATATATATATATATATATATATATATATATATATATATATATATATATATATATATATATATATATATATATATATATATATATATATATATATATATATTATATATATATATATATATATATATATATATATATATATATATATAAATATATATATATATATATATATATATATATATATATATATATATAAGCCCTTGATTTGCGTTCCAATTTGTGCCGCTTCACAATAACGTCGGTTCTGAAAGCCGAATGTAAATAATAACGATAAAATAGAAAACAAAATCATGTATTAACAAATTTTTTATTAAAGTACCATGGAAAATTATTATTACATTTTTTTTTAATTTTTATTATAGATTATTGTCAGGAACATAATAGAGCAGTAATCAGAATAGCAGAGGCAGCTGTATATAAATTTTGTTGACTTTGAAAAAGCATTTGACAGCATACATAGGAACAGCCTTTGGAAAATATTGAGGGTCAGTGGAATACCTAAGTGCATATTCTCCGCCATTTAAAGATTGTAGCTAATTTCTCAAGGAGTATTGGGCAGAGCAACCTAACTTTTAATGTGAAAACATGAGTGTTGCAGGGTTGCCCCTTACCAACCACTCTGTTTTTAACTGTCATAGTCTGGGTGATGCGCCAAACAACAGCGGATGCCCCTGGAGGAATAAGATGGACAGCACTCTCTACACAGGAGGATCTAGAATACACAGAGGACATTGCATTATTCGCACACTCACATCAACACATCCAAGACAACACAGACAAGCTGATTAAACATATACAATAGATGGGACTAAATGTTAATCTCAAAAGAAGACATGACACTAATTGTAAAAAACCTGCAGCCATAAAAATAAGGGACCAAGAACTGGAAAATACAAACACATTTACATATTTAGGAAGCAAAGTAACACTAGATGGTGGATCAAGGAAAGACATCAGTAGCCAAATGAATAAAGCCAGAACTGCCTTCGCCAGCCTAAACAAAATTTGGAAATCCTCCCAGTATTGTACAAACACTAAATTTAGAAAATATGAGAGCTGCGTAATTTATGTACAGTACTTCTTACGGTGCAGAATGCTGGAGAGTAACAGAAATGTCCAAACTGTCCTATTTCCACACAACCTGTTTAAGACAAATTCTTCGAATTTTGATTCTTTTGATCTCCATTTATTTTCCAATGCAATGATAGCTTCTGTAGCCTTGTGTTTTCTTATTTTGATATCATTGTCCATCCAAATGTCTATATTGCAACAAAGGTATTTGTATGATTCTACATCCTGTAGTGATGATTCTTCAAGTGCAAAATTGTTATCGTTTCCTGCATTTATTCTCATTATTTTTGTTTTCTACTACTGTATTTTCAGACCTACTATCTGTAACCTCTCATTAAGTATTTACCTTTTGTCTTACATTTGATTACTGTTAGGTACAGAAAAGCCAGTTCGTTGGCAAAATTGTTAACTGTGCGTTAACTAGTGAAGACAATGTAATCTTTTAAGTTAAATAGTGCTTAATTAATCCGGCTTATAACAGTTATCCCATATTTCAGCTACGATTATAATATTAATATAAGTTGTCCTTGTGACGACATCAGTTGTAAACTTTTCATACTTTCGTTCTCTCTGGCAGGATCACTTCATTTCTTCATTTTCCGTCCTATTATTTGGCATATTTTATGCACTTACATTTTTACTAATATCACTCCATAGACTTGTTTACGTTTCGCCAGGTGAATCGTAGTAATACAACGTTAATTCGACGGATCAGCGGATAATACTTTATCACTTAAGTCGTCTAGCCACATTTGATAGAGACGATCATTGTTGACACAGGTGGTCTCGCCCGATAGACAGAAAGAAATCCGTCTGAGAGATGCACGCGTAAACACAGGTGATATATGTAATCGGTTCCGCTGAACCATCTCAGTATCAATATTACAGATAACCTGTCAGGGGAGACAATATGGGCGGACGGTTTTAGTCAGAAAATAAGTTCACTGATGTGTTAGTGAGTTTATACAAATACAATCGGAAGTATTACTGCCATATTTGAAAGAGGTCACGAGTTTAAATTTTAAAAATTGATATTTTAAAACACGCAGGGGATAATAGTAAGGATTTAAAATCCCGACCCACATAGTTCTAAAGAGCTTATCATTGGTTTAATTTTAGAGCCGGAATAGACTTTGGCTTTCACTGGCAATGTATAATCTAGCGAAATCGGAGACACAAATCAGACTACATTGCAACGTCAAATTAGCAACTCCCATGAGCCATAGAGACATCGAACTAGTATTCCAGAATTTAAAGTGACAGATCCAAGTATTTGGGCGTCTTTATAACTTAAAAGAGAACCCGTATTTTTAAATACCAAGACTGGAAACCTAAGGAATCAGAGCACCCGTCATAAGAGGAATACTAATATTTCCCCGACCAAGTGTTCGAAACATCTAATCAAAGTTGCTGTGTCCATTCTACTGTGCCAGGAGATTGTATATCCCATTGGGTTCGTGGTTCAAAGCTAAAAGACGGTTCTTAGCACCAGGCCAATCTGAAGTAAGAATTTTCGCCACTATCTTTGTGATTCAAGAGCTGTGTTTGACACCAACTACCTACAGTGGACACGTTGACATTAAGAGTGAAGTTCATTTATACGCCTCTAGAGAAGAGTCCTCATCACAAAAAACCTGACAACGACCCAGTGCAGTACTCAGCAAGCTGTCTTTTGCAACAGGAACGCAAAGGGCACTAATAATCATCAGTCCCCAATTAAGTCTCAGTGAAGACAAATTTTAAAACCTCCTAAAATCATCTACATCTATATTTATTTAAATTTGTTAAAAACTAATTGATTATTAAATTTGTTATGTTGTTTTACAAATTCATAGTTGATTCAGTTCTTATAGATAAGAGAGCGCATGTATGATCGACAATCCTTATACATATACATATATTTACAGCCATAGAGCCAATTTTAACTATAAAAGAAATTCCGCTGAATTAACTCAACTGGGGGCTCGAACACGCCAAACCATTGCTTAAAACTTCACAAAAGTTGCCGGATCAGATATAAGTTAATAGTGCCCTGCCCTATGCAGCATTGTTCTTGACTTCTGAATTATCTTGTGGCTACCCCCTTGAGATAGAAGCGTCATTATCCTTCTATCTACAACTCTGCCAAGAGTAATCTTGTGCGAAGGTAGATACCTTTGACGACCCATTATAGATACTCTTTAGTTTTGGCCACTGGTAGACCACTACTGCAGAGCAAAAGGGAGGCAAAACCCGTGACAGTCCACAAGGAGTTGTTAACTACTTCGGATAAAAGTTACTATTTTTACTATAAAGTTACTACAATTAGCACAGGTCCTCTTCTTCGCCACGCGGAATAGGTTCTTACTCTCAACTCTTTTGAATTCAATGGTCAGTTCTTTAATCAAATTAGTGGCGTTGCTATGGGCACCACGATGGGCCCGAGTTATGCTTGCCTCTTCATGGGTCACTTTGAATATTTGGTGCTTCAAAGTTACGATGGACCAAATTTCTACCACTTCAATTAACTTTCTTGACCTTACTGTCAATATTACTCCTACTGGCCTTACTACTTCTGTCTTTTATTAAACCTACTGACGCTCATGGTTTTCTTCTTTACACCTCTTCTCACCCTCTCAGCTGTAAAATATCCATTCCCTTTTCTCAACTTCTACGCTTACATATGTCACGATGAAGATGATTTCCGTGAACGAGCTCAAGAAATGCTCAAGTATTTTTTGTCGACGTCACTATCCTGAAAGAGTATTATCTGATGCTCTTAATCGCATTAGTCACGTGACTCGTCAGGTGGCACTTACTGCCAAACCTACTACTACATCTGACAGACTCAAACTTATCTTAACTTTCCATCCCCACTGTTTGGCGGTGAAAAAATTCTCTTTCGTCATCTGCCCATTCTCCACGCTGATCCTGATACCAGAGAGTTGTTTCGTGATACCCCTTTGGTGGCATATCGTAGTGTTAAGAATGTTAGGGATTTTCTTGTACACAGTCGCTTGAGACAAACCAGTCCTTCTCATTTTGGTACTAAACCGTGCCAACGTCGCATATGTAAGACCTGTCCTTTTGTACTCCAAACCCAATCAGTTTCTTTTCCGAACGGTAAATTTGTCATTAGAGAGTCTTTCACGTGCGAATAAAGAAACCTGATTTATGCTATCATCTGCAAGAGGTGTGGCATTACCTATATTGGTGAAACTGGCAGACGTTTGGCAGACAGGTTTCGTGAGCACTTAAATGACATCTATCATGGCAAACATTTACCGGTGGCCCTTCATTTCAATAGGCCTGACCATTCAGGTAATTCTGATATTCATGTCACTGCCCTCCTTTCATGTGTCAGTGATGACCGAACTCGCTTTTCGTTGGAGAATCGTCTCATTTTTCAAATGGGCGTTTTATCTCGTATGGGCCTTAATGTCAAGCATCATTTTGCATAAATTCTGGTGGCTTCTCTCTCTGTTTCATACTTCTTTATTTCTTCTGTCGTTGTTTTTCTGATCTAACTTTGTTTTTGCTTTGGTTCGTTTCGTATCCTTTTGTATCTTTTTAGCCGTCACTAGCTCATACGTCACTTCCGCGTGACTCTTATTTTCACAGACATCTTCTTTCATTCTTGGATCCAGCTAAGTGACTTTTTACTTGTTTTAATAGTGTTATTCATTCCTGTCTTCGTTTCGTTGATTATTTACTTTCTTGTTTCGATATGTCTTTCTGGTTTTACGATTTTCTTGCATTATTATTGTTCTCGTTTCGCTCAGCACCGTTGTTCCATCTGCTTGTATCGCTCATTTGGTGTGTTCCTCACAGTCGTATATTTTTGTAGTACCTATATGTCATTTTTGTCCTTGTCACCTGTTCGTAACTGTGGCTGACGAAGGGTAAAACCCGAAACGTCCATTGTTTCTTGTGTACAGTTAACTTGTAAAACTGATTTCATACCATTTTATTTTTTAATTTATATAGCGGATAAAAATTAACTATTGCGGATAAAAGTTAACTATTGGGGATAAAAGTTAACTTAAGCGGATACAAGTTAACTACTGCAGATAAAAGTTAACTATTGCGGATAAAAGTTAACTATAGCGGATAAAAGTTAACTATAGCGGATAAAAGTTAACTATAGCGGATAAAAGTTAACTATAGTGGATAAAAGTTAACTATTGCGGATTAAAGTTTACTATAGCGGATAAAAGTTAACTATTGCGGATACAAGTTAACTATTGTGGATAAAAGTAGAAACATAATTTATGAAAGAAGTGAGTGTGACTCGTATATTTTTGTGTGTCGTCACATTTTCCAGAGCCCCTTTCCCTATCGTCACACAACGTCATAAAATGACCCCCCCCCCCCTCCATCCAACAGCGTTACATCATATATGGACGACGCAAAAGCCAAGTTCCTCTTCTCACCTCTTTTTTCTATGGTCTCGATTAACGATGTGCAATTTCGCAAACCAGCTCTCAATCGACTCAAGGAAAAAAGCGAACTTCTTGACTTCACTTGGCCTTTCAAAAGCTATTTTAAGACGTCACTAAATGCTACTGGTTTCAAATTGTGTATGTGTTTTTGTTTTGTGTGTGTTTACTTTCATGTTATATTCGTTTCCTGTACTAACTTTTTAATTTGTATCATGCAATAATTGCAAGCACTGAAAGAGCAACCACTTGATAGAAAAGTCGCATGCTATTTTATTAGACAACATCTAAGTATATATGTTTCTACCCACCTGTGACAACCAAGAGTTCACATACCTAGTTACCGTAAGAACAGTCGCATTGGCTTGGTTTCGTTTTTAAGGACCATCTTCATTGAACACGGACAACTACATAGGTCTACCTATCTCTTCTCGAAGATCACACAACGAAGATATCTGCACACGGACAACGGACAACTACTCAGGTCTTCCTATCTCTTCTCGAAGATCACACAACGAGGATATCTGCACGCGGACAACTCCATAGGTCTACCTATCTCTTCTCGAAGATCACACAACGATAATATCAGCACAGTGCACGAACTCCGTAGCACCGGCGAGGATCCCAATGCGTGTATTCAGGAATCACACATTCAATATATATGTTTGTGGTGGGTAGGCTTCCTAATTTTTATTTTTATTTTGCCAGGGCAGCGGCCGTATGGCATACTCTTTACGATTTCCAACAGCCGAGGGATTTTTAACGTGCGCAACTTGCCCACGGGGGCCTCCTTTTGTCGCCCTTATCCGAGAAAGCTAGGCATCCGATCTCACTACCCAGGAGATCAGGGAGGTGTATGACATCATTCGGAACCGCTGGTTCTGAAAAACAATTTCCATCAGTTATATTCCCTCTAGAGTCGCTTTCAACTGCCTTATCAGTGCTAGAATTTAATAAAGACAAAAACGGAGCTATAAATTTCTCCGAAGACGAACATTTGTAATCTTCTGACGGCTACAAAATTGATAATTTCGAAGTGCTTCATCAATATGTTTAGTATTAGGCCAACTATCGCTATGCGAGTATCTAGGAGCGTAGTACATTGTCAACTGTTGGGTTACTATGTCCATGGTAGACTACTGCATAGAGCTAAGGTTTTGACACGTTTCTATGTTCTAAGTGCTGACGTAAACTGACAGGTTATTGTTTGATGTATTTAACAGATCTGATAAAAATATTTCATTGTGTCCCTCCCCTCTTAGCGTCAACCAAAAAAAAAAAAAACGCGCACCTCAATCTGAGGTTCCTCTTAGAACAGTGGTTCTTTACAAGGGGTGCACGCACTCCTTAGGGGTGCGAGAAGCTCTCCCTGGAGGTGCGAGACTTTATGATAAAAAATATTAGTTATTGTACAGTTGCGGCAACCCACAAGTAAACGATTATATATTTGTCATCAATATATATAAAATCCCAGCTTTTTCTTTCACTAACGCTAAGGGATGCAACTGTGGTTGAAAGTTAGACATTAATTGTATTGTTTCTCTTATATGTACTCTCCCGAAAATAGTAACACTCGACAAAGAAAAGTGCGCAAAAGACGGTGTGCACAAAATTATTTATAGAATGCGTGATCCCGTATACACACATTGGGATCCTCGCTGCTGTTACGTAGTTCGTGTACCGTGGTGATGCACAGTCGTTTAAAAAAAAAATACTTTAGAATATGTAAAATTGCCGTTAGGTATTGGTGCTTTTGAATTTAATTACCGTCTTGTGACGGGCTTTTACACTAGTGTTGTAATATTGTAATTCTAAATAACACTGTAAATTAATATTACAACAAAATATTTTACATAAACAAACATGATTATATTATATTTTATATATAAAAAGTGCACTGCATATTCTGGTGCCATTTACTACCATGTACTTGTGTGTGCTGCGATTTTCTTCACTTGTAAATATAAAAACAAAGGCTAGAAATCGTCTAGATGCGAGCGGTGATATGTGTGTGACTATTTCCAACAAAAAGCCCCGTTTAAAAAATATACATGAACGTGAGCAACTGCAAAAAAGTCATTAATAATTTATAATTATATAATTTAATAAAGTAAAATTGTATATAAATAGACGTGTATCTGGTGTTACACATTAAAAAAAATTCAAACCAATGTTAATTAAATTACATTCCTATTTCGACAGTGATGAAGGCGCAACTTTCGTTTTCAATAATGAATACAAATTAGATTTTTTTTTCATGGTGGTGCGAGAACACATTTTGAGAATTTAAGGGGTGCTAGCAGCCGAAAAAAGTTAAGAACCACTGTCTTAGAGGGACACTCGTTTCATAATAATACATTTCGAGGTACAGTCAGGTTATATTAAATCCCTCACGAATAAAATTGAAACCATATATGATCAACCTGGAGAAATATGTGTTTGCTTGTTTGCTCGTTTTTATTTTTCCTTAAGCTAATTCATTGTCCTTCAGTTACCAAGGGAGTATAAACTTTGAACAAATTCATGCCAAGTCTTTCTATCCCGTGCCATCCCTGCAGTGATTTCCCATGTTTTCTTAATCTCTTTCTCTTCTCCATTCTTTTATCCACTCCGTTAATTTATATCTCCAGTTCCCTTCTCCGTCGGTCTCCCTCAACCACTTTTACTCAGGGGTTTCTAGAGCAAGGACTGTCATGCAATGCTGTCAGCAGGTTTCATTAGGGGGTGTCCTATCTATTGCCAGAATGTTCTCATATATCTATATATAAAATCCCAGCTTTTTCTGTCAGTACATAACGCTAAGGGAAGCAACTTTGGTTGAAAGTTACACATTAATTGTATTGTTTCCCTTATATGTACTCTCCCGAAAATAGTAACACTTACCAAAGAAGAATGCGCAAATGACGGTGTACACAAAAATATTTATAGAATGTGTGATCCCGTATACACACATTGGGATCCTCGCTGCTGCTACGTAGGTCGTGTACTGTGGTGATGCACAGTGGTTTTTTTTAATGCTTTTGAATAAGTAAAATTGCCGTTAGGTATTGGTGCTTTTGAATTTAATTCCCGTCTTACGACGGGCTTTTACACTAGTGTGTGTGTATATATATATATATATATATATATATATATATATATATATATATATATATATATATATATATATATATATATATATATATATATATATATATATATATATATATATATATATATATATACTGAAGCACATTAAAAACGCACCACTATTATATATACTGAAGCCGAGAAGCTGGCAAAAAAAAGTGTGTGAATGGATTTTCCCCGTGTTTGCCATGAGGTAGAGAGCGAATGGCTGCTGGAATGGAAAGTGCAAGATTCAACCCACGGGTGTGTGTACAGACTACATGAAAACGATGAAAGTTACACGTGCAACACGATTCCCAACAGCTATGACCCTGAAAATGTGTACGCGTTGTGGCAGTATACTCGGTATAAAAAGGCCGTTGAGACAAAACACCCAGTACATGTGCTTGAAATGCCACGACTATCTGAAAACGACCGCCAACGAGCCATTGGTATGTTGGAGACCGGAATGATCTCGCGGGCCATTGCCAGAAGGATGAATTGCCACCACAGCACTATTGTACGTCTCAATGAACGTTACGGAACCACTGGCAGTGCCCGGGATAGACTTCGGAGTGGCCAACCACGAGTTACTACCCCTGCGCAAGATCGTCATATTGTGCTGAGTCACCTAAGGAATCGTACTCTCCCGGCAAGTCAAACAGCAAGAGCAATAGTGGGTGGACATGGGCAAGTCTCTCGAATGACAGTCATACGACGACTCAGAGATACAGGCCTTACTGCAAGACGACCTTATGTTGGGCCAAACTTGACTCACAGACATCGTTAGCAGCGCCTGCAATGGGCAGAGCAACATATCAGATGGACTAGACTGCAGTGGAATGCTGTCCTATTCACAGACGAGAACAGATTCAACATATCCTTTGCAGATGGACGTATGCGGATTTAGCGACGGTGTGAAGAGCGCTTTGCAGATTGCTGTGTCAACCGATTTCGAGGTGGCAGTATTCCCATTTGGGGAGGATTCAGTTTTCACCATCGCTTGCCTCTTCACGTCTTCCGTGGAAATGTTAATGCTGTGACATATCGAGATGAGGTTCTGGATGCACTGGTTGCTCCTGCGTTCACAATTTATCCAGACTTGCAGCTTCTCCAGCAGGATAACGCACGTGCATTTTTTTGTATTTTTGGTGTTCTCCCTTGCCTGCACAGAATGCAATGAATTTCATAACAATCAAATGTACAAATTAATGACCAGCATGGATTCATAGGAAAATGAATAAAGATTCCAAATATGTAAACTTGTACACACTTATATTTACATTTCACACTCTGTTCCTGGATTATACAGGTGGTGCGTTTGTAATGTGCTTCAGTATATATATATATATATATATATATATATATATATATAATTATATATATATATATATATATATATATATATATATATATATATATATATATATATATATATATATATATATATATATATATATATATATATATATATATATATATATATATATATATATATATATATATATATATATATAATGATAAGCAAATAAATAAACTATGAAAACAATTACACAAAAATTGAACATTAAACTATGATTCATTGACGTGTAGTAATTGGGAGAGGATGAGAAAAATAAATCCGTCTTTCTCGGCAAGGGGCTTCCTTTCCATGATATTGTCTGGAAGATCAGAGTGTAGTATTCACATCTTTGTCTCTTTAGTGATGATGAAGATTAAGTATAGGGGTGCGAATAGGCCACATCTGTGCGAAACACGTTTTTAAGGTTTCCCGATTGCTACGCTTAATCCTATTGGTGAGTTCATTCCTGAAGAAGGAAACGACTTTATTTCCAACCTGCTCCAGGAAATATTCAGTGATTGCTGTGTTACAATAACAACTTGTCATCATCTTCGTAACCATTTCCGGGTTAGCAACCAATTCTTTGAGTGGTCACGTGATTATTCTTCCGCCCTTTGTTCTTCATCATTGTCTTTTTTTTAACCAAGGGTTTCTGGAGAGACAAGGGAAGAACAGGACTACTGCCTCCTTAGGCATGTCGTACAAGGCGACTAACATGAGGTTGTGCACAGAGCTGGCAACCTCAACTTGTAAAACAAATTGCCGTAGAAACCACTACAGCAAGAGCATGTGAACGCTTGGTGCAGGCTTCCCGCAGTGGTGGCTTCATCCTCCATAAGGAGCGCACAGAAAAATGGTGATGATGATGGTGTTGATGATGACGATGAAAATGAAGATCATGACTGTCTCTTTTTATTTTTACTTGGTTAATCCCGAAGATCCTGAGCTGTCAGCTTCTTTAAGATCTAACCTTGCTGTCTTCTCAATTGTGTTAATTTCCCGTTCAACAGGCTCGAATTATAACTCTTGTATGCTGTCGTAAATTTATTTTGAGAGAAAAGAGTCGTAGAAATAGTGGTCCGGTTTAGAGTGGAAAATGATGATGGAAAGCTCAGTGATAGAAAATGTAGATATTAAATAGTTGCTTCACAGCGTGCTGGAGGAGAGTAAAGACAGACTTATTTACGACAAATCGCTTCTCTCAATCTTCTCTTCCGCTCTCCTGGTCGAACAATTATTTGCCAGTTTTCCAGACTCGCATCTGCGCGCACACCGATTTGGTGTTTTTCACACACACAGACGATGTAGATACAAACTATATTAAACGAATAGGGGAAAAGTTGGGCTTTGGGTATATCCAACACAGAACTAAATGAGTTTATGTGATTTTATTCACTTTAAAACATCAATCACTAACAAATATCAGGTATTACATAAATTATCATAAGTACACAAATGCAAATAACAAATTTGGGAGGGGTGAAGAAGACTGGTATCGACTAAGCCCTTCCCGCTTATTAGACAAAGATAAACCCAGTCCAGAGATAGATAATATCAGGAACACGGGTACGTTAACCTAACAGTGAAGTTAATTACTCTGAAAAGAGGTGTTACCAAATTAGTTATGATGGTAGACAAAAAATACTGTTATCCCAACTGGTGTCTTCCCTTTACTAAGCAAAGAAAAAAAAAGGGGGGGGGGGGATGAAACAGAGTTAACAAATTATCCCACTAAAGGAACAATGCCGGGTATACAGAAAAACGTATTACCCGGTAGCCAAGTTAACAAATGGTTTGTTGCAAAAAAATTAAATCTCCTGTCATTCATACACACTGTGCGGATCCACACTCATATACACCACACACTTACCGAGTTGCAGCATCAGACAATCCCTTAGAATGATACACACAATAATTAACTCTTGACGTATGACAACTGTCTAGTCCTTCTATGTCCCGCCCCAGATAATGCGAGGATTCACTGAGAGCAAATATTCCCGCTTATCGCCGGACTTGAAGTTCTAAGAGTTCTTGTGTTTTATTATAAAGAAACGAGCCTATGGGATGGCACTGACGCAGTTCGACATAGGGGTGAAAAATGAGGTGATGGTATAATCCTTCACTGCGTGATGATAGCCACTGACCGGTAAAGTTTTTAATCCAGTGAGGAAAAAACTAGGCTCGGTCACATTCAGGTAAATCGGTAATCTCTCACAATAGAGCAGTATATAAACTATCGCTACTGGCACTGTTCATCTTCCAGTTTATCTTACAGATTTAATTTGATGATAATAATCAAATGATCTGGGGTAGGCTTTCTTTCATGTAATTATGTTAGCTAGGCCGTACCGGACCACCACAAGATTTACTTTAAAAAAAAAATGTCTCATCAAACTGTCTGGAAGTTTAAGAACCGAGTATGGAAACTCTGAAAGATTTCGTTATTGCTGGGATTGCAAAAGGTGATCAATCTAGAGAAAAAGATAGAAAACCCATAACAACATAATCATACTTTAAAACAAATAATCTTCTAAGCGCGCGATAAATTTCCCGTTAAGCCTATAATACACTCGAGTATTTAATTATGTATTTAATAAACACTGCGCGAGTTCTAGTGGTTAAATCACACATCTATAAATATAGGACTTAACTAAATTTATTAATTATAAATTCCTTCGCGACTTTAAAAGTTAATTTAAGCATCTATTATCTTTTGAAATAATATAATAGATAGATCATTATATTTACAACTGGAACTATTGAGACGGTTTAATTTAATAGGTTTAAATTAACACAAAATCCAATGAAATATAATGAATGAACTAGACCACTGATCACTTTACACAATATATATATTACCGCTTTGCACAGAAATAGAATTCACTGCAAATAAAATGAAAATCCATGGGATAATCTAGCAAGATTTCAAATATCGCTAGTGCTACTATCAAGTTCTGGCCAGCGAATGATAACGTGTCTAGTCTTAATGGTCTATTTAGCTAAAATGGAATGTAAGTTGAGTGGGACATGATAAACTTGACAACTTATTTGATCTCACGAACTTTTGGGGATCTGACCGCCAAATCAAGATAAGAAGCCGCCCCCTGGTCTTCGTATCCGCTCGCTGCTGCCCGTTTCGCTTTCCCCCGTTCGCTCGGTTCCTCGATTGACACCGAGACGCGAAATTAGCGGCAAGCAACTGCGTCTCGTATCAGGGACCACTACTGTCTTTGATAGCGCCGATAGTCTCCCTTAAAATCCCTCAGTTCGTCTCTCTTTGATCTCGTGCCGCCTACTAAATGAGTCCCGGTGGAATGAGTTCTGGCAAACGAAAAGTTACAACAAATGTTCAGGGGTTCTAATGTTATGAAAAGCTAAAAGTCCCTTTAAATCATCCATCATATCAGGGAGAATTCACTTGTCAAACTAGACGTACGTCACATATGCGTGGAGGCAAATCTGGAGTCATCCTTATTTGACCACCAGCTAAGCACAATGCTACAGTATTCAAATGTGGAAGTGAGCTTGTCTGTAAGGCTAATTACACTCTCATTGACTTTTGAAATCATTCACACACCTCCAGGGATTCCCACTGTGGTAAAACATGTTGAGAACCCAGCATTGCACACTAAGCTTGGAGAAGTCACTTGAGCCCCAGACGTAACTCTGGCTTTTACCTGGTTGGTTGCATGCAGGAGGATCTCACTGTGGGCTCATGATGGGCAGGGGGAGCTGAGAAGTTGCTCTGTGTAGGACGTGATAATTCCTTGGGAGAGCCCTGAAACAGAGCACAGTATTTTAGCTCCGCATATCTGGAGATTCCCCTTGGATGGCGGGGAATGCACAAGATGCTACGTGCTTGTTCCGCTTAGCTTGAGACCAGTGATGATGATCCTTTAAGTGCAAGCCAAGCTGAAGAAACTGAAGCTTACGACTTCAACTCAGCATGTTTCGGAATGGCAGAA
Organism: Oreohelix idahoensis; assembly: GCA_024509875.1. Classification (NCBI taxonomy): domain Eukaryota; kingdom Metazoa; phylum Mollusca; class Gastropoda; order Stylommatophora; family Oreohelicidae; genus Oreohelix; species Oreohelix idahoensis. The sequence goes on along the minus strand of JAMPIV010017758.1, from coordinate 228,871 downwards.
AAGCCACAGGAAAAACCTAGATCTACAGTGTAGATAATACCAAGGAGTCTTCAACTTGGTATTGGTTGCAAAAGAGCGAAAAGCTCAGCAGCCCAAGTGAAACAACAACAGTAACTCTCTTAAAGTTACAAAGGATCTGCCTGTAAAACTGAAAAAAAATCAGAATAAAAAACATTTACAACTATGAAGCTTGAAATAACGATATTTACAACTCCGTTATGAAAGTCAATTTCATTAAGTGAAACACAAAACAGGGTTGACGAAAATTCGTTGAGAGAAATAGAGTTATCCTAACCGTTCGTTATGTGGAGGAACACTTTGAGATGAATAAAAGAGAGATGGAGAGAGGGAGACAGAGAGAGAGGAAAAAAGAAAGAGAGAGAGAGACGTGTGTAGTGTAGGCATTAATGATGTACTTACGGACGGAAAAATACGGACAAACACAGAAGTACAACAACATAACACGCCTCACTTATAGTCACTATCATAATATAGAAAAGACTTGAGATGGCTGTAGCACAACAAACAAGTGAAGGCTAACAGATATATAGATACATAATTATCAAGCACATTAAAGATATGCCTACATGATCAAGAACGCGTTAGACATGAAGTTGGATGGACAATGTGGATTTGGAAAAGTTAAGAACGTTAAGCGCGTCCGAATGGCAGAGTTGTTAGAGCGTTTGCTTCTCGGAGCAGAGGGACCTGGTGAGAAACCAGATCGCACCACTCTTCAGTCTACCCAACTGTATAAATATTCTTGAGTTAAGGATTGCAAAAACTGTGAGGAAGCAATCTCAGGTCGCATCAATCTTTAAGTCCATCTAACTGTAAAAAATGCTCTTGGGTTAAGGAATGCAAAAACTGCAAGGAGGCGATCTCAGGTCGCATCAATCTTCAATCTCATCATCTCAACCCGTAACCCGTCATGGGTGGTAGGGGTGCTATGGTGGAAGCATCGGTAGACAGGGTCTTCCACTGCTCTCTATCCTCAGCAATGCGTACAAGTGTGAAAAAACCGTGCCCTGCCCATTCTTTGATGTTATCAGCCCAGGATTTTCTTTGCCTTCCTCTTCTCTGTTTACCTTCGACTGTTCCCTGGAGGATCGTTTTTGAAAGGGAGTCATGACGAGTTACATGCAAAAACCAGGCAAGCTTTCGACGTTTCTTACTTACTTACTTAGTCGTTCCCCTTCTACCGTGAGGTGTAGAGGTTTGGAAGAGAGAGCGCCAGACTATCCTATCGGCTGTCTTCCTCCTGGCCTGGTTCCATTCTAGATCTTTGTCCTTCAAAGATTGTTTAATGTTGTCCTCCCAGCGGACTCTGGGTCATCCTAGGGGTCTTCATCCCTGGCTCTTTGTTTCCCATGCTTGTCGTGGTAGCCGATCTTCTCCCATTCTGCAGACATGGCCAAACCATCTTAGTTGGGACTGTTCTACTTGGGTCTGCAGGGGGTGGGATTTTAGGCCTTGACGTATCGTCTGGTTGCGGATCATGTCTCTTCTTGTTACTTCAACCCCCTTCCTCAGATACCTCATTTCTGAGGTTTGGATCTGGCTTTTCTGGGTTGTAGTCAGTGCCCATGACTCGCATCCTTATGTCAAGACTGGGACATAGGTGGAGCGGTATACAGCCATCTTTGTTTTCTTACCAACCTCTCTCTTGCTGAGGAATCCTCGATTTATGGCCTGAAAAAGTCTCCCAGCTGCTGCTTTTCGAGTGGCCAACTCTTCTTTGATGCCTCCCTTTCGGTCTATAATAGCTCCGAGATATTTAAAGTGGTCGACTTGCTCCAGGACCTGTTCTCCCAGCTTAATCTGATGTCTTCTTTCTTCTCGTGATATCACCATGGATTTTGTTTTAGAGCTGCTTATGATCATCCCTCTCTTCTCCAGCTATTCCTTCCAGACTTGCAGGTTGGATTGGAGATGTGCCTCTGATTTAGCAATCAGGGCAACATCATCAGCAAATGCCAGCTCTGAAATACATACCTGTCTCAACTTCCAGTACCCCACTGAATACTTTCTTGTTCTCTCCTTACATGCCTTGATAACATCGTCCATGAGAAGTATGAAAAGATAAGGTGACAGGATATCACCTTGTCTTACACCAGTGGTGGTCTTGAACTCTTCTGACTTATGGTTTGCTGTCCTCACATAATTTCTGCAAGAGTTGTAGAAGCTCTGTATAGCATGAATCAGAGGTGCTGTAATGTTCTTCCTTGCCAAACAGTCCCAACGTTTGCTCCAGGGGACCCTGTCAAACGCCTTTTCCAGATCTATGAAACAAAGATGGATCTCACTCTTATACTCAAGGGCCTTTTCACTCAGCTGTCTGAGTGTGAAGATTAGGTCTTGAGTACTTCGGTTTGCTCGGAATCAGCACTGGACCTCATCCAATTGTGGTTCAGCTAAGCGTCGGAGTCTCTGCTCTAGGATTCTAGCGTAGATTTTACCAGGGACACTGAGAAGGGATATGCCTCTGTGGTTTCCACGTTGTCGATTGTCACCCATTTTGAAAATTGGTGTTATGATGGCAATCTCCCAGTCCTTTGGTATGGTCTTGTTGCACCACGCTGCCTGTAGGACTCTTAAGAGTAATAGGTCGCCTGATGCTCCCATGTACTTAACTTTTCTGGTGGTATACCATCACGCCCTGCTGCTTTGCCCCATCTTGATTTTCTCCAGTGCTGCCTTCAGTTCTTCCATCTTTATGTCATCTTCACCATCATCGGTTTTCTCTTCTGTGCTAGTGGTTATCATTTCTGATGCTTGACCTTGCTCATCATCCAGGAGCTCTGAGAAATATTCTTTCCATCTTTCCATTACTTCCTTCGGGGCAGTAAGCAATTTGCCTTGCTTGTCCTTTATAAATCAAAGAAGAGTTGGCTACCCGAAGAGCAGCAGCTGGGAGACTTTTTCAGGCCGCAAATTGAGGATTCCTCAGCAAAAGAGACATTTCAAGAAGACGAAGATGGCTGTATACCCCTCCACCTATGTTCCTGTCTTGACTTATGGATGCGAGTAACCTCTCCGGGTCAAGGCAAGAATCTTCGGGTGTCTATTTTAAAGCTTCGAGCAAGAGTCTAGTAGTCCAGTAAATGGTCTTTCTGGGTCGTATCACAAATAGCCGGGTCGCCTTGTACTGGTACCACAAACTTTAGAGGGAATAAAAGAACAAATTCCGCTGCTAAATATATGTTTGCTTGATATTATTCAGGGGTCTTGTCTCGCTGTCCGTCAGCCATTTGTTTTCTCAGATGTTTACTGTCCCTAAGCGTATATCAAATCACTCAGGGCATGTGATGAAAAATCACCAGGATGTCAGTTAATTTAAGAACAAATTTGTGACTGGACAGCGGCAGTGGCTTGCGTCTGAAGAAACATATTAAATTTACATACATTCACTAAATGATAATATACAACTATTCACAAGTTGATGTACTCATCACTCACTTCCTGCTCCGTTCGGAGTCTAGGGTTACCTCTGCTTTTGGTTCTTCCGTGAGAACTAGCATGAAGTAATCACCAGCGCTTGCTGTGGTGGTTCAAGAATGTATCCTTTTCACATGCTGAGGTTGCCAGCCTAGTATGAATCTTTAACGCCACTAGCAAGTACTAATATGTCAAATTCACAGCATAAAAAAATATATTACTCTTACCTCAGTAATTGAGAAATCTTAGACTGCTTGCTTAGTAGAACAGTCTTGGCAACTTAACACAGGTGTCTCGAACCCATATTTGGGGTATTATTTCAATTTCAGAATCCCTCTGTGACTTGTGAGTGGTCCTGTAGAATTCCGGGTTCCGTATTTATATTGGCGAGTTTCTACTGATGTACAGAGAGGCTCTTAACACTTTTTGTCTGGTCCTATAAATTCAGAATCCAACTCTATTCTTTTCTGTGGCAAGGTCCAAGATGTCTACGTTGACGTTTTCTGGAATGCAGTTCCGTATGTCAAACTTTTTCTACGTTATATCGTAGGTTCCCCGCCCACGCTTCCACCTAGCGTTTTGTGACAAACTCCCAATCAGCGCGGTTGTTTATTGGCGCCTCAAATGCTACCGATACATTCAAAGTACACGTTATGAAAGCTTTTCCTCATGTAGTATTCTCCATGACTTGTGCGTTTGAAAAATTCAAACAGTCATCCTTCGTATATGGAGTTGTGATATCCGTAAAATGTTGTCAAAGTTGACTTATATCACACTTCCTGCTCACTCTTCAAAATGTCTTCCAAGATTGCGTTTATCTATAATAACCTAACCCTGCTGTCGAGTCGGAAGTAATTAAGCAATCTTAAGCAAACACTTCCTGCTCGCATTTACCTGGAGTCAATGTGGAATTATCACGTTTTAGAGATTCAATTAATCTCTCAGGGATGGGCGATACGCTTGTCTGATCCTTTCATGCATCGAAGCATGAAACGTGAACAATGACAGTAGGGAAAAAGAATGTGCTAACAAATGAATAATGCACATAATTCAGCACGCACAACAAATGTAGTTCAATACTACCGGAGAGGATAAGAGAGCGCACAAATTATGTCACAGGTGCGCGGGAGCAGTCTGCCTAGGGTGACAGCCAGGAGAGGGGAAGCCATCGTACACTATTATGAAAGTACTTACTGCTAAACCGTATACTTGCAAGTGTTTATTTATTGGGGGGGGGGGGGGGGGCCAAAAGTAGAATCCGCCGCGTGTGCTAAATGCTTTAAAAGGTACGCACCTGCCTACTTGAGACCAAGAACCTCGAGAAGTCGGATAGCTTAAGGACAGAACATGGTCCTATTCCAACACTACTTTCTGCATTTTATAGCATTCGCTCACAGAATGTATGCATATCATGAAACTACTTCTTGCAAATTTTCCTGGCCATTACGGCAAACTTTCTCCACTGGAATGTTCTCGTTATTCCTAAAAGTATAACATTATTACTTGTCTTTGGATCTTTACAGCAAAGATGATATGCTCCAAGTACTCTACTCAATAAAGTTGTTATTACATTGATTTTTCTTGACTGTTTTAGGAATTTCAAGAAATCTATCAGCAGTTTTTCCCACGTGGTAATCCAGACAAGTTTGCAAGTTACGTGTTCACAGCTTTTGATTCCAATAAAGTAAGTTTTTTTCCGCTTGGTAAACTAGACTGGCGTTATAAACAGCGAATTGTGATAGAATTTCTCGTTGCAAAGAAGGAAACTGTTGTGAATATTCACAAGCGTCTATGTGATGTGTATGGAAGTTTTGCAGTTGACAGGAGTACAGTCAGTCGCTGGGTTCAGAGAATCAAAGAATCAGGAAGTGGAGATACGGAGCTGCTTGATCGGCCGCGCTGTGGACGTCCTGCCACAACCACCAACGCAGAAATGTTGAAATGCGCTGAGGGCATTATTCTTACTGATAGGCGAATCACTACTCAACAATTGGCTTTATAGCTGTCAGTCAGCATTGGTAGTGCAAATGCAGTTATAAAAACTCTCGGATTTTCTAAGGTTTGCGCAAGATGGGTTCCTCGAAGTCTCACAAATGACCACCGATTGCAAAGGAAAGCAATTTCTTCTGAATTGTTGGAGCGTTTCAATGCTGATGGAGAGAACTTTTTGGTTAAGATCGTTACAGGCGACGAAACCTGGGCACATCATTTTGAACCTGAGACAAAAAGACAGTCAATGGAGTGGCATCATCCGCAATCACCAAGAAGAAAGAAATTCAAGACAATTCCTTCAGCTGGAAAGGTCATGATCACTGTCTTTTGGGACATTGAAGGTGTGATTCTTGTGGACGTTATGCCAAGAGGAGAGACAATCAGTTCGCAAGCTTACATTAAGACATTGAAAAAAACTCAATCAACGTTTTCGCAGAGTACGGCCACACAAGAATCCAGCAGACCTGCTTCTCCTTCACGACAATGCGCGCCCTCACACACGTCTGGCAACACGGGAAGCAATCACCAAATTGGATTGGACTGTACTACCCCATCCACCCTATAGTCCCGATTTGGCACCCTCTGATTTTCATCTATTTGGTCCACTTAAAGATGCACTCCGTGGGGCAAGGTTTGAAGATGACGAAGGAGTGATTCATGCAGCGAAGAAATGGCTACATGATCAAGACAAAATCTGGTACGGGCTAGGAATACATGCACTTGTTTCGGGCTGGCATAAAGCCGTACAAATTGATGGGGATTATGTTGAATAATATCGATGTTTACATGACATATCCATGTATATTGTGTATAAATTTCATGCTTTTTGAATAAACAGCTCCTGAGAAAAACGATGTGGTGCATTACTTTCTGAACGCCCCTCGTATATACTGCTTCTTCAAGCATGTCATACAAGTCGACTATATGATGTTGTGCATGAGGCTGGCAGCCTCATCATGTAACACGCATTGTTACAGAATCCACCGTAGCAAGAGCAAGTGAATGCTATGTGCAAGCTTTCTATAAGAGACCAGCTTTAGTAGTGGTTCCATGCTCTATTGGCTGTACGAAGGAAAAGAATGATGATGATGCATTGTTATTTTGATTTTTATTTGCAGGATGGTTTCATATCATTCAGAGAATTTATACGTGCCTTATCCATAACATCCAGAGGATCACTGGATGAGAAGTTAGCGTGTGAGTTATTTAGGATGTGGTGGGAATGTGTTCTTCGAATGCATTAATTCGTGTTCTCTGTATTTGTTATGTTTGTTCCTGTTAAATAGTCCAAAGCAAACTGAGCTATCTAATTGGCTTGCCAGGGTAGTCGTTGTATTCATTCGTCATTCGTCGTTGAATTCATTCGTCATTCGTCGTTGAATTCATTCGTCATTGTATTCATTCGTCATTCGTCATTGTATTCATTCGTCATTCATTTATTTTCATTTTTGCTCCCCGTGCAGCATAGAGCCATAAAAGCATCTGGACCCCTTGTAGGAAACCTGCAGCAAAGCATTCACATGCTCTTGCAGCGGTAGTTCCTGTAGAAATTAGTTTTTCATGATGAGGATTCTAGCTTCATGCTCAACCTCATAACATTTGCCTTGTATCATGAGACAAAGAAAGAACAGGAGGCATCCACCAAAGCACTCATATGCTCCTGCAGTGGGAGTTTCAACAGTAATTGGCTTTACTTTCCCAGTTACGATGGTTTGGCCATGTCTGCAGAATGGGAGAAGATCGGCTACCATGACAACAATGGGAGAAGATCGGCTACCATGACAACAATGGGAGAAGATCGGCTACCATGACAACAATGGGAGAAGATCGGCTACCATGACAACAATGGGAAACTAAGAGCCAGTAATCCAGACCTCTAGGACGACCCAGAGTTCGCTGGGAGGACAACATTAGACATTAACCTCTGAAGGACCGAGGACTAGATTGGAACCAGGCCAGGAGGAAGACCACCGATAGGATAGTATGGCGCTATCTCTGACAAACCTCTTCATCCCAGGTTGGAAGAGAAACGACTAAGTAAGTAAGTATTTATTTTACTTGATGAGGTTGCTAACCTCGTGCATAACTTCATATTAATCTCTTCGTGACTGAGAGAGCAATAACACTTTTCTTTCTTTCTCTTCTCATAGACCCCCCAGGTATTACACGGTGCTCATTGTGGTACCAAAGCTCATTTAACCAGAAAACATTGCGTCAGCCTCCATTGCAACCATCACAGAGCCCTTGCGAGATGTCCCCACATAACCTTTCACCTGGTCTAACTAACAATCATGTTCTTTTTTTTTAAATACTAGTCCAGATGACGTGGCCTTGAAGGTTGAACGTTAGAAGAAATCTCCACCTGTTCTCTCCCTCGTAGTATTGGTTTTGTCTTTTAAGTTTCTTCATCATGATAGAACACGGACTGCCTTGTAATGCTATCATTAGGTTTCCTCAATGTGTGTCCCCAGCGTCTTTTTCTCACCTTGTTTACTCTTGGTATAATCCTATGGTCATTCATGTTTAACGATTTTTTTTTTTTAAATAGTACTTGAAATCTAACACGAAAAGAAGAATCTCCAACCCAAATATCAAGTTAGTCCTACAGCCAGGGCCGTAGATAGGACTCAATAGTGGGGTTAATAAAAAAAAATTCTGCACAAAACATGTTTGGTAAGGTATAATTTCCCCACAAATGTTTTTCACCAAACCCTGGGGGTGGGGTGGGGGGGGGGGGGTTTAAAGAAACATTCCCACCACCGTATCAACGGCCCTGCGTACAGCTTTGAAACATGGAAAACCAACTAAACTGACAACCAAATCGATGCAGACGGTCATAAATTGCTGTCTGCGCAGAATATAAATACTAAAAAAGCGTGACATAATCACTAACGTCGAACTGACGAAGATAACTAGAGACAAACCAGTGAACCAAAATTTGAGGAGATTTTCATAAATGGGCTTGCGTAGAATAGAAGGATTGAAATGGTATTACAAAGTCACAAATGTGGAACTGATGACAAGAACCAGACAAGCGCCAGTGGAACAAGAGATGAGAAGAAGACGCTGGAGAACATGGAAAGAACTTGAGCGGATGGCACGTTACAGGAGGACTTGGCATGTGTTTGTTGAAGGCCTATGCTCCCTAGGGAGCTGCTAAAGGGTATTGACTGATTGACCATTTGGACGCCACTATTGAGACATTACCATTTGGACTCCATTATTGAGTCATTACCATTGGGATGCGACTATTGAGTCGTTAAAGTTTAACTCGCCGAGTGGCAGAGTGGTTAGAAAGCTTGCTTCTCGATGCAAAGTTATCGGGTTTGAAACTATGTTGCGTCACTATGTTAACCCAGCTGTGAATGGATATCTGACTCTGCTCTTGAGTTAGGGACGGCAAAGGCAACGAGGAAGCTAATCAGTCACCCCCAACCTCACAGAACTGATACCTAGCATTATGAAGTCTTTAACATTTCTCTCCCCTTCGGCATTAGCTGCTATTAGACTTCCTTTAATACTTCAATACTAGATTATCGTCAGCTGCAATCTCCATAACGAAGGTCGGCTGATGGGGATCTCCAACGTCTTCTGTCTCTTGTCTTGATGGTGCATTCTGATAGACTCTTTGTTTTCCTGTCCATCTCTTAATGTTGTCTTCCCACTTAAAGTGCTGTCTTCCTCTTGCACGTTTACCTTCAACTCTTTCTTCCATTGCGGTCTTCAACGAGATATTATGTCTTTTTATATCATCACAATATTTTATTCCATTACGGTCTTCAACGAGATGTTATGTCTTTTGATATCATCACAATATTTTAGCGGTCTAATTTTGGTCTCCTTCGTTAATTCTCTTTTCATTCCTAAGTTTTCTATGACCTCTTTATTTGTTTTATTCTTTTTCCGTGCGATGCGCCCTAATCGTCCAGATGTCATTGGGACCGAAGACGCGGCAAGAGAGATGAATGCAGTCAGCGACCCATAGCTTGACTGCTTGCGTCAGGGTCAGCGAACCAGAGCTGACCAAGATCCTACTCTACCTGCAAGTGGTGGTCCTGGAAACAGGCTGCATCACTGCAGTCTGGCCGAGAGAGTAGAGATCGAAGAGGGAAGGCAAACCCGGTCCCAAAAAATGCCGTGCGGAAGTCGGATGTGTCGGGCCGAAAGGGGCAAATATCGCAGCTTTGCTTTAAAAGAGCGACACAACGTAACAAACGTCTTTTTCAGGACGAACGAGGAAGAAGAAGTCTAGATATCCAGATCTCCAGAACCTCTGTTCTTTCTTCCAATTGCTTTTTCATTGTCCATGTTTTTACACCATACAATAATGATGAATATATATACAACCTTTGATGATTCTCAGTTTTAATTTTGTGAGTTAACTGTTAAAACTAGATATCTATCTCAAAGGTTCATTCTCCTACCAGGGGCTTTCAGTCTGTATGACCTAGATAATGACGGACTAATCACCAAAGGGGAGATGGAAGAGATCGTCGATGCTATCTACAGCATGGTGGGCAGCCTTATAAATCTGCCCAAAGATGAAGACACTCCCCATAAGAGGGTAATGGAAGGTCGAGGGGAGTACCATTGTTGGGCTGTGCTTAGGGCATCAGTTAGCCTCAATCCGGCCCTGCCTTTGGGGGTCGGAGTGGCTAAGAGGTATGGCGTCCTCCTCGAGTTCTAGAGGTACCGGGTTCGATACCCAGTTGAGGGAATATAATTTATGGACATTTTTTTTCTTCAGAACCAGTGGTCCTAATGATGTCATACTCCCCCCTCCCCCCCCTCCCTGGTCTCCTGAGTAGTGAGATTGGATGTGTAGCCTTCTCGGATAAGGGCGAAAAAATAGGAGGTCCCGTGTGTACGTTAAAAATCCCTCGGCAGTTGGAAATTGTAAAGAGCCGACGCCCTGGCAAAATTTAAAAATTAGAAACCTGCCCACCACAAAACTATTTATAGAATCTGTAATTCCTATATACACACAATGGGATTGTCGCCGGTGCTACTGATTTCATGCACTGTGCTGAGATCCTCCTTGTGTGATCTAAGGGAGGAGATCGGAGCATTGATGGAGTAGTCCGTGTGCAATGAAGATAGTCCTTAAAACAAAACAAAAAAACTTTTACCTTTATCCATAAAAAAGTAGCAGTTAATGTTAGAAGAACAACAAAAACAACAACCAAAAAGCTGCAGACTTTCATAAATGGGTGCTTGCGTAGAATAGACTGATTAAAATGGTATGACAAGGTTACCAACGTGGAACTGATGACAAGAACCAGACAAGTACCAGTGGAACAGGAGATGAGAAGAAGACGATGGCGATGGATAGGACACACACTGAGGAAACTTGTGGATAGCTTTACAAAGCAGTCCTTGTTCTGGAACCCCCCACGATAACAGAGGTAGAAGTAGACCAAGAAAGACGTGGAGAAGATAATTGGAGACAGGGGAAAACGTGGAAAGAGCTGAAGTTGTGTGGCAGTGTGCTACCACCCAGGTATGTCGATCTCTCTATGACGTCATCAGTCCAGAATAAAAAGATAGTCTCAAAGCCGAAGTACCAGAAGAGGCGTAATAATTAACTACTAAATGATTAGTTTCTAATAGACTATGGAAATAAATAAATACGTAGCTTGTTCGTGTTTTGGGTTGCCCTGCAACAAATAACAGAATTGTAGGGAGACTTTTTAACAAGATCTCGAGAAGGCAGCAGCAAATATTTTTTCTCTCTAAAACGATCTCAAGAAGACGACATAATTCCAAAGAGAGAGCAATGTATACAAAAACATAATACTTTGTGTCCCACACTGGCATTCGGACGCCTACGAGGAAAGTTTTACCCGAATTAAATATCACGATATCGGTTCGTCAATTCAGCCCTGAAAAGGAAGATGGATTTTTCTTTTATTTCGAATTGGCAACAAATCACCAGCATCCATATACGTGAGTAGACTGGAGAGATAAATATCTCGGGCTCGCTGTTTGCGGCCATCGCATATTAACTTTAATATTTACGTTTTTCTTACGCTACCTTTTATTCAAGAGGACTGATATTTGAAACCGTGGAACGTAATTATGGCACCGAATAGAAAGATAAATTAATGTAGGACGAACTTGACTACAACTCAAAAACGGAAATCTTATATAGGGGCCTACACCTAAAAAAAAGAAAATTCACATATGACATCTGATTGAATGTGAGCCTTGTAGACAGAGTCACTGCCATTCCATCATGAATTACCCCTTCATTTAGATCCACCTGAGATCATGCTGCTGAAAATAAAAACGAAAGATTAAAGCTGAGAAGATAAAATAAAAACCCCAAGAACGAGCATTTGAAGTGTGTCATCTTGCATTGGAGTTGATTTGCTTCGTTGTGATTTGTTGAATGTCTTATGTTCTGCATCCCGTCAACGCTCAGTTCATCACTGTATTATCTACTGGCTTCGCACATGAAAAATGATTCGGTTGAAATACAATAGGACGACACGGTGGTAATCCAAACTACCTGATTGTTAAAACAATGCGAAGTACGACATCACGCCATCATTTGATTCTACCACTTTTACACCCGGCCCCAGGGATAAGTGATTAACTGTCCTTGGTAACGTAGGCATATATAGCCTTGGCATCTGTCGCATAGACAGAGACTGCAAAACGTATCAAAGACACCGGTTACAGTTGATGGCACGTGACAGGAAGATTTGACATCTGTTTGTTGAAAGCCTATGCTCCTCGAGGAGCTAAATGGTATTGATTGATAGATCGATTATCCATATAGAACAGCGAGTTTAGAAAGTTTTTGTTTTTTTAATCCATCGTTAATCTCTGAAATCTTTGCTGAGAATTGAGAACTCTTTCATTAACTGCTCATAAAAATTATTTCTACACGTGACTTACCTTGTATCTAGTATTTAATGTCATCATTTTTCTTTGCGCACCTTTCGGAGCATGGAGCCCCCACTGTAGCCCTTGCAAGAAACCTGCATCAATCAATACCCTTTAGCTCCCCAAGGAGCATAGGCCTTCAACAAACACATGCCAAGTCTTCCTGTCCTGTGCCATCCGCTCAAGTTCTTTCCATGTTTTCCTCATCATTTTCACCTCGGTATCCAGTTCTCTTCTCCATGTGTTTTTTGGGTCTACCTCTGCCTCTCTTTCCCTGTAGATTCCAGAACAAGTACTGCCTTGTAATTCTATCAACAGGCTTCCTCAATAAAGCCTGCACCAAGTCTTCACAAAATCCTGCTACTGTGGTTTCTGTAGCAACCTGTTTTACATCATGAGGGTGCCAGCCCCCATACACAACCTCAAATTAGTCACCTTGTAACACATGCCTCGGGGTGCATTCGGCCTGTTCTTTCTTTGTCTGTTCATAGACGCCCATAAACTACACGAGGTTGTGTCTCCATAGACGCCCATAAACTACACGAGGTTGTGTCTCCATAGACGCCCATAAACTACACGAGGTTGTGTCTCCATAGACGCCCATAAACTACACGAGGTTGTGTTTAATGTTAAAGCCACTAACAGACATTACTGAACAAGAATACTGTTATTTTCGTATCTACCATTTCAAACCAAACAACAGTCCACTAATTTCCCGGCTTATTTTTCTCGCGTCTTCTCGCGGTGTTTCTCACTTGAGTTTAAAATGTTGTCCCAAAGCAGATACTGCCGCAGGGAGTGAAATGTTAGATACTTCACTATAATAGATCCAGCATCGAGAGAGGTGGGGGGGGGGGGGGAGACCAGTTCCCTTCCTCGCTGCATTTGCCTTCCCTAACTCAACAGCAAAGTCAGGTACCCATTTACAGATTGGAGCCTGTCGATACCGTGAATCGAACCCGGCACCTTTGCCGCTAGAGACCACCGCTCTGAACACTCTGCCAATCGGACGTTCCACTTGAGTTTGCCCTTTTGGAAAACGGCGACTCTTTAGCTCATTCGTATCATATTGTTTTTTGTATGCAGTTGTTTAGATTAGGTATAATTAATTTTCTGTTCTGTTTTCGTACGTTTATCTTTAACGAAGTCTTTATGGTAGTAACGTAGGCCGCATCTCTGTTCTTTGTTCCCGTAAGACTGACAATACCTATCTTCGTTCATCTTACGCATTTCCTGGTCATCTTGAGCATTTTATGTTCATCTTACGCATTTTATGGTCATCTTACGCATTTCCTGGTCATCTTACGCATTTTCAGATCATATTACGCATTCCCTTTTCATCTTACGCGTCTCCTGGTCATCTTATTAATTTCCTGTTCATCTTACGCATTTCCTTATCATATTTTTTCCATTCCATTGAAATACACAATTCTTCTCTCCACCAATCACGTAACAGAACCACGATGATAAGCTGACCAAAGAAGAGTTCTGCGAGGGTTCCAAATGTGATCCATGGATAGTTCAGGCTCTTACGATGGAACTTCCCAACAACCCCCACTGACACAGTCTGATAATCCATGGAAGCGAAACGAGGCAGGCGTGCTAAACATGGCATGTCACTGATCTGACAGACTTCAGCAACATTCGTCATAATTTTTAACTACATTTACTTTATGCAAAACCTGTTTGTCTTTATTTCTGCATCATTCAAGTTTGTCATGTGGTCTACCCTACTTTTTTATTCTCTGCGGTTTCAACTTCAGTGCCCGATGAGTCCCCTTCACATTCGTCATAAATTTTTTATATCAGATTAACCTTATTGTACATTATCTCCTTGGACCTTCTGTCCATAACCATATCACATAAAAGAAATAAAAGGGCCGAAGGATTTGTCGGATTATTAGAATACTTCTGGTGATCAGATTCTCTAATTGTAACGCTCTGTATACTGTACAGTTTCCTATCAACCATACATCATCGCCTTGCGCCTTCTGTCCTATGTAAACCATGCGCTTTAGTTCACCGCTTCATACCAGATGGGCAACATTTAAAGAAAACAAAATGCAGATGTTTTCATAAACATTTGAGAATCTTGAAACAACTGGTCAATTCAACACAGAGAAGAAGAGGAAGACAAAAATAAATAAAATTAGACAAAATGGCTGCATGGCGTGAGAAGAAATGGAAATCACACCTGGATCAAAACACCGGAGACAGAAGAATCGACAACATTGGTCCGGCATGCACCTAATGAATGAATAAAATGGAGATATATTGGACATTACCAACGGGCTGATCACCCGTTTGCCAGTCACTTCGATTACGGAAACAACAGCAAATGGATTGATTTGCCGTTGCCCTAAAGACGCCAATAGGCGTGATGGGAAACAATGGCAAAGAAAACCTATCTGCTGTTGCCCTAAGACGCCACTAGGCGTAATGGCCACTGACTGCTTTGACGGTCGGTGGCTAAGGACGGAAGAAGAAGAAGATATTGGACATTGCCACGAAACCGTATTCAGTCCTTTGTTTGTTTTGTCTTAAAGCCTTTCTTTCACCTGCCTCTTACATTTCATTCGTTTCCATTTTTCTCCCTCCTTGCAATTTCTGAATTCCCCCCCCCCCCCCTTTTTTTTTCCAATTTCTGGGCATTGCCAAACACTCCTACCTACATCTTTAATTTCTACACTGAACATTGACCTAGACATGTAAAATCGCCCAAAGTCTTAGATCTATGATTTCAACTGTGTTCGACGCGAGCACTACAGTTTATTTCTCAAACGTAATCCCGCAATTATTGTACGCGTATATTCCCCCCAAGGCCAGCTAGACTTTTTATCTATTAGTATTACTTTTACAACTCCCGGTGTGGCAAATCGTCTTTTTTCAAGACTCCATCTTGGAGCTGTTCACTCATTTCCCTCAGAAATCGACCCATATTACGTTTGACTTGGGAATGAGACCAGTTATGACTTCAACACTTAGTTTTCACAGCTTAAGAGTGACAAGCCATGCATATTTAAAGTAACAGCCCACTAAAACGTTAGCTTAAGTGCGACGCCAGCAAGGAAAATTTGCCGGTAACAGAGTCAAGATGTCTGAGAGAACGGTAACACTTTTGCATCAGGAGTGATGTAGGTTGTGACTACTTTCACGCCTCAAATTCAGGGGAGGGTTACTCCTCTAACAGGAGGACGGTGGAGCATGAACCCTGACAAGGAAGGAATAAATGACCTAGCTTTTCACCTTGCTCACTGAAATTCAGGCAGAGAAGAATCTGTGATCTCCTAGGCGCTTGGACAAATTTCTATTAAGCCAGTGATTTATATTTGTGGAATTAATTCTTCTCTTCTTTGATCCTTAGCCGCCGACCGTCAAAGCAGTCAGTGGCCATCACGCCTAGTGGCGTCTTGTAGGGCAACAACAAATTGATTCCACTTTGCTCGGTCGGTGGCCATCCTTCGTGAAGTGCCCCAACTCTGGTTCATTCTTTGCATCTCAGCCTCCACAGTCCTCCGCCAGGTTGTTTTTGGTCGGCCTCTCTTTCGTTTTCCTTCAGGGGTCCAAAGCATAGCTGTTCTTGTGATGGCATCGGGGTCTCTTCTGAGGACATGGCCAACCCAACTCCAGCGTCTGCCAGCTATGATGATGTGCATGTCCTCTTGCTTGCTCCGAGTAAGCAGATCTTGGTTGGTGATGGTATTCGGAGAATTTTTCTTAGGCATGCTGTGTGAAAAGAGGACAATTTCGACATTTCCTTCTCTGTAACTCTCCAGCATTCCGCACCATAGAGAAGCACACAGCTCTGATATAATCTTAATTTTGTGCTTGTGCTGTATTGAGAGGACTTCCAGATGTTGTTTAGGTTAAAAAAGGCTGTTTTGCCTTATTCATTCTGATGTTGATGTCTTTGCCTGCCCCGCCGTCTGGTGTTACTATGCATCCTAGGTATGTAAAGGTGTCTGTCTGTACCAGTTGCTGATTCCTTACTGATATGGGCTCAGGGTTGTTCACATTGAGCGTCATCACCTCTGACTTCTTTAAATTGACGTTCAAGCCCACCTGCTGGCTAAACTTATTAAGTCTATCCGTTTTTTCCTGGATGTGTTGATGTGAATGTGCTAGTAGTGCAATGTCATCTGCATATTCCAGATCTTCTAATGTAGAAAATGTAGTCCATCTTATTCCTCTTGGACTGCCCTCTGTTGTCTGGCGCATCACCCAGTCTATGACTGTTAAAAATAGAGTGGTTGATAAGGGGCATCCCTGTCGTACTTCTGTCTTCACCTCAAAGGTTAGGTTGCTCTGTCCAACACTACACGTAAAGTTGGCATAGAGGCTTTTTATGATTGCCACTATGCAGCTTGGAATTCCACAAGCCCTCAGTATTTTCCATAAACTGTCCCTATGTATGCTGTCAAAAGCCTTTTCAAAATCAACGAAATTTATGTACAGCTGTCTTTGCCATTCTGAGCACTGCTCTATAATGTTCCTGAGAGTGAATATATGATCTACACATCTTCTGTTCTTTCTAAATCCTGCTTGTTCTTTCCTCAGTTTGTGGGTCTACTGCTTTTGAAATTGTGGAATTAAAGCTAGCATTTAAGCTATGTCTCACTGTATGGTAATACACTCATCTTTATTGTCATACAGTGAAATATAACTTAAAATTCCAACTTTAATTCCATAGATATAAATCACAAGCTGTAAGAACAGTGCTTAGTTAAGTGTAAAAGCTAGCCTAGAGATACTCTTAATTCTGGATTCGATCAGAAGAATTCTAAATCCTGGGAAAGTGAAAAAGATCCCAAGTAGGGTATGTAAAATATTATGTATATTAATCATGTATAATTATGTGCACATATATATACATACATCTTTTTATTTCAGGTGAATGAATATTTATTCTTTTGCCTTGCTTATACCCTAATTTCTTCTTAATGTGTACACGTGCTATATTTTCATGCCTCAACTGTTGCCAGGTAGAGTTTTCACTACCCTGAGGCCATCTCGAGAATGTTTACTTTGTGTGCTGTTTGACAGACCTAGCCCACCGACCGTGAATTGCGCGCAACAAGTTATGTAATGACATGGAACTTGTCTGTCAGACAGCGCATCTCTTCATCATGAGTGAAAGACTTATTTGACATATAGGGATGATAGTTATGCTGAGAGGTGATGACTCGGTGAAACATGGACTATATATCTGACAATATATAGATAGTTAAGGGAGATGCATTGGTATATACCCCAGTTTCTAGTGGACAGAAGTACACCTTTGTTAAGAAAGTGTCCCTATCCCAATTTGACGAGACGTCTGAAGTATGGCTTGGTGAAATAACGCACTATTTGGAAAGAAATCTTGCTGCACCTAGTGCGAAACCAAGAAGAAGTCAACTCTCAATGTCACAACATACCAATATACCAAGAACACACATAAACACTGAACGTGCTACCAAATAGAAATACAAAGACCAGACAAGCAGTTAAGTGAACACGAACTGAATTCAAATTTCCATACAACATACCCAAATCCTTATCCATGATGTCAATAACGCCATTCTAATGACTTTAAGAAACTTTTGCATCATGGATGATGCAACAGACTCAACCATTTTATGTATCTATTATAACTGGCTTTTATTGGTATTAACTTGTAATAAAGTTAGTTGCTTATCCTTTACAGGATGTGGCAATCAACCCCAGCTTTTATTGGTTGTTTGTGATTTTTTCTAGGCAATTTTTTCATTCAGCAGTTTGCCATTGCTTTCTGAACGGTACGGCGCTTATACCATTGTTAAAAATCCACACAAAGCGATCTGCTACCAAACCGCCTGCAGCAGGTTTCGAACCTGGTATATCTGGATTATGAAACTGTGTTCATATCCATTAGGCCACAGACGCCGACTGTAACTTGTAATAATTTTGATTAATGCAGTTGGCTTTTTTTCCACGTTATTAACTCAAATTTTTTATGTGAATGAACCTTTCTATTTTACATCTGTAACACTAACACAGGGGATAGCGTCTAACTGACAGAGTGGTTAGAGCGCTGCTCTCTCGTAGCAAAGGTGTCGGGTTTGAATCACGGTTCCAGTCTACCTAGCTGTAAACGGGTACCTGACTCTGCTCTTTGAATTTGGGAAGGAGAAGGCAGCGAGGAAGGGAACTGGTCACCCACCTCTCAATGTTGGACCTGTTATAGTGAAGTCTCTAACACTTCCCCCCCCCCCCCCCTACGGCAGTATCTGCTATGGGACTACCTTTTTTAATACAGGGGAGGAATAACATTTATTAAGAAGATAAAGGCAGAAACATAAGGTGTACATAAGATGATATATAAAACAACTGTTACATGCACATCTTCAATGACTCCATTTTGTTTATACTTGAGAAGGGGAAGCAGTTACACTTACATGCGTGCTGGGCAATCAGTTTATCATCATTTCCTTTTTTTTTTTTAACACCTCATCGAGCACTGACTTCACCATTGCAGATGGGCCCCTTGAGGATGCATGCGCCAAAGCATAAACTCTTGCAGCGTAACAATTTGTTTTATACTTGCAGCGTAACAATTTGTTTTATACTTGCAGCGTAACAATTTGTTTTATACGATGCAGTTCATCAGGAACAAGGCCTATTACACTTACGTCATGAACAAGGCTAATTCAGATTATACACTTACGTCATGAACAAGGCTAGTTCAGATTATACACTTACGTCATGAACAAGGCTAGTTCAGATTATACACTTACGTCATGAACAAGGCTAGTTCAGATTATACACTTACGTCATGAACAAGGCTAGTTCAGATTATACACTTACGTCATGAACAAGGCTAGTTCAGATTATACACTTACGTCATGAACAAGGCTGAATTATACAAGGCTAGTTCAGATTATACACTTACGTCATGAACAAGGCTAGTTCAGATTATACACTTACGTCATGAACAAGGCTAGTTCAGATTATACACTTACGTCATGAACAAGGCTAGTTCAGATTATACACTTACGTCATGAACAAGGCTAGTTCAGATTATACACTTACGTCATGAACAAGGCTAGTTCAGATTATACACTTACGTCATGAACAAGGCTAGTTCAGATTATACACTTACGTCATGAACAAGGGTAGTTCAGATTATACACTTACGTCATGAACAAGCCTAGTTCAGATTATACACTTACGTCATGAACAAGGCTAGTTCAGATTATACACTTACGTCATGAACAAGGCTAGTTCAGATTATACACTTACGCCATGAACAAGGCTAGTTCAGATTATACACTTACATCATGAACAAGGCTAGCTCAGATTGTACACTTACGTCATGAACAAGGCTAGTTCAGATTATACACTTACGTCATGAACAAGGGTAGTTCAGATTATACACTTACGTCATGAACAAGCCTAGTTCAGATTATACACTTACATCATGAACAAGGCTAGTTCAGATTATACACTTACATCATGAACAACGCTAGTTCAGATTATACACTTACGTCATAAACAAGGCTAGTTCAGTTTATACTTACGTCATGAACAAGGCTAGTTCAGATTATACACTTACGTCATAAACAAGGCTAGTTCAGTTTATACACTTACGTCATGAACAGTAAAATGCAATCAACATCAATGCACACCTATGTGAGAAAGATGGTCCACTTTATTTGGCTCATAAAAAGAACAAGAAAAAGAACACTCACTGGTTTACACATTCAGCTCACACAACCAATTATTACAAGTTAATACACTTGTGGTCAAATTTATCTTCAAAACACAACCGCAGGCTTACAATCCAAATTTTTTTTCTACAAACAACACTTTCCTAGAGAGGTTCAAAGATAGACCAATGTTCACTGCTTCTGCCACATTCATATTTTTTTTTTTACATATGAAACAAAATCAGCAGCGATCTACTTGTTGCCTTTTTTTTAGTCCATTAGAATTTTATTTTATATTAGGACATCACAAATGATTTGTTACACAATGAGCAAGTGACCTGAGATGATCACGGATGGGATCATTAATTATTCAGCCTACACATCAATTACTATGGTATGGTAAAGGATTCTGTTACACGTCCATTGAGGCATACTGGGAATATAGTGTTACTGTTAGGCCCATATTTTTTTGACTATCAGCACACTAGGGGTGATGTGGTCAGCATCCCGCCAGCCGCCTTAACCTTCCCAGACTTGCTCTGGTACCCAATTCATGAAGCTGGGTCAACCCCCGGAGCCGTATGCAGTCTAAACAAATCCCACCTCAACTGGGGATTAAACCATGGACCACCGGAGCTAGGAAGCCAGTGAATTTGCTATACATTACAGGCTAATACGTTCCACGTCTATCCCAGGGTTCTCTGAAAATAGTACTACTGCTTCCTCAGGCATGTCGTACAAAGCTACTAGTATGAGGCTGGCAACCTCATCATGGAAAACAAATAGCTAAAGAAACCACCGCTGTAAGAGGTTGTGACGGCTTCGTGCAGGCTTACTGCAACAGAACCAGGTACAACAGTGACTCCATGCTCATTAAGGAGTGCAAATTAAAATGATGACTATGCATTACAAGTTAATACACTTGTGGTCAGATTCCCCTTCAAAACAGAATTCACTGATTGTAGGCGTACCACTCTAATTTAGTCTGCAAACAAAACAGTATGCAAGAAAAGTTAGGAGCTCAGACCAATGTTCACTCCTCCTATTACATGGTCAGTAACTGTCTGCTTGTTGCTTCACATTTCAATCTATTAGAAATTATTTTTGTTTTATACTATTAGGACAACCACCCATGGTTCACCTATGAATTGTTACACGGTAAGTGAGATGGTTTAGGTTTGGGCCATTAATTATACATGTAGGTCAAAAATAGACCTGTTCAATCTGCTGACTATGGGCAAAGTACTCAGCAACAGGGACAGTTGAGCATGACTGTGGCGTTAATGTACAAAAGTGAAACATGATTTTTAAGATCGTGGTTGAAACAGCAATAGATAGCACAAACTCAATGCCCATTGCAGGACAAGTCAGCAGTGTACACACATTACATAGAAATCTTTTGTTTCATGGCATCTCTAATGAACAATTTGCAAATAAAAGTTTAACTGAGCTGTGAAGTCTATCACTGCTTTATCTGCTACATTTTCTCTGACAGTCCTGGTAGTTTTCTCAGTTATTTGACTTAAGGGTGGCCTGTATAACTAACAAAAATGCAATTATACAGGGTGTCCTAAAAGTTACTGTTCAGTAAAGTACCTCGTACAACGTTGCAGTACCACGCAGCAGTTTCTTCTACAGCAGATGTTGGAAATGTCCACCATGGGCCTCAAGACATGTCTGAACACGCTTCTTCATACAACTCTCACATCAAAAAAACATTGCTCTCATCTGTTGTCAAGGTCACGCCTAGTCAAAACTGCTACTCTAGTCTGCCGTGTATTCAAGTGCACAGTAACTTTTCGGATGCCCTGTATAATCTTCTTTTTCTTTGATCCTTAGCCGCCAACCGTCAAAGCAGTCAGTGGCCATTACGCCTGGTGGCGTCTTGTAGGGCAACAACAAATTGATTACACTTTGCTCGTTCGGTGGCCATCCTTCGTACAGTGCCCCAACTCTGGTTCATTCTTTGCATCTCAGCCTCTAGTCCTCCACTAAGTTGTTTTTGGTCGGCCTCTCTTTCGTTTTCCTTCAGGGGTCCATAGCATAGCTGTTTTTGTGATGGCATTGGGGTCTCTTCTGAGGACATGGCCAACCCAGCTCCAGTGTCTGCCAGCTATGATGGTGTGCATGTCCTCTTGATGGTTCCGAGTAAGCAGATCTTGGTTGGCGATGGTATTCGGCTGTATAATCTACATCCTTTGTAACACATACAATGTCGAGCTGATACTCCATGTTGTGCAGCAGCAGAGGTGCAATCAATTCCAATGAATGTGACCAATAAAATTCCATGGGTTAAGGCAGTAAATGCCGTACGATTAACTCATAAAACACATATCAAAACTGTCAGCTCCACGAGAGGTGCAGCGTGGCAGCATGGCCTTCTCCAAACCAGATGAGGGAGAAACTGTATGGTGATGAGAGAAGCCTGAGACAAACTCCAACTTTATAAGAGAGATAAAACCTCAGACCTAAGGGTCTTTTATATTTGGACATGCGCCCTAATATAACTGGCTAGGATGAACGCCTCGCCAAAACTTTATTTTTAAAAAAAAAGTGTGGTTATTTGAAAACGAACGATGAAAAAAGAAGAACTACCCATACCTATTCACGGTTATTGAACTTTATAGTCTGGTGAATAATTCTCTGATTCTATTGTACTACTAGCATCAGACAACCCACGCCGTGTAGCTCCCGAAGAAGAGGTGTCGGTCTCTGAAGAGATAAAGAATGTACAGGACTACTGTACCCTCGGGCACGTCGTAGAAGGCAACTAATATGAGATTCTGCATGGGGCTGGCAACCTCATCGTGTCAAACTAATTGCTACAGAAACTGCTGCAAGAACATTCTTTGTGTAGGCTTTTAGCAGGAGGAACAGCTGCTGTGGTGGCTCCATGCTCTGTGACAAGCTCAAAGGAAAATAATGATGAGGCTGGCGTTAAGAGAACGTGGGTCTGAGGCTGACAAGTTACACACAACCAGGTGTTTTGTAAAAAAATAATTTAAAAAATACTCTTTCCCCTGAGATCTGGGGATTAGTTCTGACTGCACAAAACTTGCCGACACTGAATTCCAGATTTATTCTGTATGCCTTGATAGAAATATAACGTATATCAAAGCTTTTCATATTTTGATTCACATCACAATAACAATTTCAAATTATTGACAGCCATTTAGAGGAAGAGATACTTTGCACAGACATTCAGCCAGATTTTCTGCAGTCTGTTAGGCAGAAAGATTTTAAAATCTTGTGCTATTTTCACATATTCTGTTAACGGAATGCTCAACTGCAGTAAAAAAAAAAATGCATATATCTCGGATTGTTCTGACAGAAAACAGCTCCTACTCATATGACTTGTAAAATATGAGGGAAAAAAAAAAGAAAGAAAAAATGATGTCAGGTGAAGCTAGGCAATCACTATAATACTATTCTCCACTAATGGCAAAAAGTAGTCCTGCAGAATATCCTGCCGTAGAGGAGTGAAGTGTTAGAGACTTCACTTTACTAGGTCCAGCATAGACAGGTGGGGTGACCAGTTCCCTTCCTCGCTGACTTCCCCCCCCCCCCCCCCCCCCTAACTCAAAAGGTAAGTCAGGTACCCATTTATAGCTGGGTAGACTGGAGCGCGGTGACATCGTGAATCAAACCCGGCACCTTTGCGGTAAGAGACCAGCACTCTAACCACTAAGGGTATAAAAAAAAAAAAAAGTACAACAATATTAACTACCTTTCAATAAAAATCAATGATTCATTGCTTCTCTCTCTGATGCCCTGTCACACTGCTACCACACTAATGATAACTACTCTTGTGGACACACTTAATAACTCAGCACTGAGCCAAGTTGCACATTTTGTTAACACTCAACAAATTTAAAAAAAAAAAAAAAAATACACAGTTCTACAAGAATGAGAAACATCAGGCAAGTATGGTACATCAACAGGAACATCTAATATTATATGATTCACATTCAAATGTTATATCCAAAAAAAAATGTCTTTTAATTTAAAAAAATCAATGTGTATCACAGATCTGGACTGGAGAATACATGAAACTAGCTAATTTTAAAATGGATATATTATAATTTTTTTAAAATGCTAACAATATGAAAAATAAAGCTTCCTCCGTATATGTTTGTAGCCAAGAACAATAGAAAAAAAATAATGAAGCAAATTAAAAATACTGAGGCCATATCTTGTCTCAAATTCTACAAAATAAATTTTCAATAACATACTTTCCAGAACCATATGCATCCATCACTGATTTTTTCTTAACTCATAAGGTAATCCATCATCATCATATTCCTTTGCTTTCCTTATGGAGTATGCAGCCATCACTGTAACTGTTCTTCTTGCAAGGATCCTGCACCACGTTTTCACCTTCTCTTGCAGCAGTGATTTGTGTCCATTTGTTTTACATGATGAAGCTGCCAGACCCATGCACTAACTCACATTAGTTGCCTTATATGACAAGCCTGACGGGGGCAGCAAGCCTACCCTTTCTTTGCCTCATCAGAGACCCCCCTGGGAACTGCACAGGGCTCATAAGGTAGTTAAGGCTCATTTAACTGTCAGTCTGTAATGGTTCTCCCCCCCCATCCTTTATAGTGCTAAGAAATGTGGAATTTCCAATTTTTAGGTATTTCATGTGCCCTGGGTAATGGTGTATTATTCTTTCCCTTTTAAAGCTTCAGCCACGTCTTTGATTCATTTTTTTTCTTTCCCTTTGAAGAATCTGTTCCTCTTCCATGATATAGCACATTGGCCGGCAACCCAAGAGCATGTAGGATCTACTTTAGCAACAGTGAACCATCTAAAGCTCTATGTGTGTGTGTACGCATGCGTGCAATTTTAAGTGTGTGTGTGGTGGTTGGGGGGAGGGAGGGAGGAGAGAGAAAGGTGAACTTTACAAAGAAAAGACTGTGTTGCTATTCCCATCTCATGCAGTTCACGACTATATTTTAGTAGCCAGCTCAAGAGTTTTCATTGGGAATGCGGAAATATTTCCTTTAATCTCAGGGACACAGCGATTTTTACATGCCGGCAGAGAGGTCTAGTCCAAAATTTTACAAGTTTTAAAAGTCTTTCATTTTTTTCCCCCCCAGTTACCAAAAGATCTACTACAAAATCATCCGCTGGGATCCACCGGTAAATTGGGATCGACTGGTTGCCATCCCTGATATAGCATTTTGACTCTGAATGATCAGTCTTCATTCTGTACAGCTGCCCAGATTTGTTCACTAATACATACCAAACAAGATCCAGTTAAATCGTGGCTGTTACTGCGTTATTTCTTATTTCACTTATTGTTTTCTTGGTTATTGCATGTCACAACCTATGATTTTTTTGCACTACACTGATACATTCTACATGTATTTAAAACCCTTTTCTGACACATTTTCAAAAAATTATAACATCAGGTTGCGTTATGTCTTGTCTGCTAAAATTATTTCTGCTATATCTCTTGTCCACTAAAATTATTTCTGCTATATGTCCTGTCCACTAAAATTACTTCTGCTATAAGTCTTGTCCACTAAAATTATTTCTGCTACATGTCTTGTCCACTAAAATTATTTCTGCTATAAGTCTTGTCCACTAAAATTATTTCTGCTATAAGTCTTGTCCACTAAAATTATTTCTGCTATAAGTCTTGTCCACTAAAATTATTTCTGCTATATGTCTTGTCCACTAAAAGTATTTCTGCTATATGTCTTGTCTGCTAAAACTATTTCTGCTATATGTCTTGTCCACTAAAATTATTTCTGCTATATGTCTTGTCTAATAAAATTATTTCTGCTATATGTCTTGTCCAGAAAAATACATTTTGGGACTCGGTGGTAAATAAAATAAAGCATATGAACATGTTGGACATATATAAAACATTAGTGTAACAATAGGGCAATGAACTACACCTATCGAAGCTCAACATTTCTGGGATACAAAATGAAACAATAGTCTCACTTGTCAAACATAACGAAAGAAATTTGTTACAGTCAAGTTCAAAATCTACCTAATTCATCACCATCCTTCAGCGCCCCAAGGAGCACAAGTCTTCCTGTCCCGTGCCATCAGCTCAAGGTCTTTCCATGTCTTCTTCATGTCTGTCTCCAGTTCTCTTCTTCGTGTGTTCTTTGGTCTCCCACAACAAGAACTGTCTGGTAATGCTATCAACAGGTGTCCTCAGTGTGTGTCCTATCCATCGCCAGCGTCTTCTTCTCATCTTTTGTTCCACTGACTCTTGCCTGGCTCTTGTCATCAGTTCCACATTAGTGATCTTGTCATACCATTTCAATCCTTCTATTCTACACAAGCAACATTGTATGAAAGTCCGTAGTTTTTTTAGTTGTTGTTGTTAGCTGTTTTCCATGTTTCAGAGCCACACAATCTAATACAAGCCCAATTCAAGTTTTACTATTATTTCTTGGAGTATGCACCCAAGCTATGTTTTACGACAACTCTTAGGGTTCAAAGACATATCTAAGCCATGTTTATGGCAACCCCTTTCAAAAAAATTATCTTTAAATGACATTTATAACAGTCTCTTTAAACAAAACATTAAGACAGTGGTTTATCATTCCCTTCTGAACCATCTGAAGTTAAGTTTACTCAAAATCTTGTCCTGCACAGATCCAAACCAAATGACATTACTACAGAGATAAACACTGTCTCCACCTTGCTACCAAGAAGTTTTCCTTGCACAGCTAAACTTCAGTCAGTAGCAGTCTGAGAGCACACTGGACAATAGCAGATCCCTGAAAGCAGCCCTGCAGAAATTAGGAAGTATTGAAACTATCAACTTCTTGTATAAATATTCTCTTGTATACAGGATCATCATTTTCCTTTGTCCTCTGTATGAAGCCTGCACCATGTAGTCACATGCTTTTGCAGCAGTGGTTTCCATGGCAATTGATTTTACCTGATAAGGTTGCCAGTCCCAAGTACAATCTCATATTAGTCACCCTGTACGACATGCCTGAAAGTGCAATTAGCTTTATTCTTTCTTTGTCTCTTCAGATACCCCCAGGAATTACACAGGGCAATATATACAGGATATTAAAACTAAATACTGTTGACACTTATTCAGGAGCATCAGAGCTTGATGAATCACTTCACCCAAGCATGCAAGGATTTTGGCTTCACAATAAGTCTAAAGAAAACAGATGTGCTGGGTTAGGATGTGGATGTTGCACCAGTTATCACTATTGATAACTATGAATTAGCAGTGGTGCACCACTTTACATATCTGGGGTCTACCATCAGCGACAAACTCTCTCTGGCCACAGAAACTGACAGCCACCTTTGCTCACCTCACAACGCACGTTAGGGGAAATTCCAAACTCACAACAAAGACCAAAGCTGCTGTATATAATGCCTGCGTCCCCAGCACACTTCTATATGGCAGTGAGACATGGACAATCTATGCCAAGCAAGAAAGAAGGCTCAATATATTTAATCTACGGTGTCTATGCTACATCCTCGGTATTTCGTGGAAGGACAAAGTGACAAATGTCGAGGTGTTGTCATGTGGCCTTCAACGCATGTATACACTGCTTAGACAGCGCAGAGTACGCTGGCTTGGCTATGTTCGCAGCATGGAAGATGGTCGCATCCGGAAAGATACCTTCTACAGACAACTGGCAGATGGCAAAAGAACAGTTGGGCGACAGCAGCTGAGGTTCAAAGATACACAAATTGTACTTGGAAATATGAAGCTGTCGATCGCACCAAGTGGCGATGTTCCCTGCGACGCCAACTCAGATTGGGCGAAAAGAAGCTCTCACGGCAAGCAGAAGGGAGGAGAAAACATCGAAAGGAACACTAGGAAAATAAGCAGCTTGTCACCTCAGGGGCACATTCCCATAGTCAGTTATGACTGAAGGGGCTATTATTATCACTTATTCTCAACAGGAGAAAAAGACATGGACAGTACGAAGATATGCTAGTTAGTCTCAAGCAAATTAAACAATGATCTATACCCTTTCCTAAATCAACACCATCATCATTATTCTTCAGCTCCGGCCTCCAATCAAATTATGCCAGGTTCTCCTGTCCTGTTCCATCTGCTCGTGATCTTTCCATATCTTCTTTATCCTTTTCTCCAGCTCTCTTCTCCACGTTTTTTTTTTTTTCAGTCTTCCTCTTACACTGGGAATTTCAGTACAAGGACTGCCTTGTAATGCTATCAACATGTGTCTCATCCAACACCAGCATCTTCTTATCTCTTCTTCCACTGGCACATGCCTGATTTTTGTCATCAGTTCCGCATTGGAAATCTTGTCATACTATGTCAATCCTACCCTACACAAGTACCCATTTATCCTTTTCTAAATAACGACATTTACCACAAAAATGAAATACAGTCATATTAAAAACTATGTTAACTAACTATCTGCACAAGAAAGATTACTGACATTCTACAACTAAAATTATTTCAGATTACTTACATTCTATAACTAAAATTATTTCAGATTACTGACATTCTACAACCAAAATTATTTCAGATTACTGACATTCTACAACTAAATGTATTTCAGATTACTGACATTCTACAACTAAAATTATTTCAGATTACTGACATTCTACAACTATAATTATTTCAGTCTGCATCAAAGATTTTTTTTCAGGATGTCACATACCATTCCATTTCTAGCGCTAGCAGTAAGAAGCCACAGGAGTAACATCTGGACTGCCCGTTTTAAGCTTTTCTGCTGCATTTTCACTTTGAATTTCAGCCAGTTTGATAATATCTTCTGCCAGGGCCTCAACAGTAGTAAATCTCACTTTGTCGAAACTAAAGATGTCCTGAATGAAACCAAGCACCAGGCCCTGTGAGATGAAACAAGTATGTTTTAGAACCACAGTGATCAAGAAGTTGACTACAAATAAATTCAAGGTTGCCAACAAAGTGTATAGATAAAAAGATCAATATAACTTGATAACACTGCTCAGCTATGTCATAACTAGCAATTAATTCAAAATCCAAATACACAGATTTAAATTTAATTCACTGCAGCCTGTCATGTGAATGTATACCATGCTACCATAAAACACTTAATAGACAGCACAAAAACAAGACCAGGTCTTAGCAGAATGAAGCTCAACCACAATATTTAACAATGGAATGCTAAGGAGGATAACAATCCAAGTTTTTTTTTTTTAAATTTATTACATTTTAAACATTGGAATGTGCTAAAATAAATATTTCTATAGGTTGAAAGAATTTAAAAAAAAAATTAAATTTCAAATTGTTATGCACAAGAATGTTTACTGTTCCATGGATGTGAAAAGTTGCTACCAAGAATATATTTACAAAACTGAAACATTAACAAATGTTCTAGAAACCATACAGAAGTAACAGGCGTGATTCTTAGGACACAAAAGCAGAAAAACAATCATTTAATAAATTATTATTTGGAAGGTATGTAGGTCAAAGCTGTCTATAAAAGCAAAAAATAATAGGACATATCTAAGAAGACACTTTCTGACAGTGACATTAATTCCTAAAATCCCTGCCTGATTGATACTGTACAAACCTTGAAATACAAGCATAATTCCTTGAGTTCTGAATTCGGTCCCAAAAAGCCCCATGCAAGCAGAGGGCTGGTGTGTTCGGATATGGAGTAAAAGTGAGATATGAAGCCATCATTGAACTGTGGAGAAGAAAATTTCTCAGCATTAACGAATGTTCTATATTATAATGAAAACTGCTTTCTCCTTTCCTTTCTTGTGTTAACCAATACTGTCATTCAGCACTGTTGACAAATTTAGTGATTCTTTTGGCAAGATAGACAATTTGTGTAATCATCATATCAATTTCCTGCAAGTTTAAACTTCAGTCAAGATGTGTCCCAGGGTGACTGTACTTCTTACTTCAGTGTTGCAGTATAAAATATCCTCAAGCCAGGAAAAAATACCCAGGAAAGAAAATGAAACTTGTGACTCAAGTTTCACAATGGCACAAAAACCACAGGAAAAGCCTAGATCCACAATGTAGATAATGCCTAGGATTCTTCAACCTGGCACTGGCTGTGAAAAAGTGACAAGCTCAGCAGCCCTAATTTAACAACATCAACAACCTGACACCTAAAGTATAAATCTATGGAATGTCTTACATAAACAATTTTTTCTTTTAAATCATAGCAAAGCTATCTGGGTCTTTACAAACAATAGACATACCTTCAGTAAACTTCTCTTTGCTTTCAACACGGACCACAAAGCAGTTGCCAAAGCCTGTAATATGTGTAAAACAAAAAAATCTTATCAATAGAAGTATCTAATGCTTTCCATTGCCAGTAGCAGTAGGAAAGAAAGTTCTACAGTGTTATACAATGCAAATCCTGACATTCAGTGAGTCATGGCAAACAAACAGGAAAATCCCTAGATGCCACGGAGATGTGGTTTTAACAGGATAGTGTTAAGAACACCAATAGACAGCTAAACAGAGTAATCAGGAAGTCAGCCTGCAAAGGATGCTTAATACCCATATTAGAAGAAAGCCATTCACTTTCTGTGGGTATGTAGTAAGAAGAGGAAAGATGGAATATACTGTTATTGTTGAACAGAACAAACATCCCTGCAATCCAGGCAAACCCATAGGTGTTCAGTCTCCCTCAGTATATGTCGAAGAGTGTGCGTTGTATACATGACGGATGCATCCTCTCATATGTCCACCTCTGCTAGCCTTACGTTTGATGTCAAATGCCAACAGTCTTAACCTTGATGATTCATCTATTGTAGCATCACTCTCTAACAGGTGGTCATTAATTGTTCTCAGTATCTCTCCCTTATCCATATCCAGTTTCCCCACTGTGGGTGCTCTTGATGCTAGTCTGTCAGCTCCCTATTTACCGTGTACACATACATGACCGGGGGAGTAGATCCACACCAGCTCCTGCAGATTCAAAGCTTCTATGAATGTTTTCCATTCAAGCCATAGCCAACCATTTTGAACCTATATACTATAAAAACAAGAATGGCTAAGAAAACAAAAAGATAGAGAATGAAGAAGAAAGAAAATACTGGACAGTTTAACATCATGGAATGGAAAGAGGTCAACAGAAGAAATAATAATTAATATACCTATGTAAAAGCATCTTAAGACACTGATAATAAATGATCAATGGTGGCTTGTAAAAGGCACAGCAGTTCTTTGGTTACCCAAGTGAAGAAAAATGAGCTACAAAACTGACTGCACGTGTAAAAGTCAGCTCTCATACAAAATAATATTATTACTGTATAAAGTCTTCAAAAAATATAACCTATAAATTAAACTGTTCTAACTTCCTAATGGAAGTCATGACACCAAACGACATGACATACAACACATGTTCAACTTATCCACTCAGCAAATATTTCAACATACTTAATAATTCCATATTCTGCAAAGGAATCAGCCTGGTGACACATCAAAAACTGAAAAATTAAATTATCTGAAAAGTATAATGTTTGGTTCCATAGATTGGCAAATATTTCAACTTACTAAATACTATATCTGAATTCAAAATGTAAGGAAAATATGAAAAAGGGGTGACGACAAAGCACCAAAAAGTCTGTATAAGATTCGGAGACTTACAGTTTCTTTGGATGAGTGATCAAGAAAAGATTAAGAAATGAACGGAAAAATGTAGACCTTTTGGTTATCCATCTACTGTCTTACAATGTGAACCAAGATTATCTGCCTTAACCTTTAGCACGCTGCCGGCGAGACATATCGCCGAAGGTAACCTATGTTCTGCCAGCTGGAGGCGATATGTTACGCCTTGCGGCTGTCATCGTTTCTAGCACATGACTTGTGTACACGTGATTTTCAGCCCCGGATGTTAAGTTGTAATTTTATTTGCAAGAGAGTTAGCTTCTGTTTCCGATCATAAAAAAGTGATGGGTGTATCCGCGTTTATTTTTTGTAAATTTTTTAAATCGAAATGAATCGGCATCAGACACGCGGCCATTTTGCTCTAATTTTATTGTATTCTGACGCCATGCGGTGGGGATGAAATTTTTGTCTTTATAAGCGCTGAAATCGGTTCTCAGAATATGTTTGATGGCTGAGATGGAAACGAAAGTAAAATGGCCTTTCAAGTATGTATAATTTTCGGGGTTAGGATTAGGAATATCGGAAAAAAATAGGATTACGGCCGAATGTCACAGCTGGCTAGGGAGTTTGTTGCTTTGCTACCGATGATGGGTGTAACGAAAAGATCGTCATTTGATTTGTATTGTTCTATTGGTCAAATGACTTTCATTGAGATGCAAGGGATATGGACTCTTCGTTCGTTGGTCATTTTTTTAATTTTTTTTTTTTAATTTTAAAATTTAAAAAAAAATTTTTTTTATTTTTTTAAAATTTTTTTCGTTTTTTTCATCTTTCCTTTCCTCTCTTCCTATCACATCTAACATGTACACAAACAAATTTTATATCATCAGATTCATCATTCATTCATTTCTATACAATCTAAAAATTAGAGCAATTGACCAAAAAACAAAAAAACTATAGAATTTACAAGTCACCCACTATAAAAATGGGGCTTTGTGAAAAAGAATGCAGTGGTTGGGCAAGTTTTTTGAATTTTTATGCAGCGTGCTAAAGGTTAAATGAAAATGTTCATTATATGTACAAACTGTTTGAAATTAACTGAATACTTACAGTTTCTTTAAAACCATTTGATAACCACCTGTTTTGCACAACAGTTATGACAGTTGATGGAGGGTTGGCAAGGTCATCAAAGGCATCCATCAGAATAAAATCTAACGCAATGTCGTAGAATGACATACAACGGACCTGAAAGCAGACAGATGCATATTCAGTGTGACCCAGTAAGTTAAGCTTCATCACCACAGGTGACGGTATTCACTAAAAGTGTGTTTAAAAAACAGCTGCAGTGAAATTTTGAACCACAATGTGAAGAAAAATAATGAAGTTCTGAAGAGGGTAGGAATGGAAAGATAAACAATGAAAGTGATCAAAATGAACGAATAAATACTGGAAATATAAGGAAGCATAACAGTCAGCCGCATTCACATCAACACATCCAGGAAAAAACGGATAGACTTAATAAGTTTAGTCAGCAGGTGGGCTTGAACATCAATTTAAAGAAGTCAGAGGTCATGACGCTCAATGTGAGCAACCCTGAGCCAATATCAGTAAGGAATCAGCAATTGGTACAGACAGACACCTTCACATACCTAGGATGCATAGTAACACCAGACGGAGGGGCAGGCAAAGACATCAACATCAGAATGAATAAGGCAAGAACAGCCTTTTTAAGCCTAAACAACATCTGGAAGTCCTCTCAATACAGCACAAGCACAAAATTAAGATTATATCAGAGCTGTGTGCTTTCTGTGGTTCTCTATGGTGCGGAATGCTGGAGAGTTACAGAGAAGGAAATGTCGAAATTGTCCTCTTTTCACACAACATGCCTAAGAAAAATTCACCGAATCTTTTGGCCGAATACCATCACCAACCAAGATCTGCTTACTCGGAGCAAGCAAGAGGACATGCACACCATCATAGCTGGCAGATGCTGGAGCTGGGTTGGCCATGTCCTCAGAAGAGACCCGATGCCATCACAAGAACAGCTATGCTTTGGACCCCTGAAGGAAAACGAAAGAGAGGCCAACCAAAAACAACCTGGCGGAGGACTGTGGAGGCTGAGATGCAAAGAATGAACCAGAGTTGGGGTACTGTACGAAGGATGGCTGCCGACCAAGCAAAGTGGAATCAATTTGTTGTTGCCCTACAAGACGCCACTAGGCGTGATGGCCACTGACAGCTTTGACGGTCGGCGGCTAAGGATCAAAGAAGAAGAATAACAGTCAGCAGAAAACTATAACTGAAGAAAAGACCGCAGGCAAATGAACAAAAGAAGGACATTGCTATAATGGGAAGGAAATACAAGAGGTCGATTGTAAATAGTCCTTAAGAAAATGCAATCAAGACAAAGAACAGAAAATGTTGGGAATCCATTTTTATTTTCACTTTTTGCTCCATGTGGAGCGTGTAGCCACTACTGCAATTAGTTCCTTTGCAGGAAGCCTGCACCAAAGCATTTTTGCCCTCTTGCAGTGGTGATTTCTGCAGAAACTGGTTTTGCATAATGAGGCTGCCAGTGCCCACGCACCTCAAATTAGCCACCTTTTACGGAGCAGTAGTCCTGTTCTTTCTTCTCCTCAGAGGCCTTCTAGAAACTACACAGGGCTGGGAATCCATTACAAGCAGCACATTATGCAGAGATGGATGCAGATCTAAGATCTGATATGCAGTAGTCTTTTTCTCCCGCCTTAAAATATTTTCCCAGGTTTCCTCAGGACTATTGTATCTCCCAAAGTGTCTCTACTTTGTCATGATGGGAAAGCTTGTGTGTTCCTATGACCTTGATAGCTGCAACATTGGTAGCATATTGTAACTGTCTTTTTCTCTTGTTGAGGTGATCACTGGCCCAAGACAGTATACATGTTGTTAGGTGTGTAGTGCGAGCGGATGATGAACTGAGTGTGGGTACGAATGAAGGCGCGAATGTGTTTAGGCTCGTAGATATGTAGACCCTGCAACCCATACACTCACATGCAGTAGTCAAGGATGCTTGGACACTGCAGGCACGTTTCAAAACATTTATTGACGAGAACACACATGGTATCAACAGGAACAGTCAGTGTAACAAGGTCATGATGACCGGAAATCGATAGGTATACATTAGGCATTCAGCAAGCTGGTAAACATTTGAATATTCGTGCATGGTCAATACAATGTTCTTCAATAAGGACAGTTCGTGGCGTCGCCCTGGGATTACTGACTAAACGCGTCAGATACCTTAATCACTTTGACACATAGGTGCAACTTGGCATTCCCCGCCAATTGCACATTATCAGGCTGTAGTATAATAGCCGAAAAACACAGGCCTCGTTC
Organism: Oreohelix idahoensis; assembly: GCA_024509875.1. Classification (NCBI taxonomy): domain Eukaryota; kingdom Metazoa; phylum Mollusca; class Gastropoda; order Stylommatophora; family Oreohelicidae; genus Oreohelix; species Oreohelix idahoensis. The sequence continues at coordinate 193,981 of JAMPIV010017758.1, read as the reverse complement.
TGACGTCGGCTGTGTACTTCTGATAAGCAGGTTACCATCAACCCTGCAGTAATGCTTATTGTAGACATAAATTCCGCCAATCTGCGGTTCCCACAATATATCTTCGTCACTGGATTTCTGGACAATATAAAGACTAATAGTCTTGGATGGCTACCTCGAGCACAAAATATAAGTTCTGAAATGGAGGATCGGTGAGCTGCAGTTCACAGACTAGGCAATCTTCTAACATGTTCTGCCACCGAAAGCATAGTAATGGAAAAAGTCGGTATTACCTGTAACCGTATCCACAGAACTTAACAAGGAACTCTGCTGTCATTCCAACGCACAGAGATTCACTGGGGAAAACTGCCAGTGCAGTCACTTCGAAGATTCTCCCCGAAAAACACAATGGACTCTCGTCCCTTCAGAAACCAGGACACTTCCCGGCTTGCCGGAAGTCTAACTCCACTCCCGCTTAAAAAACCTGCCCATGGGCATACGCCCGAACTGTCTACCTTTGACCCTAAAGGTCAAACACAATGAATGAATAAACAAGGGAAGACAACCCCTAATCAACCTGACATCGCAGGTAAAGACACAATTATTCTTATGATAAAAACATAAGCAAATAACTTGACAGATGACTCCGTCAAAAATGACAGCAACACATATCTACCAGCATGATCTCCCATGCCATATAGATCAAACAGGAGGAATCTGACCAACTGAGACACTATCTGCTGGGTACAGAATATGGCTAAGGGCTAGCATGACAAAAAAAAAAAAGCCTGTTGAAACTGAATGCATAGGACAAAAAAACAAACCCATCTTAACTGCCCTTATGAAAGAGGCCATAAAGAAAAATAAAACTGAATTGCGCTCATCCTGTAGAGTCTCTCCAGGTGGTGAAAAGTTCTGAACCCTCTGCCCTGGAAAGGTCCGGCCACTGATACTGATGGTCCATCCTCTTCTTGTTCTTAACAAAAGCATCCCCCTAAAACATTGCCTCTATGACGAACAGACTGATGCAGCATGAATGCAAGAGATACACCTTTACAACTAATACAAATTCTCAGTCACAGGCTATAAGATATTTTGACAGAGGTCACAAAGAAGGTGTGCTGACATTTACCAGCAACTCAATTCCAAGCAGTAAAGTAGGTAGGTAGGTAAAGGTAATGGATCCCATTACACGCCCACTGAGGCATATTGGGAATATGGTGTTAGGCCCATATTTTCTTGACCATCGGCACACTAGGGGTAAAATAGGGTTGACATGATAATCGTAGAAACAAGCATTCATATATTCAAGCTATATGGTGAAATAACAACATATGGAGAAGAAAACTGGAGACAGAAATGAAAATGGTGGAAGTCATGGGAAGATCTTGAGCTGATGACAAGCAACAGGAGGATCTAGTGTTTGCTAAAGGCTTATTCTTCTTTGGGAGCTAAAAGATACTGACTGGTTATTTTATACGGTTTACTAGGGCTGACATAATAATTTAAAATAAAAAAAGCAGCATTTGTTATTTAACTCTTAGTATACGAGCTAATTTCATGACTACTGTTACAGATTTTGCAATAAATAATTTATTTATAAAGATAACACATAAAGTGTTATATATCAAAATGTGAAGAAATGAAACCCCTATATCATGCACGTAACTAAATTGTTCAGTGGTTTTAAACATGCATTCACCTATACATTTTCGCTATTGACGGGGATCGATCATCGGCCTTTCTAAGAGGCCGCTCGTATACTAAGAGTTAACCTGTATAGCCCTCCAAAGAGCAACTGGTTACCAGTATGGAAATAAAGATCTCCCACTGAATAGTCGTTGGTGAATTCAACAGCCATTCTGAAAGGTGGATATGTAATAAATAAAAGAGGAAATAGGGTGGAATTTAGGAAAAATACATCTGCCACCTGATCAACATATCTGATGACAAACTCAGTTTCTACTCCAGAAGGTGACAGACATTCTCTACTCCAGATGTAGTCCTTTCCACTGAAAACATCCCCATAAAAATGACTGACAGTGTTTGACCAACTAGCAGTAAGTGACCAAGGCCAATACAGCCAGTAACAAACATGAATTATGACCCCAAGAACCAAAACCTTTTCCTCCAATGAGTACATTGGGACAGATATGCAGTTCTGACAGATCTGTAGTGTGAGATCATTAAAACACAACACAAAACAGCAGAGATGAAATGACTGAAACGACATAACAAGCATTCGCAAAGTCTAATCCTTGAGAGATAAGGAGTGATTATAAATCATATTAGACTGAAGAATTGCAACAGCCTGAGGATGGAGTAATAGAAGCCAGAAACACAGCAGAGAACAAACAAATGAACTTTAGTTTCAAGGGCCTGAGAAATTGGCACATGGGCCCATCTAATATTCTGCACTTCCTTTCTCTCATTCTTTTATACTGTATCCATTTATTCACATCTTCACGCCTAGTGGCGTCTTGTAGGGCAACAACAAATTGATTCCACTTTGCTTGGTCGGTGGCCATCCTTTGTACAGTGCCCCAACTCTGGTTCATTCTTTGCATCTCAGCCTCCACAGTCCTCCGCCAGGTTGTTTTTGGTCAGCCTCTCTTTCGTTTTCCTTCAGGGGTCCAAAGCATAGCTGTTCTTGTGATGGCATCGAGATCACTTCTGAGGAAATGGCCAACCCAGCTCCAGCATCTGCCAGCTATGATAGTGTGCATGTCCTCTTGCTTGCTCCGAGTAAGCAGATCTTGGTTGGTGATGGTATTCGGCCAAAAGATTCGGTGAATCTTTCTTAGGCATGTTGTGTGAAAAGAGGACAATTTCGACATTTCCTTCTCTGTGACTCTCCAGCTTTCCGCACCATATAGAAGCACAGAAAGCACACAGCTCTGATATAATCTTAATTTTGTGCTTGTGCTGTATTGAGAGGACTTCCAGATGTTGTTTGTTCTAAAAAAGGCTGTTCTTGCTTTGTTCATTCTGTTGTTGATGTCTTTGCTTGCCCCGCCGTCTGGTGTTACTATGCATCCTAAGTATGTGAAGGCATCTGTCTGTATTTATTCACATAAGCATGTTAAATACTTTTAACATAAATCTTTTATGGACAGGTGCTTGCGTGGAGTGAAGGGACTGGGGTGGTGTGACAAGGTCACGGGTGTGGAATTGATGATAGGGGCCTGGCGGGTGCCAGTGGAGCAGGAGTTGAGAGGAGGACGCTGGCGATGGATGGGATGCGCATTGAGGAAACCTGTTGGTGGCATTGCAGGGCAGTCCTTGTTCTGGGGGGTCCATGGGGAGGGAGAGGCAGAGGTGGACCAGGGGACACACGGAGGGGAGAGCTGGATGCGGAGGTGAGGGTGATGAGGGGAACATGGAGGGAACTTGGGCAGATGGCACGGTACAGGAGGACTTAGCATGTGTTTGTTGAGGGCATATGCTCCTTGGGGAGCTAAAGGGTATTGATTGATTGATGTTAAATACTAGTTACAAATAATGAAATAGAATTAAAGTAACATAATAGCACACTAACATTTACAGTATTCAATCAATAAAATATGGTTAAATACACTGCCATCAAACCCATCACATCAAAACAGACAATGGTTTGGAAACATATGATCAGATGGGGGGGAGGGCATAAAAGTAGCAATGTTAAAGTATTTGAAAAGTCCGTGACTGTAACAGTACGGACCAAGTGTGTAGGCATGTGGAAGAAAAAAGAAAACAAGGAAATAATATGCAAAACAGATGGACAGCAGAAAACAAGTAATGATGATAAGTTTGAACTAATATACAAACCTGCCCCGTGTAGTTCCCTCTCTGAACTACACTCCCCTCTGTGAGAGCTCTGAAGAGACAATGAAAGAACAGGACTACGGCACTCTAAGGCATGTCATACAAGGTGACTAATATGAGGTTGTGCATGGGGCTGGCAACCCCATCGTTTAAAACAAACTGCCACATAAATCACAGGATGCAAGAGCATGTACCTCCTTGGTGCAGGCTTCTTGAACAGGGACCAGCTGTAGTGGTGGCTCCATGCTCTATATGAAGCCAAAAGAATGATGATGATGAATATACATACTTACCCCTCTTCCTCTCAGCTCCTCCTCAATCAAAGGCCAGTTTGACTCAACACTGACAAACTGCATCATTTTGTCATAGCTTGTGTAGAACTCTTCCACATCCTGGAGTTAAAACATGAAGGCCATCATTTAACTTTAAGAGTGGACATATGTGGCAGAAAACAAACATGCATTCTGCTCCTGTTTTTCCTATTTAAAGCCACCATTTGCATACTGTCTGTGTTGTCTATATTGAGTAACATTATAAGTCCTAAAACTTATGTTTCTTCTGCCCTCCTTGAACTGGCGTAGGCCATTTGGGAAAGCTCTTTAGTTATCATGTACTGGGCAGTCATTTGAGGCTCTATTTAAAGAAGATGGCAGATGCAAAACAGAAATCAAGAAGAGAACAGAAATGGCCAAAGCCACATTCAACAACATGAGACAGATATAGCATGTAAACAACTAACTGAGAAATTCAAACTGATATTCATCAATGCTATATATATTCTTCATTACTGTATGGTGTAGAAACATAGACAATGAACAAGCAATTAGAAGAAAGAATTGAAACCCTTGTGTTGAGGATTGTTTGAACTTGATTTGGATGGTCGCACCATGTAACACTCCTACTGAATATAATTAAATAGTTCGCGTGTGGTGATGCATGACGCGTTGGACTTAGTTACGCAGTCTTTGTGTGGCCTTCGAGCCTTATGGTAGTGTTTGGAAAATGTGGCATGGCCACTAACTTATGATAGTGTATAACTATAAAATTATATTACGGTAAGGTAAAGCAATAAATAAATAATGTGTAAGGACCATTGAGTCCGAAGATATGTCAGTATTATATTAACCGCAATAATTTATTAGTAGCGTAAGTCGTGAAATGCGAAACGTAGTTATAATATGAAAGGCTGATAAAGCCCGGCGATGGATGCCAAACAGAATTAATAATATGTCAGAGTTCTTGAGATGTATATTAGGCAGTGTCCCTAATAGAACTATTAGCAGAATGATTAATTCTGTATAAATATAATAAGTATACCAAGCATTTGGTTACAAGATATTGAACATTAATTAAACGGCAAAGTAACAGACGTGTAATGTCTGATAAAACTGTGAACTCTAAGACTGTGCTATATCAAGTGTTCTTCAACGTGAAACATATTAGTGTTCATAAATCATGATGGAAAGTTGTGTGATGATTAAATGATTATAAGTCGTCAAAACAAGACTTGTTAAATGGAAAAACGTTCTACAGTTCCAGTTTCAAATGTTGTATGCATTTTGACTGTTAACCTTCAAGGTCAGTTCAGAATAGAACAGTAAATTAATATTAGACAAACATAAAGGTATGTTTTCAGGCACTCGTAAGAAATAAAGAAGTAGAACACTTGGACAACAGAAAAACAACAGACGTGAGTGGCTTACCCAGGGTTCGAACCCCGTACCTTCCGTACGACAACTCCGCCTAGCTATCAAGCGAATCACACTGACCCCACGGCCAGCTAGGCATCCCCAAAAAAAGATGCTTTACTGGCTATTTATCAGTAAGAAACACAAGATAACACCGGAAGTATACAGTGGGCAACTCAGCCCCTTAATGACGCAATCACTTCTGTTGTTCCTCTATTAACAGTATGTGTCAGTCCAAACAAGACAAAGACCTTGATACTGGGTCCAGTAAATAGTAGAAGACTAAAGGACAATAGTATAGAACAGTGGGTAGGTTTCTGGTATTGTATGAACATAAATAACACATAAGGAAGGGAAACCCGAGGCCTGTAAACAGTAAATTAATATTAGACAAACATAAAGGTATGTTTTCAGGCACTCGTAAGAAATAAAGAAGTAGAACACTTGGACAACAGAAAAACAACAGACGTGAGTGGCTTACCCAGGGTTCGAACCCCGTACCTTCCGTACGACAACTCCGCCTAGCTATCAAGCGAATCACACATACTGTTAATAGAGGAACAACAGAAGTGATTGCGTCATTAAGGGGCTGAGTTGCCCACTGTATACTTCCGGTGTTATCTTGTGTTTCTTACTGATAAATAGCCAGTAAAGCATCTTTTTTTGGGGATGCCTAGCTGGCCGTGGGGTCAGTGTGATTCGCTTGATAGCTAGGCGGAGTTGTCGTACGGAAGGTACGGGGTTCGAACCCTGGGTAAGCCACTCACGTCTGTTGTTTTTCTGTTGTCCAAGTGTTCTACTTCTTTATTTCTTACGAGTGCCTGAAAACATACCTTTATGTTTGTCTAATATTAATTTACTGTTTACAGGCCTCGGGTTTCCCTTCCTTATGTGTTATTTATGTTCAGAATAGAACACTTCAGTACCAGCTGCTTATAATAGCAAGAAATAAACACTGTCAGTCTTTAATACCAAGTTTAATGAAAGAAACACTGATAAGAAAATTATAAAATAACGTACATAACCCAAAGTTGCAGCGGAAAGATACTCCGTGATGGCAGAACAGATGAATTTAAAATATATGAAATGAAACATAATATCAGCCCAATTATCAAAGTCTAAAAGTCTGCAACACCTTGAGATGTGGATATATAGAAGAATGGGAAGATGTTAAGGTTAAAAAGGGAGGTGATACTTTGTATATGGGTTGGTCACAGTAAACTAAGGGTTACATCGCTTGTATACTTGATTAACGGTGCATTGGGCTAACAAATATTGATAGAGGTCATAGTGTACAGATAGCGTCATGAGCGCTGGTCTGTATTGTTAGAACTGTAAATAGTTCGCACGGCTAGTCCGTGGAAGGGACTGAGCGGGGGTGAACTGCGAAGTCCCGTGACTGTTTAGGCGGGAGTTTTTGTGACCGCTTGCAGTCGGGTTCTGGCGTTGACAGAGTGAAGTCAACGAAGGTGTTTTTTTCTAAGTGTGTGTTCCCGACCAGTGTTCGGTGAAAATGGTAGAGTGTTTTTCAATGTGTGTCTCGATGGAGACTTTTTGAACAGGCCTGTAGCTGAATATTCTTCCTGCATATGTATTCGTCCATGTGTTAGGTTATTTTGAAGGTATGTACTTTGATATTTATGACTGCAGTGGATGCAGCTTATGAGAGTTTGCACTGTGCACGTTCTATGAGAAGTGCACCACTATTTATTGTGAGCTCTAAGAGATAGCGCTGATGATGATTATACTGCCGTGGAGCAGCTTTATGTGAAGATAGACGTTGGTACACGTTCTATGAGAAGTGCACCAAAAGTGCTATAAAGAGTCCGAGATTTGAAGGACATTGCTTTGAAGGCCAGGATTGAAGGCCAGGATTTTGTACAGGCCGCATTTGAATTAACTGCAGTAAGAAGATTATGGAGATATTATTAAGGCCAGGATTTTGTACAGGCCGCATTTGAATTAACTGCAGTAAGATGTTTATGGAACTATTATTAAGGCCAGGATTTTGTACAGGCCGCATTTGAATTAACTGCAGTAAGAAGTTTATGGAGCTATTAGGATGCTATTATGAAGGCAGTCCCTGAGGGATCTATCTATTGTGCACGTTCGATGAGGAGTGCACCACGATTTATAATGGAGCTCTGAGGGGTGTTTTGTGCTTATGAATTGACTTACCTATGCTTTGTACTTTATGCGTGATTTTCGTCTGTGTCATCGTGACTGTGTGTGTAGCGTTAATAAAACTGTTCATTAACCATCACCAGTCGTTCTACGCTACATGGCTTCTATGTGTGTTACTGTGCTGTGACGAAAGAATGCACCAATACACACCCAATTTGAACATGCCAGGCACAGTGACAATAGGGACATATTTACAAATAGCCCTGAGGGGGTGTGGCCTAGATAAGGAGAACACATTTACGCCTTCATCACTTATCTACCACTGGTTTCAGTTATATAGAATTATCAGTGGTGGCCTAACATTCTAGTGCAGTGGTGGCCAAGCTAAGGTTGGCCGAGGGCCAGATCTATAAAATCCTTAAAAAATAACGTTCTGATATTTAGTTTTATATATATATATATATATATATATATATATATATATATATATATATATATATATATATATATATATATATATATATATATATATATATATATATAATGAACCACGTACAGAAAGCAACGGCAAACTACTGTACTGCACATCTGCCAAGATATGTATACCAGTCTTCGAACTGAAATTACTGTTTAAAAAAATATAATGAATCTGATGTTTTAATTTGTTTTGCAATTTGTAATTTGACATGTAATTATTTATTTCAAACATACATTTGTGTGTTATTTCATTGTGAAGAGTGTGGCTTCAATCAACAATAAGAGGCCGACCAAAACAGGTTGGCGGGCCGGTCAAAACAGGTTGGCGGGCCGGATCTGGCCCGCGGGCCGTAGTTTGGCCACCGCTGTTCTAGTGGATCAACAACTTTAGATGTATCAGTGGTATCACTTATCCACACAATATCATCACTCAACTCCCACTGTTATCAATGAACATAGCTTAACATACTTGGTACCCAATACAGAAGAAGTTAATGCACAAAGGAGACAAAAGTACATTTAACATACTTGTCGGCGATATACCTCAACATACAGGGTGGTTTCAGTAAAGTTGGAATTTAGAACCTATTTATGCCATTATCCCTGGATAACGAAAATTAGCATTAACAGACCCATCTCATGGAAAGAGAAGAAAACACATAAAGAGGTCCTAGAAAACATAGAAATGAAAAGAAAATTAATGAAGGAAATCAAAACTAGACAGCTAAAATATTTAGACCATGTTAAAAAACATGACCATAATAGAAGGCAGAGTTGGAGGCAAACGTGCAAGAGGAAGACAGTGCTATAAGTGGGAAGATAACATCAAAAGATGGACAGGAAAGAGCCTATCAGAGTGCACTATCAAGACAAGAGACATAAAACTTGGAGATCCATTGCAGCGACCTTCTTGCTGAGATGGCAGCTGATGATGTTACAAGAATGACCCATGGATTTCATGCCAGTCTCAAAGTCTGTTTTTTTTAAAAGGTTGTTTTACAATTCCGTCCAATTTTTAAAAATAAATTGTCTTTCCGTTTTTCCTCACAATAAAATCTCAGCACGTGTACTAGGAGTGTGAGCTATCTTCATCATCTCTACTGAAAACAATTATCCATTGCATTATGGTTTTTTTTAATCTTGAAGGTTAGCTTCATAAAAAAATAATATGTAGCATCTAGCCCGCTGTATGTAACTGTCAACTCACCCTATCCTGCCAGATTTTTGTTTATAAAGGTCCTTACTTTCTTCACTGACACTTTCATGATCAATCATGCTTTCTAGTCGCCACTTCCTACTGCCGATTAAGATTTTCTACTATAAACAATACCACAATACCTAATTAATTAACAAACCTCCCTATTATCAATGTTCAGTCTTTCATGTAATACACACCAGGCAAATGGGTTATTTTCACATATATTAGCCGCCTATTCGGTTATAGTTCAGTTTTATATTAAAGCGCTGTGATTTTTTTCTGGCAGACAAAGTCTGAGGGCTTGATCTATCAATTACCCCATCGAGGCCAGCTCCTTGACGTGAAGATGAGGCTCAAGTACAGCCATCAGCGACAGAAAAACCAAGACTGGCCATGCCCTCCTACACTCGAGCAAGACCACAGTCTGCCCTAGCATGTCAAGGTGCTGAAGATGGAGGCAACCAGCCAAGACGCGCACCACAGCAATCAGGATGCCACGCACACGCGCAATGAAAATATGCCTATATCTACAAAACGTTATGGCACTCGCTACAGCAAAAAATTAGAGCTCAAAAATATCTTGAATGAAGAGCAAGTCTCTCTGCTTGCAAGAAACCCACCTCAACAAGGACATAGCCTTCAAAATCAGAGGCTACCAGTGCTTCCGATCCGACTGAATAGACAGGCGAAATGGTGGAATATTGACACTCGTGAGGAATAACATCAGTGCATGTCAGCTTGAAACATATATGGAGAGGGCGGAATACCAGATGCTTCATCTCAGGACAGAAAGTGGGAGCCGCGCTAGCGTAGTGGTTACAACACCGCTCTGGCGACCGGGTGATACAGGATCAAACCCGGGCGACGGCATTTGAGGATTTTTCGTCGACCGGGATTTGGACTGGATTAACTCGAGACCTGGTGAGAACATTTGAAGGAGTGTTGTCGACCAGGGACTGGCGGCTCCTGAGCCGACCCAGCTGCAATGGGTACCACCGAAATCGGTGAGTATTTGCCTGAATGGCAAGGGACATCTGTCTCTGTACAAGAAATAAAGGGATACCCACGTAAAATCAATGTCAGGTTAGACATACAATAATAACCTGAGATTTCGCCTCGAGTATTAGCGGGCGAACGCAAAAAAAAAAAAAGGACAGAAAGTACAGAATTCCACCTGCTCAACTACTACTGACCGAGCAACTGCACAACGACGTGGAAACATCTTGAAAGCAGGCAAAGACCAGTCCATGTCAAGAACACCACAATAACTACCAGCAAGCTAAGGCCAAATTTCAAAGGGCCAAGTTGTAGGCCAGGCAGAGAAGCTGGAAGGAGAAAACAGAGTCCTTGAATTTTGAAAGAGATACAAGGAAACTGTGAAAGCTGGTAAAACAACTTAACCATGAGTGTACAATGAGAAACTCAAAGATTGCACTGTACAAAGATGGAAACATCCTCATGGGAAAACAGGCAGCTGATCTATTTGCAGACTCCTTTGCTAAAGACAACAACATCAAAGTTAGCCCAGAGAAGCAACAGGAGACTCGTGAGAAACAACAATACGCAGGACGAGATGGAACCATACCTGAAGTTATGGAGGCACCAATCAAATTCAGAGAACTGGAGCTTGCAATATCCAAATTGAAAATGAGAAAGTCGCCAGGAGTTGATGGAGTGTCCAATAAAATGATTAAGAACTTGGGAACCGCAGCAAAAACAAAGCTGCTGCAGATCTTCAATATCTGTTGGAACTCAGGCAGAGTTCCACAGACCTGGAGGAAAGCAATCATGATACCACTCCTAAAACCAGGAAAAGACAGTTCCACTGCCTCCAGCTACAGACCAATCAGCCTTACAAGCTGTCTCTACAAAACTATGGAACGTATCATCAACCTCAGGCTGCAGTGGTACCTTGAAAGTGAAAACATTCTTGTACCACAGCAGGTGGGCTTTAGGCAGTGTTACTCTACCGAAGATCAGGCAACTTACCTTTCCCGAGATTGAGGATGCGTTCCAAGATAAGAAACTGGTACTAGCAGCATGGATAGATCTAAGGAAAGCATTTGACAAGGTTTGGAAAGAAGGGCTTCTGAAGAAACTGTAGAGTGAATGGTAGGATGTACAAATGGGTGAAAGCATACTTGCATAACAGAAGAGCCCAAGTACAAATAGATGGCCTCAAGAGTAAGAAAATTCTACTGCGTCATGGCATCCCTCAGGGAGCGGTTCTGTCCCCCACACTTTTCCTTGTCTACATCAACGACCTGGTTGCTGAACTACCACATGGAATGAAAGTGGCAATGTATGCTGATGACCTGGTAATATGGTGCACAGATGAGCATGCAACGGTGGCCACCAAACTGCTACAAAGAGCTATAGATGCCTTAACCTCATGGGCAAATAGATGGTGTGTCAGCATCAACACAAACAATGCAGCACTACGCTCTTCACCCTCTCTCCTAAACAAAAAGCTGGTGTCATCAAGATAAATGAAGAGCTCCTGAGAGAAGATAAACAACCCACCTATCTCGGAGTTACATTCGATGATAGGCTGACATGGAAGCAGCACATCAACAAGGCAGCAACAAAGGCTAGGAGGAAGTTAGCCATCCTGAGAAAACTAAGTGGAACCACATGGGGAGCCAGCGGGAAAATACTTAGTTAAGTTTACCAGCAGGGCATATGACCACACCTGGAATATGGGTCAGCTGCGTGGTGTACAGTATCAAACACCACATTACAAGAGCTAGATAAGGTGCAAAACCAGGCACTTAGGGTCATCACGGGGACAATGAAAACAACGCCTATAGTGGAGATGGAGAAAATGGGGAGGATACAAGCAGTGAGAGAACGCAGAGACACGAAAGTGCTAACACAGGCAGAAAAGTTCCTCTGTATGCCAAGCCATCCAATGAAGGACAGATTCCAAAATCTAGCAATGGGGCGATTGAAAAGAAGCAGCTTCATCCACCAGGCCAAACGATTTCGTAGACAAACCTCAGACCTGCCTGAAGTTGACAGCCCCCTAAAGTCTGTGCCAGAACAAACCTCTTGGAGAGAGGAGCCTGGACTACCAGTACACATCCAGACAAAAGTGAAAGGAATATTCGACAGGGATGAACAGAACAGCATGCAACGTAGGATAGTCACTCTCAGTTTCCTGGATGATGAATACCCACAGGACCTCTGGGTCCAAGAATACACGGATGGGTCAGAACAGAATGCAGTAAAGAATGGAGGAGCAGAAGTGTACATAGAATACCCAAACAACACTAGGGATACGGTCAGAGTACCAATGGGGAAATTCTGTAACAACTATGATGCAGAAATCCAGGCAATCAAGGTGGCAACTGAGAAACTGTTGAATACCAATCTCGGTCCACAGCCTGTAGTATTCCTGACAGATGCAAGATCAGCACTCCAAGCACTTCAGTCCAAAAAATTGCCAGGTATACAAGCCCTACTTTCTGAACTGTGCAAGCAGCGCAGGGTCACCATGCAGTGGATACCGTCTCATTGTGGAATACCAGGAAACGAAAGAGTGGACCAACCGGCTAAAGAAGGTGCGGCAGACGAGCAACCGGATGTACCATTTACGTACCATCAGAAGAAAAAGATGATCAAATCAATTAGAAAGCCACCAACACCAACACAGGACGATTACCAAGCTATGAACAAATTGTCATTCTGCGACTTAGAACAGGACACAAGCGACCCCGCAGCCACATGTATACAAAATTCAAGATTGGCAATTCAGCCATGTGTACAGGCACCCCAGACTGCGGAGCACATATTTTAAGATTGCCCCGAATATGATATATTGAGGAAAACCCACTGGCCCAGAGAAACAACACTGGAAGAAAAGCTATACGGACCTCTGTATGAACTACAAAAGACAGTGAAGTTTATACAAGAAAAAACATTGCAGATATAGACAATATATTTCAAGCGAATGAAAGAAGAAGAATCTATCAATTACAACAGTTTGTATCTTGTTCTAACACTTAAAAAGCGTGTAAAATTATAAAAGTCATTATATTCCAGCAACATTTAAAACCATGTCACATTCTAACAGCCTGTTACTTGTGAAGCACACAGTTTACAATGTCAAATGTCACAAACCGATATAAATCATTCAGTCCAGAACTTTTACAACTTTCTTTCATACAAAAGTATTCAGTAAGCCCTTCACCAGTTGTGCTTTTTCTACAAACGTATTCAGTAAGTCCTTCACCAGTTGTGCTTTTCCTACAAAAGTATTCAGTAAGTCCATCACCAGTTTTGCTTTTCCTACAAAAGTACTCAGTAAGTCCATCACCAGTTTTGCTTTTCCTACAAAAGTATTCAGTAAGTCCATCACCAGTTTTGCTCTATGTGGTCCCATGTGGTCTCTTAAAAGACTAAGAAAGAACATGACAACAGCTACCTTAGGTATGTCGTCAGAGATGACTAACATGAGACTGTGCATGGGGTTTGGCAACTGTATCGTGTAAAACGGAACCGCGGTAGCGCAGTGGTTAGTGCACTCGCTTCCTAGCTCGGTGATCCATGGTTCGATCCCCAGTTGAGGTGGGATTTTTTAGACTGAAAACGGCTCTGGGGTCGACCTAGCCTCAAATATTGGGTACCAGAGCAACTCTGGGAAGGTTAAGGTGGTCGGCGTGATGCTGACCACATCACCCTTAGTGTGCCGATGGTCAAGAAAATACGGGCCTAACACCATATTCCCAATATGCCTCAATGGGCGTGTAACGGGATCCTTTACCTATCATATAAAACAAATTGCTACATAAATTAATGCTGCATGAGCACATGAATATTTTGGTGTAGGCTTCTAGCAAGGAGGGCCAGCTAATGTGGTGGCTCCATGCTCCAGAGGGTACACAAATGGAAATGCTTTAAAACGGAAATGTTTCACCAATTTTCTGAGTAATGATTTTCATTCATCCTAATTGTACAGACTATTCACTTTGTCCTAAATTGACACAGCTGTTCACTCTCTAAAATTTATACAACTGTCCCTTCACACCATGCCAAGTACACTTCTGTCTGATCTTGTTATGTCAAATGTACGCAGCCACCTCGTCTTATCCCAACAGTACACAAATGTCCCTTCACACCATGCCAAGTACACTTACTGTCCCATCACGTTATGCCAATAATCTACACAGCCACCTCATCCTATTCCAACAGTACACAAATGTCCCTTCACACCATGCCAAGTACACTACTGTCCCATCATCATCATCATCTCAACCCATAACCCGTCATGGGTCGTAGGGGTGCCATGGTGGAAGCATCAGCAGACAGGGTCCTCCACTGCTCTCTATTCTCAGCAATGCGTACAAGTGTGGAGAAACCGTGTCGTGCCCATTCTTTGATGTTATCAGCCCAGGATTTTCTTTGCCTTCCTCTTCTCCGTTTACCTTCGACTGTTCCCTGGAGGATCGTTTTCGAAAGGGAGTCATGACGAGTTACATGCCCAAACCAGGCAAGCTTTCGACGTTTCACTATTGACAAAAGTGGTTCTTGATGGCCTGCATAGGTGTTTATCTTCTCTCTAACATAGACATTTGTTTTGTGCTCTTTATAGCAAATGCGCAAAATTCTTCTATAACATTTATGCTCGAAAGCCTGAATCCTTCGCTCCGTATCTGCAGTGAGTGTCCAGCCCTCACACCCATACAAGAGAATAGATAATACAAGTGATTTGTATAATTTGATCTTCACAGGAAAACTGATGTTACTTTTCCAGATCACATTCAACCTTGTCATGTGGCAGCTGAGGCCATCTCAAGTCTTGTCTTGATTTCTTTATTTGATCTTCCATCACTACATATAGTGGACCCGAGATATTTAAAGGTGTTAACTTCTTCTAACGTTTGCCCATTTAACGTAATGTTGGTCGGAACATGTTTCTTATGGCTATTCACCAATATCTTGCTTTTTTTTCTATATTAATTTCCATCCCATATGTTCTTATTACTTTCTCCAGTCTAGAGGTAAGGTCTTGAAGTTCTGATTCTGTTCCAGCTATCAGATCAATATCATCAGCAAAACGTAGATTACACAGAGGTCGGCCTCCAATCGATATGGTTGATTTATAATCGTAGAGAGCCTCCTGCATAATATGTTCTAGATAAATGTTAAAGAGCACTGGTGACAGGATACATCCCTGGCGAACTCCTACAGTTGTTTTGAAAAATTCTCCAATGTCATTGCTTGCAAAAACAGCACTGCTTGCGTCCTTGTATAGTGCTTCAATGATATCTATGATGTTGGTATCAAAATTGAATTTTCTCATTATTTGCCATAAACCTTCATGCCAGACTCGATCGAAGGCTTTTGTGAAATCGATGAAGTTATGGTATAAATCATGTTGATGCTGGAGATGTTTTTCGATCAGTAATCTAATATTGAAGATTTGTTCTGAGGTACTTCTTTTTGGTCTAAAGCCAGCCTGTTCCTCTGACAAGATTTCTTCTGATTTCTGTTTTATTCTGTTCAAAAGTATCCTTAACATCACCTTACTTGGATGACTAATAAGGCTAATGGTTCTGTAGTTCTTGCACATTTTTAGATTTCCTTTCTTTGGAAGCGGTATTACTAATGACTGCGTCCATTCTTTTGGCCATTTTTTTGTACTCCATATCTTCTGGCAAATTGTTGTCATGATTTTTACTATATCTGGTCCTCCATATTTCAAGAGCTCTGCTGGTATATTATCCACACCCGGTGACTTCCCTCCTTTCATCGAACATATAGCCTCTTCCACTTCTTCCCGTAGTATTGCTGCATTTCCGAGTTCTCTGTTTTCGCACTTAATGTTGTTTAATATGCCTAAGTCAGTGTCAAGTTTACAGTTATATAATTCTTTTCTTTACAATATTCTGTCCACCTTCTCATTACAGCTGTTTTTTCATTGAGCAGAGCCCCATTGCTATCTTCTATGACAGTTACCCTGGGCTGTTGGGGTTTTGATAGTCTTCTTAATGTGTCAAAAACTGCCTTGCTGTTACCTTTTATTAGCCCCGTATTAATGGACTCACATTGATCAGCTACCCATTTTTCTTTGGCCTGTTTCATTTTCTTTCTAATATTTTTATTCACCATACTGTATTGCCATGCTGCTTCAGGAACCTCTTTCTTAACCTTTTTCATTTCCCGTCGTGTATCACATAACTTCAGAATGTCATCTGTAACCCATGGTTTGTTTATTTTCTTTCTTTTACCAAGTATTTCTGTTGCTGATTCAATGAGCACGTCTTTCATGTTCTCTGTGATTGAGTTGATATCATCCTCCAAAAAGTTGAGAGCTGCGAATTTTCCTCCAACAGTTGCCTCAAAGATTCCCGCGATTTCTGGATCTTTCAATTTGTCTAAATTGAATCTTAACTGAGAACATCTGTTTTGATTATAGTTCTTTTTGAGTTTAAGCTTGAGCGTCATCAATACCATGTCGTGATCACTACCAATGTCGGCGCCAGGAAAAGTCCTAGTCTTGGCTTTATTAATGCTGGACTTGAATCTTTTGGATACAAGAATAAAATCAATTTGGTTATGTATCTCAGTTTTTGGGGCATGCCACGTTGTTCTTCTTGATAACTTATGAGGAAATAGTGTATTTGCAAGGGTTAGTTTATAGCTGCTGGCAAATTCTAGTAGCCTTAGTCCTCGATCGTTGGTTTCTCCAGTCCCAAATTTCCCCACTGTGCCAGCCCAGTGACCGTATGCATCTGGCCCTATTTTAGCATTCCAATCACCTAGAACAATGAGAAGATCTTTCTTTGGAATTTTCTTAATTGCTTCATCCAAATTGTCATAAAATGTATCAATTGCCTCATCCTCATAGTCAGTAGTGGGGGCATATACCTGTATGATGGTGATGTTCTTTGGATGTGCTGCAATACGAATGGTGATAAGCCTGCTATTTATTGGGGTGCAGCTGATGACAGAGTTCAATCTATCTTTATGTACGATAAAACCTACTCCATGCTGATGTTTAGACTCATCTCCACTAACCCAAATTTTGTGACCATCATCCGTTATTGATTCACCTAATCCTGTCCATCTGACTTCTGCTAGGCCCAGGATGTCCCACGAGTATCTAACAAGTTCATGTGTTAGTTCTTTGACTTTTCCACACGCATATAGCGTGCGTACATTCCAAGTTCCAACAACAAAATTTTCTCTTGGAAGTTTCAAAACAGGTGTTTGTACCCCATTCGTTGACTTATCACTCTCAAGGGGCAATGAGAGCGCGGTCGTTGTTAATCCGGGCATCGGCCGATCCGGCAAATTATTACTGAGTTGACTTTCCATCATAACATTTCAGTGGGCAAGAGGTTTGCTTGGCGGTGCCCATCTCCTCTCCAAGTATCCTTGCAGGTACATACAAAAATGTACCTGGAGCAGTAACAATAGCCCTCAATAAATCTGTAATGTTTTGAAACACTGTCCGGTTTACACATCACAAAAAACTGCCATCTGTCCCATCACATTATGTCAAATGTATACAGCCATTTCATACTACCAAAACAGCACAAAAATGCCCCTTCACACCATACCAAGTACACGTACTGCCCCATCACATTATGCCAAATGTACACAGCCACCTCGTCCTATCCCAGATGTACACACCAACCAACTCACCCTATCAGCTTTGATTAAGAGGTCTCCAATCAGCTTTCTCCCCATTGCTTTGAACCAATCCTTTTTCTCCTCGTCCTGAAATATCAACTGGGACCAAAAAAAAGTAATACGATAAAGGGTACAATCTATTCTGAGAATGATTCAGCAGACCAGCATTTTAGAGAGACAAAATAAATATAACAATAGAATAATTATATGCTGCAAAAATATGGGTATATACTGAACAGCATTTGTTGTTATTGTTGGACAGAATCGACATCACTGCACTCTGTACAAACCCATAGGTGTTCAGTCTCCCTCAGTACATGTCAAAGAATGTGAATGATAACTGTTCTGTAGCTTGCTGGTTGCATCCTCTCACACATCTATCTCTGCTAGCCTTACGGTTGGTGCCAAATTCCAACAGTCTTAACCTTGATGATTCATCTATTGCTGCGTCATTCTCTAACAGGTGATAATTGTTCTCAGTATCTCTCCCTTATCCATATCCAATGTCCACACTGTGGGTGCTCTTGATGCTAGTCTGTCAGCTCTTTCATTACCACACACCCCTGCACGACCAGGACAGTAGATCCACACCAGCTCCCGCAGACTCGAAGCTTCTATGAATGTTTTCCATTCATGCCGTAGCCAACCATTTTGAACTTTTCAAAGCATGGGCTGAGAGTCTGACAAACTGACTGCCTCTGATGCACAGCATTTTCATAACAGCTAAATTAAAACTATTATAACAGATGAAAATATTAACAACATTAGTCTTCACTACTTTTAACCTTGAAAGTTCTTTGCAGCAAATATTAATCATTTCTCTAATTTTTTGTTCTTTGTCCTTATAAATTCTATTTGTGTATCCAGTTTCTTTTCTGGCATTATGTTTTTATTGTAAATAATTTCAAAAGTTGCAAAACAGAACAAATTTCATTTTTATTTTTAAAAAAACTATAAAAAAAAACAAGAAACTTTGTTCAACAAACCAACATCTTTTTTAAAAGGAAATAAATATACACGATCAACATTTTATGTATTAACAACAGGCCTAAACCATACCTGAAATGCTAGACGTATACCATAGAGTTTTGCCAAAAACTCTACATCTGAAAGACACTGAACCATTTCTGGCCTGGGGAAGTGAAAGTGGTGAATGTTACAATGACTAGTCCAACAAGTATCTTCTTTGTACAACATATGTGGCCTGTTTTTGCAACCCTGATCTATTATATTCATAACTCAGTAACATAATTCACTACAACACATAAGTGATAAATCTTAAATTGTCTACTTTTAACTGTGTGACTCATTTCTGTGTAGAAGCTAAAAGTACAGTAACTAATTATGATGCAATAAAAAATTTCTGAAAACATAACACGATCCTATCATCAGTAAACTTTAAAAAGCCATAAACCTGATATAAATTATTTGCGCATTCTAAAAGTACATATAAAGTGGACACCATATACTATTTTGAAAAGGGTTTTGAAAAGGCTTTTGACAGTATACATAGGGACAGTTTATGGATAATACTGAGGGCTTAAGGAATTCCAAGCTGCATAGTGTCAATCATAAAAAGCCTCTATGCCAACTTTATGTGTACCGCTGGGCAGAGCAACCTAACCTTTGAGGTGAAGACAGGAGTACGACAGGGATACCCCTTATCAACCACTCTATTTTTAAGTCATAGACTGGGTGATGTGCCAGACAACAGAGGGTAGTCTAAGAGGAATAAGATGGACTATATTTTCTACATTAGAAGATCTGGAATATGCAGATGACATTGCACTACTAGCACATTCACATCAACACATCCAGGAAAAAACGGATAGACTTAATAAGTATAACCAGCAGGTGGGCTTGAACATCAATCTAAAGAAGTCAGAGGTCTTGACGCTCAATGTGAGCAACCCTGAGCCCATATTAGTAAGGAATCAGCAACTGGAACAGACAGACACCTTCACATACCTAGGATGCATAGTAACACCAGACAGCGGAGCAAGCAAAGACATCAACAACAGAATGAACAAAGCAAGAACAGCCTTTTTTAGTCTAAACAACATCTGGAAGTCCTCTCAGTATAGCACAAGGACAAAATTAAGATTATATCAGAGATGTGTGCTTTCTGTGCTTCTCTATGATGCGGAATGCTGGAGAGTTACAGAGAAGGAAATGTCGAAATTGTCATCTTTTCACACAACAAGCCTAAGAAAAATTCACCGAATCTTTTGGCCGAATACCATCACCAACCAAGATCTGCTTACTCGGAGCAAGCAAGAGGACATGCACACCATCGTAGCTAGCAGACGCTGGAGCCGGGTTGGCCATGTCCTCAGAAGAGACCCTGATGCCATCACAAGAACAGCTATGCTATGGACCCCTGAAGGAAAACGAAAGAGAGGCAGACCAAAAACAACTTGGCGGAGGACTGTGGAGGCTGAGATGCAAAGAATGAACCAGAGTTGGGGCACTGTACGAAGGATGGCCACCAACCGAGCAAAGTGGTACAAGACGCCACCTGGCGTGATGGCCACTGACTGCTTTGACGGTCGGCAGCTAAGGATCAAAGAAAGAAAGAATATATCAAAATAACAGTCTGATCATATAAGACAATATGTTTCCTTGCAAAATTTTTTATAGTTTAAAAGAAATATCATCTTACTCCATTTTTCTCTACTCTTGATCTTGATTCAAGTTTCTTCTCACCATCTTCATAAAGTTCATCCAATACTTCATAACTCTTAATTTGCATAACTCTCTTTGCTTAGCAAAACACTGTATTCTCTAACATTTTTACTCTTTCCTACATGATTTTTACCACCCCAAATGCCATTAAGACATACACAACTGTACATGCTTAGTCTTCTTTTTTCTAAACTGCTTATAAGGCATTGATGAAATGTTTCCTATCTCAATGCCTTGATCCACTCCTGGTTATTATAAGTCTCTCTCTCTTTTTTGTCTGACCTTTCTGTATAGCTCCATCTTTTGAAAATTTTTACGTGGAGCTGTGATAGATCCTCTTGAGCTAAGGCTTTTCTCAGTAGCTGCTACTACTACAGCCAGTATAGCTCAGAACGTCACTCAGCATAAGACTTCCCACCCTGACAAAGTAGCAGAAACAGTCTTGAGAGAATTATAGTTACTACACAATTTCCTTAGCACAACACAAACATATGCCACACAAACATGCACAACCATTGCCTTATAGTCCTACATGGTACATTCCCATATTTCAGCTCCAACATTCCAGCTTCATATAATGGCACATGATGCAAAATGTCACGATTGAAGTCAAGGTCTGTTAAGTGAGCCATCTAAAAAAAAAAAATGCAGGAAATTGCTCAAGTCTTAGACTGGTAAAAACTTATGACATATCACCACAAAATCAGGTTTACATTTGAGATCTGAGACACACTGAGCTACTGGTAGCGTAATGCAAGAAGATAATTCTATCTAGCCCTCTATGCTTCATGACCAGATTTTTACTTAATTTGCAATTGGTCCAAAAATTGTTTTTTTTTTGTGTGCTGTTTTATTACAAGCAGAGAAGCTGATAAATGTCAGATTTTTTGGTGATGCATAACAAAATGATTAAGCATTAACAAATTTAGTAGGCATTCAACAACAATACTGCATTATGGCCTGTAGACAGAACATAGGATATGATGTTTTTATGATCAGGTATAGCATTCAGTACAATAAGAATTTTCAACTTATATGTCACGGCGGTCCTACTGGGTGGTTCTAAAATACGGAGAACAAAGAAGTTACAGACTTTCATAAATGGGTGCTTGAAAATAATAAGACTGAAATTGTATGACAAAATTGCCAATGGGGAAGTGATTGAAAGGACCAGCCATAACATAACAGTGAAACAAGAGGTGAGGAAAAGGTATTGACACTGGATGGGACACACACTAAAGGAAACCAGCTGATAACATAACAAGGCGGTCTTTGTTCTGGAACCCTCAAGGGTAACAGAAATAGAGGTAGATCTAAAAACACATGCAGAAGTGAACTGGAGACTTATGAAAGTGGTAAAGAAGACACAGAAAGACCTTGAACCGATGATAGCATATGACAGGTATGCTCTGCATGACTGCATTAAAGGCCCATGCTCCATGGGGAGCTGAAAGACAATGATGTTAGCAATCAGTTTTATTAACATTCGTGTACACATTTCCTTGCTGCCTGATGTAGCAGTGACCAGATTTAGCAAACAGTTCCTTGCAACCAGACCAAGCATAAATCACTTTACTTCAGCTTAACAAACTTGTGGGTTTTTTTTTTTACTACAACGTAACCACACCACATGGTCTTTTATATTAGGACATGCGTCCTGATATTACCAATGGATCCTGGGTCTAGGCTGAATGGAGCGCACCTCGTCAAAACAACCAAAAACTTTTATTCATGTTTTGTAGTTGAAAACTTCTGTTGGAATTTCACAGCTAAAAAATAATTTTAATTTAAGTGTTCTTAAATATTTTTCTAATGATGGGCTTTTCATACAACACACTTACTACTACTTACTTAGTCGTTCCTCTTCTACCGTTTGGTGTAGAGGTTTGGAAAAGAGAGCGCCAGACTATCCTATCCGCTGTCTTCTTCCTGGCCTGGTTCCATTCTAGTCCTCGATCCTTCAGAGTTTGTCTAATGTTGTCCTTCTAGCAGACTCTGGGTCGTCCTGGAGGTCTGGATCCCTGGCTCTTAGCCTCCCATACCTGCCGTGGCAGCCAATCTTCTCCCATTCTGCAGACATGGCCAAACCATCTTAGTTGGGGCTGATCTACTTGGGTTTGCAGGGGCTGAGTTTTTAGGCCTTGACGTATCGTGTGGTTGTGGACCATGTCTTTTCTTGTTACTTCAGCACCTTTCTCAGGTACCTCATTTCTGAGGTTCAACACATTTAAAAATGTGAAATATGGAAATGGTAGGCAGATAGCAAATACTACTGAAAGGGAGCAAAGTGTCAGAGACTTCATCTATACTAGGTTTCAGCTTAATGGAGATGATCAGTTCTTTTTCTCAATGCCTCTGCCGTCCCTGTTTCAATAGTAGAATACCCATTTTTGTAGCTGGATGAGACTGCAGTGTGATGCAACCAAGTTTTTGAACCCAGCCCCCTCTGCCTCTAGCATGCACGCACACACACATATAAAACATCCGTAATTAATTGTTCATATAAGTATTCTGGAGCATTTATAATACAATGAACAACACAATAAATTTTAAGTGATAAAATGTGATCCTTCTAAAGTTAAATGTAAACATAGAAGAGTATTAGAATTAAAGAGAAAGACCAGTATTAATAACAGAATAAACCGATCAGTAAGCACATATTTTCAATGCAAACAGGGAAATAAAACCTACAATTTTTTTACTGTTTTAAATTATAAAATTCTGGCCAACACAGACCTGGTTATTTTTTTCAACAGAAGATAGTAAAAAGAAGTAAAGAATCACTGAAGTACTTACATCTGTTGCAGACACAAATGACTCCTGGTCACTTGAATCATCATCAAAACTTTTGTCCTTGTCCCGTTCTGCGAAAACAGCAAGGGCAGATTCTAAAGCTATGTGCTCAACCTGTCGTTCACACAATCGCTCATAGTTGTCCTGCATGCGGTATGCCAGGTCTAACAGATTCTCCAGCTTGTGTTGCAAATTTGCTGTGTCTGAGTCCTGGTAATATTAAAATGAGAAAATAAACAGAGGTGAAAAACAAACAAGATGAAGAGGGATTGATCACAGTGGGGTATTAAACAAGATAGGTAAGCTACTTACGAGGGAAAAGAACACTGCCTAAGTTACGGCTGCAAAGTCTTCTTACGGGCACACACAAAAAAAAACAGAAGGGAAACAAAGCAAGATCTAAGTCAAATTTAAACAAAAGTAAAGGTAGTGCCGTAGCAAATACTACCATAGGGGAGTAAAGTGTTCTTCACTCACTATATTTGGTCCAGTATCGAGAGATGGGGGTGACCAGTTCCCTTCCTTGCTGCCTTTTCCTTCCCTAAATCAAGTGCAAAGTCAGGTATTCATTTACAGCTGGGTAGACTAAAAGCGTGTCGATACCGTGGATCGAACCCAGCACCTTTGCCTAGAGAGACCAGTGCTCTAACCACTCCTAAGTAAAATACAAATTTAAAAAAAAAGAAAAAAGAACTAAAATACAACCCATTAGACGGACATGGCTGATGTCATGTTTGTGATGTACGCACTAAATCACATACTAAACAGATGAAGAGTCACAATGGCAAAGATTAGCAGCAGACAGGACTCCACAGAAGTAGACACATGAAAGATTGGACACGAGTATAGTGAGACAGAACTTGAGGAAGAACTTCTAAATGAATGAAAGGCAATATGGGAGATTTAAAAAATAAAACAAGTCCAGAATCTAAAAGGAGAGTTCTCATCTCTCCTTTAGTGCCCCCCGGGCATGATAAGGTCTGATGATATGATTCATAAAATTTACAAGAATGGTTCTCTCAACTTCCACAGTCAATCCCTCTTCCTGAACAGCTTTTTTCATCATTACCTTCTTGCCCCTTCCATTCCTTGTTCTCACTTACAAATTTTCATCACATTTTTACTTTTCAGTCCTTCTAATTTTCTATTTTTCCCTATATGCACCTCACCTATGTTCCTTGTATTCCTGCAAACTACTTCCTTTTCTTCAACTTCTTGCTCTTTCCAAATTGAATCATCCCACACATGGTTTTTTTTTTTTTTTTTTTTTGCAGTTTTATTACAAGCAGAGAAGCTGATAAATGCCAGATTTTTTGGTGATGCATAACAAAATGGTATGTGGTCCAGAGAGCCGCATTAGCGCAGTGGTTAGTGCACTGGCTTCCCAGCTCAACGGTCCTGGCTCTATTTCCAGTTGAGGTGGGATTTTTTTAGGCCGCAAACAGCTCCAGGGTTGACCCAGCCCCATTAATTGGGATACCAGAGTAACTGTGGGAAGGTTAAGGTGGCCGGCGTGATGCAGAGCACATCACCCCTAGTGTGCCGTATGATCTACAAAATATGGGCCTAACACCATATTCCCAATATGCCTCAATGGACATGTAACGGGATTCTTTACCCCACAAACAGACCGTACATTCTGGGACTTACTTGTTTAAATTTGCAGATAAGTGATATTTCTTCATTCGTGCATTTTCATGTCCTTTATTTTTATACTCCCGTGTTAAATGCTGAAGATTTTTTGTGCTGTGTCCGAATTCTGGTAAATGTGTTAAAATGAGAAACCAAATAAAAGTATTTGCAACATCTGATGTGTACCATGTCTGTTTTTAAATTAGACTTTACCTCACCTGTGCTTCCTCATCCACTTTACTTACACTAACTTCTTAACATGGGTCAGAGAAGCAACCAGGGCAATATTAATTGGTGAACAGCACCATGACAAGACAATATGACTGTTTCCATTACTTTTCCATGTCTAATTCTATATTATTTTCTGGTTTCATATTCCTGATTATCATTACTTTCAACAAAAGCATCCCCATCGAGGCCAGCTCCTTGATGTGGAGATGGGGCTCAAGTACAGCCACCAGCGGCCGAAAAACCAAGACTGGCCAGGCCCTCCTGCACTCGAGCAAGACCAGTCTGCCCTAGCAAGTCAAGGTGCTGAAGACGGAGGAACCCAGCCAAGACACGCACCACAGCAATCAGGATGCCACGCACACACGCAATGGAAATATGTCTATATCTACAAAACGTTATGGCACTCGTCCTGTGACGGACACCCAGGCAGACGCAGTGCCCTCTGCCTCAAAAGGGCCCAACCCCTACTACTGGGGGTCCTCAATTGCCCCGTGGAGCCAGGAGGCATGAGAATAGAGCTACTGGCCAAGCAAAGCAAAGACCACTTAAAATAATGCACTGGAATGCTGAAGGCATCAACAGTAAAAAAGATGGCTACTGCAAAAAACTAGAGCTCGAAAATATCTTGAATGAAGAGCAAGTAAATGTATGCTGCTTGCAAGAAACCCACCTCAACAAGGACATAGCCTTCAAAATCAGAGGCTACCAGTGCAACCGATCTGACCGAATAGACAGGCGAAAGGGTGGAATACTGACACTCGTGAGGAATAACATCAGTGCATGTCAGCTTGAAATATATATGGAGGGGGCGGAATACCATCTCAGGACAGAAAGTACAGAATTCCACCTGCTCAACTACTACTGTCCGAGTGACCGCCCACAGGCACTAGACACAATCCCAGCAAAAGAAAGACTGATTGTGTGCGGAGACTTCAACAGCCACTCACAGAGCTGGGGCTATGATCACATGGACAGGAGAGGTGATGAGCTTGAAAACTGGCAGGATGACAATGGGCTTATCCTGATTAACCAGCCAATCGACCCACCAACCTTCTACTCGAGATCATGGCACACCACCTCTACACCAGACCTGGCATTCCACTCACCAGGCCTGGAGTGGAACACCACACATGTTGTAGGGAAACAACTTGGAGGCAGCGACCACCGGCCAGTCTTCCTAATTGTGGAAAATGAACTTGTCAAGGACAGCAGCACTCTCTCTAGGTGGAACTACAAGAAGGCAGACTGGACAATGTACCAGCATCGTACCAGTATACTGGCTAGAGATCTGTCTGTAGAAAAAGACATCAATAAGTTAGTTGATGAATTCAGCAGATGCATATTACAGGCTGCTTGTGAAACAATACCTAGAGGGGCTCGTAAGCACTACAAACCATATTGGAATAGTGAACTAGAGCAACTGCACAACAACGTGGAAACATCTCGAAAGCAGGCAGAGACCAGTCCATGCCAAGAACACCACAATAACTACCAGCAAGCTAAGGCCGAATTCCAAAGGGCCAAGTTGCAGGCCAGGCGGAGAAGCTGGAAGGAGAAAACAGAGTCCTTGAACTTCGAAAGAGATACAAAGAAACTGTGGAAGCTGGTAAAACCATTTAATGATGAGGGTACAGGGGAGAAACTCATAGATTGCACTGTACAAAGATGGAAACATCCTCATGGGAAAACAGGCAGCTGATCACTCCTTTGCTAAAGACAACAACATAGAAGTAAGCCCAGAGAAGCAACATGAGACTCGTGAGAAACAACAATACGCAGGATGAGATGGAACCATACCTGAAGTTATGGAGGCACCAATCACATTCAGAGAACTGGAGCTTGCAATATCCAAATTGAAAATGAGAAAGTCGCCAGGAGCTGATGGAGTGTCCAATGAAATGATTAAAAACTTGGGAACTGCAGCAAAAACAAAGCTGCTGCAGATCTTCAATACCTGTTGGAACTCAGGCAGAGTTCCACAGACATGGAGGGACGCAATCATGATACCACTCCTAAAACCAGGAAAAGACAGTTCCACTGCCTCCAGCTACAGACCAATCAGCCTTACAAGCTGTATCTACAAAACTATGGAACGTATCATCAACCTCAGGCTACAGTGGTACCTTGAAAGTGAAAACCTTCTTGTACCACAGCAGGCGGGCTTTAGGCAGTGTTACTCTACCGAAGATCAGGCAACTTACCTTTCCCAAGAGATTGAGGATGCATTCCAAGATAAGACACTGGTACTAGCAGCATGGATAGATCTAAGGAAAGCATTTGACAAGGTTTGGAAAGAAGGGCTTCTGAAGAAACTGAGAAACTGTAGAGTGAATGGTAGGATGTACAAATGGGTGAAAGCATATTTACATAACAGAAGAGCCAGAGTACAACTAGATGGCCTCAAGAGTAAGAAAATTCTACTGCATCATGGCGTCCCTCAGGGAGGGGCTATGTCCCCCACACTTTTCCTAGTCTACATCAACGACCTGGTTGCTGAACTACCACATGGAATGAAAGTGGCAATGTACGCTGATGACCTGGTAATATGGTGCACAGATGAGCATGTAACAGTGGCCACCAAACTGCTACAAAGAGCTATAGATGCCTTAACCTCGTGGGCAAATAGATGGTGTGTCAGCATCAACATAGACAAGTGCAGCACTACGCTCTTCACCCTCTCTCCCAAACAAAAAGCTGGTGTCATCAAGATAAATGAAGAGCTCCTGAGAGAAGATAAACAACCCACCTATCTCGGAGTTACATTCCATGATAGGCTGACATGGAAACAGCACATCAACAAGGCAGCAACAAAGGCCAGGAGGAAGTTAGCCATCCTGAGAAAACTAAGTGGAACCACATGGGGGGCCAGCAGGAAAATACTTAGTAAAGTTTACCAGCAGGGCATACGACCACACCTGGAATATGGGTCAGCTGCGTGGTGTCCAGCATCAAACACCGAATTACAAGAGCTAGATAAGGTGCAAAACCAGGCGCTTAGGGTCATCACGGGGGCAATGAAATCAACGCCTATAGTGGAGATGGAGAAAATGGGGAGGATACAAACACTGCGAGAACGCAGAGACACGAAAGTGCTAACAAAGGCAGAAAAGTTCCTCTGTATGCCAAGCCATCCAATGAAGGACAGATTCAAAAACCTAGCAATGGGGCGATTGAAAAGAAGCAGCTTCGTCCACCAGGCCAAACGATTTCGTAGACAAACCTCAGACCTGCCTGAAGTTGACAGCCTCCTAAAGTCTGTGCCAGAACAAACCCCTTGGAGAGAAGAGCCTGGACTACCAATACACATACAGACAAAAGTGAAAGGAATATTCGACAGGGATGAACAGAACAGCGTGCAACGTAGGACAGTCACTCTTAGTTTCCTGGATGATGAATACTCACAGGACCTCTGGGTCCAAGTATACACGGATGGGTCAGCACAGAATGCAGTCAAGAATGGAGGAGCAGGAGTGTACATAGAATACCCAAACAACACTAACGGTCAGAGTACCAACGGGGAAATTCTGTAACAACTATGATGCAGAAATCCAGGCAATCAAGGTGGCAACTGAGAAACTGTTGAACACCAATCTCGGTCCACAGCCTGTGGTATTCCTGACAGATGCAAGATCAGCACTCCATGCACTTCAGTCCAGAAAATTGCCAGGTATACAAACCCTACTTTCTGAACTGTGCAACCAGTGCAGGGTCGCCATGCAATGGATACAGTCTCATTGTGGAATACCAGGAAATGAGAGAGCAGACCGACTGGCTAAAGAAGGTGCTGCAGACGAGCAACCGGATGTACCAGTTACGTACCATCAGAAGAAAAAGATGATCAAATCAATCAGAAAGCCACCAACACCAACGCAGGACGACTACCAAGCTATGAACAGATCAGAACAAATTGTCATTCTGCGCCTCAGAACAGGACTCAACCGACTCCGCAGCCACATGTATACAAAATTCAAGATTGGCAATTCAGCCATGTGTACGAGCACCCCAGACTGCGGAGCACGTACTTCAAGATTGCCCCGAATATGATATACTGAGGCAAACCCACTGGCCCAGAGAAACAACACTGGAAGCAAAACTATACGGACCTCTGTATGAACTACAAAAGACGGTGAAGTTTATACAAGAAACAACATTGCAGATATAGACAATATATTTCAAGCAAACGAAAGAAGAAGAAGAACAAAAGCATACCAAGTTCTGTGCCATCCCCTAAAGATCTTTCCATGTCATTATTTCTATCTCCAGTTCTCTTCTTTGTGTTTTTTTTTTTCATTCTACCTCTCTTACTCTAAGGATTCTAGAACAAGGACTGCACTGTAGTTTTATCAAAAGGTTTTCTCTTTGTATGTTCATATCCATCGCCAATGTCTTCTCATTTTTTTTCCGCTGGCACCTGTCTGGTTCTTGAGATCAGTTCCCCATTGGTTTATTTTTTTTTTTATATCATCCGTTCCAATCCATCTATTCTATGCAAGCACCAGTTTATGAAAGTCTAAATTTTTGGTTTTTGTTGTTGCTGCTCTCCATGTTTCAGAACTATACTATAAGACTGACTCGAGATTTGAGTTGAAGATTCTGATTTTTTAGTTGGATTTTTTTTTTTAAAGTATATATTTCATGATACAGCAAAAGCTCCTCTTGCCTTTTCAATATCACTGCCCATTCTTCCAACACTGTGTCTATACTTCCGCCACGATATATGTACGATTCTACGTCTTGTAGGGATGTTTCTGCAAGTGCAGCAAAAGATAAAATGGCTCCACTTGAAGGAACGATTTGCAAATAACACAGTTGTTCAAACTGACATTTTGCCAGCAAATGTTCAGCTATCCTGGTCCTAATGTGTTTACTTACTGGGATAGCAAGGACTCCTTGCTGGTCATCAAGATATGACAGTTTCATCACAGCATCCTCCCAGTATGAGATTGCCAAAGCCAGATTCTCCATACCTTGAAAATAAAATTACATTAAATACCCTAGTTAAAACCAATTATTAGGTTGAACAGGGTAGACGGTGGATGAATGGAGGCAAAATCATCTGATGCTAGTCTGCTCTCCTCCCATTTCTTTGAAAAAACTAACTAACATTTTTTTTTTTTAAATTTCAAGCTGCAGATCAAACACTACATATAGTCAAACATCAAAATGGAAGGCTGAATAGGAATGGGGCAAAAATAAAATGTATCTGCAGCAATGAAACAGAACATAAGCTTCTGAACAAAAACTAAAGCAAATTGTAAGTACATCACTGACAGTTCAATGAGCAAATGCTTACCAAGTTGACACAAGTCAGCACTGGACATGTTGACAGTGTCTATACCAGAATGTGTGATCGTGGATGAATTTGATGTGTTGGACAGACCCCCTAAACTGTTCAAGGATGCAGACAGTGCCCTTTGTCTTAAGAGATCCCCCACATCTCCGCTGCCAAAGTTACTGCTGTCTACACTGCTGGATATGTTCTTTTTATTTGTAGGGGTAACGTCTGCAAATGAGAGACGCAACCAAAAACATACAATGCACTTGCACAGAATTTTACATAAAAGAGAAAAGGTTTTAACTTAACAGCCAGTCCAATGTTTGCTAAATTCTTGTACATACCAGAAACAAGAACAGAAACACACAACAATGACAACATTTCAGGTATTATACCCAAGAAAAATGAAAATGTAACAGGAAACAATATAAAAATCATTAAATGCACAGATATCAACAGATTCACTGGCACAAGCAAAAGAATGAAACAGGCTAAGATACATCTTACTAATGTATAAAAAACAGATACTCTTTGCATGGCCCTGAGACTCAACACTTGAGAAAAAAGAGCAAAACAGTAGACACACAGAAACAAGGGGGACATTCACAGAATAGGTACAGACAGAAACAAAAGATGTGGAGTGAATTTTGAGGAAGCACTGTAAGCTTCCTAGCTCAGTGGTTCGATCCCCAGATGATGTGGGATTTTTTTAGGCGCAAACGGCTCCTGGGTCGACCCAGCCGCAATTGGGTACCATCGCAACTTCTGTGAAGGTTAAGGCGGCCGGCGTGATGCTAACCACATTACCCCTAGTGTGCCGATGGTCAAGAAAATATGGGCCTAACACCATATTCCCAATATGCCTCAATGGGCGTGTAACGGGATCCTTTACCTGTTACTGTAAATATATTCTTTAATTAAACATGACACTGCCCTAACACATAAGTAGTTCATACCATTGTTAAACTTCAAGAAAACATGACAAAGTTTCATAGAAGTTCTTGGTAAGAATAGACACAGGGTGTATTTAAAAAAAAAAAAAGAGTAAAAATCATTAAAGAAAACAGATAAATGTTGACAAAATAATAAGTAAGCCACACCTCCATTAAGAGCATGTGTCCTAGTTAGATGTGAACTTCGCAGCTTCCGAAGGGATGATGTGACTGACCTATTCCCAGATGCAAAGAGAATGCCCTGTGGGCGGTGAAGATGAGGATGACTGTGGGTCTGTTGATGATTTTGACCTTGCTGCTGTCTCTGGCTCTTGGCTTCCAACTTTTTCTGTATCATCTGCGTACGCTTGCGCCGCCGTCGAAAAAACATTGCCAAGGCTCCAATTAAAGCAATGCCTAGCGATAAACTTAGTGCTGTAAATTTGACTGGCCGAGACAGACGTGTAATTCTTGAAACTTCTGCTGGAATAATCTCCTTTAGTCCAGCCAAGCTTTTATACATTGTCATTGAAATTTATCTGTAGTTTAATTACAATTTGCTAAGCATAAAGTAGTTTCTTTTTCTCTTACTACCGCAAAATAATTATTTGTAAG
This sequence comes from Oreohelix idahoensis, assembly GCA_024509875.1. NCBI lineage: Eukaryota > Metazoa > Mollusca > Gastropoda > Stylommatophora > Oreohelicidae > Oreohelix > Oreohelix idahoensis. The sequence goes on along the minus strand of JAMPIV010017758.1, from coordinate 161,908 downwards.
GTAACTTATTTCCTTGCATATGCATTATTGTTGACATAAAGAGTGACAACATGTCAAGATCAGATAAATGGCTAAACTTGTTTGATACTGCTAATGTCAATATATCATGTCCTTCGTGGCTTGTCATTGCTGAACAGCCTGAAAAATAAATAAAAAGGAAAAAAGAAATTTAAAGAACCAATTACTTTACCGAGATGCTACTTGAAATTTTTAGGCCACCAAAAAATAAGCAGCATTATTTCACAAGTTTCACCCCCCCCCATCAACATTAAAACATGTATGTAGAATCAGCTGAAACATAGATTATGGGGGAAAACGTATGATTTCACCCAAGCAGCTATTGATAAATTGGTTGATTTAGTGACCCAAGTCGGTATGCTCTTAAATATTGATCCGGAGATGCAGTACTAAGTGGTAAATCGGTATTTTGTTTTTGTTAAACTTTTGAAAAAAACCTGGGCTTAGGTTCTGGTTACTGTCAGGGCACCAAGTATTTTTCTGTCTTTGGATCCTAAGCCTAACCCTAATGCTCAACCGGTAGCTGTAGCCCAGTTTCCAGCGCTTTGGTTTTCTTTTTGGAAATAAAAAATGGCTATAAATCTCAAAGAAACGAACAACTGAAAGAGTTGCTCAGCCTAGGAACTGCCCAACATCATGCAAGAAACTAAGCAAACGAACGAGAGAAATTAGCATTAAGACCTACAAGCTGAGAGAGCCAGAAATTCAGACCAGATATCCAGGGCTTATTGCTGCAGCGGTGAGCAACACAGAAGAACGACCTGATGACTTGGAAACCCTCTGGAATAAATTCAAGGATATCATAAAGACAGCTGCTACAGAAGCATGCGGTGAAGTCCGACTTGGGAACAAGAGAAAGAGGACACCTTGTTGGACAGAGGGAGTCAAAGAGAAAATAAGAGAGAAGAAAATGGCATGGAAACAATACTTAGGAGCTAATAACACAGCAGGACAAATAGAGAAATATAGAGAATATGTGACACTCAGAACAGAAGTAAAGAACAAGGTGCTAGCAGCAAAACAGAAGTTATGGGAAGAATTTGCAAAAGATGCGCAATAAAACCAGAAATTGTTCTATAAGACCCTAAAGAACATGAGGAAGGAAAAACAATGCCCTCTTAAATTTATAAAGGACAAGCAAGACAAATTGCTTACTGCTCCAAAGGAAGTAATGGAAAGAATATTTCTCAGAACTCCATGATGGTGAACAAGGTCAAGCATCAGAAATGATAACCACTTGCACAGAAGAGAAAACCAATGGTGGTGAAGATGACATAAAGATGGAAGAACTGAAGGCAGCACTGGAGAAAATCAAGATGGGGCAAAGCAGCAGGGCATGATGTTATAACACAAGAAAAGGTTAAGTACATGGGAGCAGCAGGCGACCTATTACTCTTAAGGGTCCTACAGGCAGTGTGGTGCAACAAGATCATTCCAAAGAATTGGGAGATTGCCATCACAACACCGATTTTTAAAAAGGGTGACAATCGACAATGTGGAAACCATAGAGGCATATCCCTTCTCAGTGTCCCTGGTAAAATCTACTCTAGAATCCTAGAGTAGAGACTCAGACGCCTAGCTGAGTGATAAAGTTGATAAAGTTGGATTTCCGTTAATGATATCCACCAAAAGGATAAATATAAGTGGATGGAAGCAGACATCATCATCATCAGTTGATAAGATCTCTATGGTGTTGTTTGCTCCACTGTAGTGTATGGAATGTCAACTTGACCTACGCAGTGGTGTGTAGACATGGATTGAGTGTATAATGTGCGAATGATAATAAGGGTTCGTGGTGTTGACAAAAATGTTCTTTCCTCACACTCATGTATGGCTGGAAGTCATCGACACCAACGACTGTGTACCTTTACTAAAGTTTAATTGGACGTACACACTCGACAGCACAGATAGTGACAAATCACAGGTTGGCATAATACATCATAGTACAGTGGATAATGGTCTTGCAATGTTATGTTACATGGGCACTCATGTAGATTAATATTATAATGGACTGTCAGTAGCCAAGCCCTCAGTATCGCCCATACATATATATCATCTGACTTCACTGACTGAGCACGTCAGCTTATAAACAATATTTCAGATGGCTTCTAAACCTAATCTCGTTTAGCGACGATTCTCCCACATAATGTTCAGCACATATTTTTTTCATATAATAATATTGAACCGCTGATAAAGGGTTCTCATGTGTAGCAGTGATCTCTGGACTAAACAAGCGATAATACGGGCATCCCCTTTTCTCTTCTTGAAAGTCACTACAGGCTTGGTTTCAAGATGGCTTCACTCGTGAGCTGTCACTCACGTTTGGATACAGATAATGAATCTGTCCTAAAGTTAGTCATTCATAAAACATTGCATTGCTCTGTAGATTTGATCATGAACAATTGACTGTATTCTACAGAATATAGTGCTGCTAGGAATCGAAGTCGTTTTCATCGAGTCAAATATATTCTCTTATCGAAAATGGTGGCTTCGTACGAGAGTTCATAAAAGTATCTTGGATTACCTTGGTATAAGAAATATGAAACTGCCATTCCTTGGCAATACGAATAAACACTGGGGTAAAGCATACACGATAGGTCTAGACGACTATCACTTTCCCCACAAATACTGAGATCACTTTTTCCCCGGCGACAGGCCGACATAGTAAACACAGTCCCTATCAGGACGAAGCCAAATCACACCACTCTCTAGCGACACATCCGCCGAATAGCCTTTGACCTCTCTAGAGACAACAGAACATATAGTTCGACTTAGATATGTAAAGATATACAGATATAAGACAGACTCGTCCTACTCAGACAAACAATACACATAAATTCAGGCCATAGATATTCTGAAGCAAGAACAATCTATTATTACCCAAACAACGAATAAATCGCAGAAATAATGGATTCATCCACGGAGTTTGATCGAAGAGACGGCACAACTTTCAAGGGAAGTAACTCAATAATGACTTTCCCTTAAGCACTAAAAAATTACCTATGTATAATATTGTAAGATATCAAAGACTGCACGTAACAGTCTTACCACACCTCCCGGGAAAAAAAAAAATGGAACATTTTTTTTTTTTTTGAAATACATCTAGGAGCAACGTACAATAGGCTCACAACGCATGAATAATGCGCAGATGAAAATATCAGGAATACCTATAACGCCTAATATGAGGCTAAGTCGACTTATGGAGCGACTGGTGAGAATGTGTCTCATAAACTGAGAGAAATTATTTCTCTACAAGTATATTTTTCCAGGAAGGTGTCATCAAAGTATAATACAATTCTGGCAATTACACAATGCCTAAAAAATTCATATCATCATTTCGTATTAGATATCTTAAATTTATGATTTATGAAGAAAAAATCATCAAAGCACAGCGGTGAATAAACATCAATGAACCGCTATGTAGTGATACAATCATTATATTATTAAATTACAAATGTGTATCTATCATGATATAGAAAAGGAACTACTATAGAACTAGACATATCAAGAAGTCTAAGCCCTAATAGTTATGTGGAATCATGTGGGCATCTTGACAGAATGTCTGCCATCACATTATCTGATCCACGAATAGCTCGCACAGAGAAATGAAAAGGTTGAAGAGCAATTGCATATCGAGTAGACCTCGAGCTCTTCAAATTCTTACTCTGTATAGCAGTAAGAGCTTTTTGGTCGGTTTCTACTATGAAATGTGCGCCTAGAAGGAATCTCTGTAGTTTGAGGATCGACCAAACCATAGCTAATAGCTCACGGTCTAAAACCGAATAATTCCTTTCTGCCGCATTAAGTTTTCTGGAAATATACATTATAGGATGCAGAGTTCCAGAGTACTCTTGCATTAGTGCCGCTCCAATCCCAGTGGATGAAGCGTCACTATGAAGAACGAATGTCTTATCTTTAGTGGGTAGCACTAAAATAGGTGGTGTTGAAAACAGTGTTTTAATCTTATCCAGAGAGCATTGGCATTCCTGAGACCAGTGGACCACATTAGGCGAACCTTTCTTTAGAAGTGTTGAGAGAGGTGCCATGATAGAGGATAGATTCTGAATGAATCTGCCATAAAATTGAATAAGACCTAACAGACTTCTCACCTGTTTTTTAGTCTTAGGGATTGAGATGTTAAGTATCTTACTAGTATTATGGTCCTCTGTCTTTAGGAAACCATGACCAACTCGGTGGCCTAGGAAAGAAATTTCGCTAAAACCAATATAGGCTTTAGAGGGTTTCGCTGTCAGGTTGTGCTCACGCAAAGTAGACAGCAATTCATCTAACCCTGAATAGTGATCTTCCCAAGTATCGCTGAAAAGACAGATGTCGTCTAGATATGCAATGACATCTGACCGATAAGATAGGATTCGGCGCATCATGCGTATGAACGTAGCTGGTGCGTTCATAAGACCGAAAGGCATAAAATTCCATTGGAACAAACCTCTAGGTGTTGAAAAAGCCGTGAGAGGTTTGGCGCGTTCAGATAAAGGACTTGCCAATATCCTTTAGACAAATCAAGTTTAGTGAAAAAATGAGATTTGGAGAGTCGAGTAAGTAGCTCTTCCAGTAAAGGCATAGGTTCGGCATCGAACTTCGTTACTTGATTCAATTTTCGATAGTCAACGCAAAGACGTATGTTATTGTCTTTTTTACGCACAATAACCATCGGCGAAGAATATGCAGAGGTGGATGGTTCGATTATTTTCAAATCTATCATCTCATCCAACTCTTTCTCGACCTGTGCTTGAAAATGTATAGGTATAGGATAAGGTCTAACCCTAATAGGAGTGTGGTCAGTTAGAACAATGTCATGTTCAATGACATGCGTTTGTCCAGGGATGTCAGTGAGTACATCCTGAAATGTTTGCAACATAGTTGAAACTTGTCGCTGTTCTCCTAGAGACAAATCAGGAGAGACAGTAACGTTCTTCCATGATTCACTGGAATGAAGTGGGATCATTGGAAGAGGAAGATTTACATCTGAAAAACTTGTTTCCTCATCCTGTATCACGGACAGTGATGAGTAATGACCATGTTGTACTGGAGAATTGTCCGTTGCTTGGAAAATGGGTTGCAAATAATCCGGACGTTCATGGAATTCAGTAAGCATATTGATGTGGAAGGTTTTATGCTTCCCATCAATATCGACAATATAGTCGACATCGGAAATTTTCGATATTATATCGTACGGACCTTTCCAAGAAATAAGTAATCTGTTTTCCCTACAAGGTAGTAATACAAATGCTTTGTCACCAGGACAAAGTTGTCGTAAGCATCTCTTCTTATTGGCAAATTGCCTTGCCTTCTGTTTCGCAAATTCAGAAGAAGAAGTTGCTAATTTGCATGCTTCAATAATTTTTTGTCTCAACGCGATGACATATTCGTAGGATGACTTTGTGTCATCGTCAATATTGTCAGATGTTATGAGATCGTGAAGCAACGACATAGGGCCACGCGGACGCGCGCCAAAGACGAGTTCAAAGGGAGAAAATCCCGTATGTTCATTGGGTACCTCTCTGTAAGCGAAGAGGGCCGCAGGTAAAACTCTGTCCCAGTCTTGAGGATGATCCTCAGTTATCTTCCCCAGTAAGTTTTTAAGTGTTCTATTAAGGCGTTCGACCATACCATTAGACATTGGATGGTAGATACTACTTAAAGATCTATCTATCTGCAGAGTAGACATTACTTGAGACATGGTATCTGATATTAGTTGGGTGCCATGGTCTGACAATATCTCTCCGGGGAACCCCAGACGAGAAAATATAAGCCAAAGAGCATCTGCAATATCAGCAGTAGTAATGCTCTTCAGAGGAATAGCCTCTGGCCAACGTGTGCACATATCAACACACGTCAAGATAAACTGATGTCCTCTGGCAGACTTGATCTTAAATGGACCAATAATGTCTATGGCCATTTTTTGAAACGGCCGAATAGGAATGTCCGCCGCCTGAATGGGTGCAGCATGCCGTGGACCTTTGGATTTAACTTCCTGACATACTTTACAAGATCGACAATAAATACGTATGTCCTTGTTTACCAATGGCCAAAAGAAAGCCGCAAGGACTCTTGACTTAGTACGGGAAAAACCCATGTGTCCAGCACACTGAGAGTCGTGAGCGTGCTGCAAAATTTTAACTCTCAAATTCTTGGGAACCAGGATTTGAGAATGACTTGACGTAATGGAGTCTTGAACCATACGTACAAGTACGCCATTCTTCTTTGTAATCCACGTTTTACGACTTGTGTCTTTATTCGGATCACCTTTAGTTGCAAGAATGAAGAATTTCTTCAGAGTGGGATCATCTTCTTGCTGTTTTATAAATGAGTCACGAGAAATTACCAAGGGATTATCTTGGTTATGCACTTCATTATCTTCAATAGATGAAGTTTGAGGCATATTAAGAGCCTGAGCTCTAGTGACTACAGCGTTAGCAATCTGCATGTTTTGCCTTTCCCACGTGGAAATTTGTTGCGGAGTGCACTCCTTGACTCCATGAATGCGACCGATGATGAGGTCAGCGATCGGATTCGGAAGAAGACATGCGTGTACATCTCCTGTAAAGAAAGGAGTAGCAATCCTAATGATAGCAGTAGAGTATTTCTCTAATGTGCCGCCAAATGTTACACATTTGACTACTTGTCCAGTGGCACGGGAAGGATCTACGAGTGACTGCCTAACACCAATTGTGGTGCATCCAGAATCAAATAGCACAGAGACTGGATTGTTATTCACTAAACCCTTATGTAAGACAAGAGAACCTCTTCCATCATGCGCGACTGATGCTGGAAGAGCAGGAAGAGGATGGCCACAGCTTAAAGTAGACACTGTGGTTGGCTCAAATAACGTTTTGCATTGGGGGCACTGAGATGCTCTCCCAAAATCAAAAGCGGCACATGCCATATTACTAGCATCATTATTATCTTTACTCTGTTTATAGGCTTCATGGGACTCTTGTTGTACAGAGTTTGCCTGAAAATGTGGTTTATGTCTTTTGTTTTGAGATCTACCTCGGTTATTATCACCTCTGTAGTTATTGTTACCTCTATTGTAACCCCTATTTGGGTTTGAGTCATAGTTCCCTTGGTTACCATTATCATATTCATTATAATGAGTATCTCTGTAATTATGATCTTGTTGACTCCAAGACGGATAACCCTGATAGTTTCTATAATTACTTCCTCTACGGAAATTCCTATAATTATGACCACCCCTGTGTCGAGAGCTATCAGGTCGTCTCCAGTTCTTTGAAGAAGAACCCTGAAATGATTGGTTACCTTGGTTTTGATAACTATTATGGTTACCTTTTTTATCAAATCTGTTTTGAGGTCCCTGAAATCTGTGTGAATAATTGGGATTGTATGGTGTTGCTGAAGCAACTGGCATACTCTCCTTAATCTTAGTGTTGCCAAAAGTCACGTCGGGGTGTGCAGTGACATATTGGGAACAATATTCTTCCATTTCTTTTAGAGATTTGGGTTTACGCTCATGTATAAATTCAAGGAAAGGTTTGTTCACACATGACATAATCTTATCTCTGAGCAACAAATCCATAAGTCCTTCATACGTTTTTTCTGTTTTGGAAAGCTCAATCCAACGATCAACTGTGAGACGTGCCTTTGCAGTGAATTCTGAGAATTCTACACCCGTCTCAGGTACCATCGTTTTAAATAAAAGGCGATAGCCTTCCTCACTTAGCTGATATTTTTTTATCAAAGCCGCCCTAACGACATCATAATTATCCTTATCTGCTTCTCCTACAAGGCATAATCTAGTCAAAGATTCACCTTTCAAGTTTTCTGATAATTGATTAGCGTATTGTGATTTATCCACATTATGTGTACGACAAGAACGTTCAAATCTATCCAGCCAGAATGTAATATCGTCACTGGACTGATTGAACGGTGGAACCTTAACCTTGTAAGTAGAAGGTTTACCATTACCACTAGATGCCTGATTAACATTACTCATACTTGTCAATCTCAATTTCTCCAACTCAAATTCATGTTCTCTTATTGCTTTTTTCTCTTCAGCATCTAATCTTTTTTGTTCAGCCTCCCTGTCTAATCTTTTTTGTTCAGCTTCCCTGTCTAATCTTTTTTGTTCAGCTTCCCTGTCTAATCTTTTTTGTTCAGCTTCACTGTCTAATCTTTTTTGTTCAGCCGCAGCTTCTCTTTCTAATTTTTTTTGTTCAGCTTCAAATCTCCTTTCCTCCACCTGCATCTGCAATTTCTTTTGTTCAGCAGCAGCCTCAGCTTCTCTTTCTAATCTTTTCTCTTCCGCCATAGCTTTTCTTTCTTCTGCAGCTAATCTTTTCTCTTCTGCCATAGCTCTTCTCTCTTCTGCAGCTAATGCTTTGTCATATTGAGCAACTGTCCATTGTTCTAATTGTTGACCAGTCTTATCAAAGGCTTTCCCTTGTGTAATGAAGTATTCTAATGTAGCCATGATGTCTAACAATAATACTAATCACCTGAATCAATAATAATACCACAAGTTCTCAATGACTTGATTAATCAGTATACTATCCCAATATCTGTGGGTCACAAGCCTTTAATAAGGTCTTGTATAATAGTAATAATAATCAGGTACTGGTTTATACCATAATCCAAGTGCAGTGCACAGGCAATTGTGTCTTATGAAATATACCTATATAAAACATATGTCAACCAACAGAATACATAAAGTACAAATAGGACTGACAATACAAGAACGTTTGCAGAAATCAAAATAAATCAAATAGGGAAATCAATGAAAATAATCACTGAATCTGCAAAGAATAACAACACAAATGACGTCACAATATATGAATATAAACTGTGAATAGAACTGAAAGATAGAAAAGGTTAGACCAACAAATTACAAACAAATCAAAACAAAACTAAAGAACAAAGAAATATTACAAAAATAACAATAATTACAGTCTTCACAGCTAACACAAAAGCAACAGTTGTCGCAGCAAATTTTCAATCAAGAAAATTGCACCTATAGAAAATGCCCACAACGGACCCTCTATGACGTGGGATATTCTGTTGTGCGGACGCCGCCCAACCTTAAACACAACCCGCTGACATAGAAACTAACATACTATACAAACAAATAACATGTAAACATAAATATATATAAATTATGTGTATGATAGTATGTGTTGCAAAATAGGCTCAGTTTTACAGTAATGGCAAAGTTATTTTTATGAAAATAAACAAACTGCCACTTTATTCAATTAAACATTCTGGCCTTAAATATTAAAGTTCATATATGGAAAACAAGAAGATCCATCGATGAAAATAGGACTTCTTAGTTCACAAATACTGTCTTCCTGTTAACATTGACAAGAATTGATCCAACTGTTCTGTGAAACTCTGTAATGTCTAATGTAAAAAATGTCAACAACGCTGACCTACATACTGCATTCACCTGACAGGTCACGTGACGAAGTGTTGACAAAGAGCAAACCAATACTGCAAGTGTGTCGTATCAGCCACAGGAAACGGTCTGGTATCGGTAATCTGTTGACTTCTGAACTTCTGCGAGGTCAAACCCAGAAAGCTGGTCCACCAGTTGATAAAGTTGATAAAGTTGGATTTTTATTCCCGTTAATGATATCCACCAAAAGGATAAATATAAGTGGATGGAAGCAGACATCATCATCATCAGTTGATAAGATCTCTATGGTGTTGTTTGCTCCACTGTAGTGTATGGAATGTCAACTTGACCTACGCAGTGGTGTGTAGACATGGATTGAGTGTATAATGTGCGAATGATAATAAGGGTTCGTGGTGTTGACAAAAATGTTCTTTCCTCACACTCATGTATGGCTGGAAGTCATCGACACCAACGACTGTGTACCTTTACTAAAGTTTAATTGGACGTACACACTCGACAGCACAGATAGTGACAAATCACAGGTTGGCATAATACATCATAGTACAGTGGATAACTGGTCTTGCAATGTTATGTTACATGGGCACTCATGTAGATTAATATTATAATGGACTGTCAGTAGCCAAGCCCTCAGTATCGCCCATACATATATATCATCTGACTTCACTGACTGAGCACGTCAGCTTATAAACAATATTTCAGATGGCTTCTAAACCTAATCTCGTTTAGCGACGATTCTCCCACATAATGTTCAGCACATATTTTTTTCATATAATAATATTGAACCGCTGATAAAGGGTTCTCATGTGTAGCAGTGATCTCTGGACTAAACAAGCGATAATACGGGCATCCCCTTTTCTCTTCTTGAAAGTCACTACAGGCTTGGTTTCAAGATGGCTTCACTCGTGAGCTGTCACTCACGTTTGGATACAGATAATGAATCTGTCCTAAAGTTAGTCATTCATAAAACATTGCATTGCTCTGTAGATTTGATCATGAACAATTGACTGTATTCTACAGAATATAGTGCTGCTAGGAATCGAAGTCGTTTTCATCGAGTCAAATATATTCTCTTATCGAAAATGGTGGCTTCGTACGAGAGTTCATAAAAGTATCTTGGATTACCTTGGTATAAGAAATATGAAACTGCCATTCCTTGGCAATACGAATAAACACTGGGGTAAAGCATACACGATAGGTCTAGACGACTATCACTTTCCCCACAAATACTGAGATCACTTTTTCCCCGGCGACAGGCCGACATAGTAAACACAGTCCCTATCAGGACGAAGCCAAATCACACCACTCTCTAGCGACACATCCGCCGAATAGCCTTTGACCTCTCTAGAGACAACAGAACATATAGTTCGACTTAGATATGTAAAGATATACAGATATAAGACAGACTCGTCCTACTCAGACAAACAATACACATAAATTCAGGCCATAGATATTCTGAAGCAAGAACAATCTATTATTACCCAAACAACGAATAAATCGCAGAAATAATGGATTCATCCGCGGAGTTTGATCGAAGAGACGGCACAACTTTCAAGGGAAGTAACTCAATAATGACTTTCCCTTAAGCACTAAAAAATTACCTATGTATAATATTGTAAGATATCAAAGACTGCACGTAACACTGAGCCACAATTGGATGAGGTCCAGTGTGGATTCCGAGCAAACTGAAGTATTCAAGACCTAATCTTCACACTCAGATAGCTGAGCGAAAAGGCCCTTGAGTATAAGAGTGAGATCCATTTTTGTTTCATAGGTCTGGAAGAGGCATTTAACAGGGTCCCCTGGAGCAAACTTTGGGACTGTTTGGCAAGGAAGAACATTCCAGCACCTCTGAGTTCAGGACCACCACTGGTGTAAGACAAGGTGATATCCTGTCACCTTATCTTTTCATACTCCTCATGGATGATGTCATCAAGGCATGTAAGGAGAGAACAAGAAAGTATTCAGTGGGGTACTGGAAGATAAGACAGGTCTGTATTTCAGAGCTGGCATTTGCTGATGATGTTGCCCTGATTGCTAAATCAGAGGTACATCTCCAATCCAACCTGCAAGTCTGGAAGGAAGAGCTGGAGAAGAGAGAAGGCATCAAATTAAGCTGGGAGAACAGGTCCTGGAGCAGGTCGACCACTTTAAATACCTCGGAGCTGTTATAGACCAGCTATATACCATAGTTGCGTGAGTGTCGTGAGAATGACCTCAGCCAATAATGCACTGTTTGTGGGGTGCAAAATTGGCTGAGCGGCCTTTCACGATATAAAGTCACAGCAAGGCGATGGTACCATTTGGTTGGTACTAGGTTCGATTCCTGGTAAGCCTATCACTTAGGAGTTCACCTATCCGTGACTTTAACCTACCCGTCTATTCTGTGTTATTCGTCTTCCACTACACATTACTGGACACAAGTATTTCGGCCTTTAGTTGGTCTATACTTGCTGATTGGAAAGTTATATTAGTGACTGCATCTTTAAAACTGTCTGTGCTGTCCACGGGTCCTATATACCATAGTTGTGTGAGTGTCGTGAGAATGATCCCAGTCAATCATGCACTTTTTTTGGGGTGCAAAATTGGATGAGTGTCCTTTCACGATGTAAAGTCACAGCAAGGCGATGTTACTATTTGGTTGGTACTAGGTTCGATTCCTGGTAAGCCTATCACTTATATTTTCTTTTCTGTTGTCTAGACGTGTCATCCTTTATGTCCAACGAGTACCTGTTAATTAGCCTAACTGTAAATGAAAAAAAGAGAATAAACGCTCAAAACAGGCAAAATCAGAACTGTGTCCCTATGGCGTATGTTTCAACAGAAGAGTTTTTAATTTTATTTTAAAGATGAAAAATATCCCATTCAACCTCCGATGGGTTATAATTAGGATATATAGTGTATTCAATTCCAAATAAGATTGATGCCAATACGGGAAAGTGGCATCACATCTGTCAAATCTTTGTAAATATCGCAAATCAAAATTACCAATGTTGCTTATAGAGGCCTATGTTAAAAAAAAAAAAACCCCATCCAAAAAAATAATAGGCCTATTCAGGGGGAGGGGTATAAAGGCCTGGAAACAAAGAAAAAAACACACTACGATTTGTACATTCTTATTTACCCTATATTGAATAGGGCCTAACTGGCCAGGAGAGGTAACGCCATAAATAAAGGTAGGCCTAGGCCTAATTGAACATACAAGGCTATCTAAAATTGTAGGCCTAGTCACAGTGCCTAGGCCTATATCCTAATTATAACACATCAGAGGTTGAACAAGATATTTTTCATTATATTTTAAAGATGAGTAATTGGCTTCCTTCATGTGTTATGATTCGTGGTTTGTGAACACATAGGCTACTTCTGGAGACTAACCTTTCATTTAACTTGCTTCTTTTCTTCTCACACAACCAAAAACATTCGTACTTTGCACACTCACTGACAGCAGCCATTACAACCTTGACCTTTGATTGCTGATAGAGCTAAAGTTTATTACTTTACTCATGTAACATTAACGTGTCCCTAATGTGCATGATACAATATTTTAACATCGTTAGCCAAAAAATATATTCACATGCGTTCCCCGATGTTACTACATAAGCTTCAATGGTTCACAGGAAACTCGAAACGATGCGCATGCTGAAGCAGACAAAATTAATCGAAAAGCGGAAGCGAAAAGTTTGCCAGTGGCTTAAATTGATAATATTAGAAAAACAAACTCCAAACGTTACAAATACATACTGCTGTCAGGAAATATTGAACTGTGGTTGTGAACAACAGTACTAGGTACTGGTAAGTTTGTTGCTGTTGAATGTTATAGATTAAGTTGAGAATTCTTCTTCGTTCTTCCTCAGACGTCAACTTGAGTTTGTTCAAAGAAATCAGTATGAGGCTGTTGACATCGCACAGATTTTCTAGGAATGGCACTGGCAATGGCCATACGCGCTTTCTTGTTCCTCATATGTTTGGCATCTTTAAAGTAGATATTCAGCAGTCATTATATCAGTGCTCAGTTACACCCATCAGTAGTTCCTATCGTTAACTTGTTCAATAGATGATATCCCAATCTGTTTTGACCTGTGCGAAGTCTGAAGATTATCACTTGTTCACTTCTGCTGAGCTGGAAAAACGCATCATTTTTATTGTGGCTGTGATGATTTTACCATGATACAACGTTAAAATATCTCCAAAATTAACGATAAAATGTAGGGATAAAAATAATGCGTAAGATACTAGGAGACATGCTCGCCCATGCCCGCCTTTCCTGCCACCATTCAAATTATCTAGTTAGACGTGCAGATGGAACGTTTACCCTTTGTAGACGGGGGGGGGGGGGGGGGGGGGGGGGGGGGGGGGGGGGAGAATGAAACGGAGATCAAAAAAGGAAAGATATGACTGAACACGTGTTTGAAGTTCGAACGGCAAAAAAGACGCAATTGGGGGTGAAAGGAAAAAAATTCACGTCCCTAGTTGACATAAGTAAGGAAATGGACAAGAAAAGGACCTTAGCTCTTATTCGAGACAGTCATTTCTTGGACGTTTTTCGATACTTGGTCTTTATTTGAATGCCGCGGCAAAACACATGAGAGAAGGTTCTCGAACAAATTTCAAAAACTAAACTTGAGAAAAAAATATGTTTTTTCTTAATAATAGAGTTATGAAAATAAAACCTAGCTAGTTTGATAGCCCATCTTGAGCAGAGAAATAATATGCTTTCAATTATACAGACGGATAGATAATAAGGAAGATATTGACAAAAGACTGTATTGTTCATATCAGACGAGCGACTGCACTGTTAAACAATGTCACTAAAGTTTCAAAAATTTTGGCCTTGAGCATGCAAACGTAAAAATCGAGCTGTAATTAAAGAGAGGGGAAATGGTGGAGAATTGTAGCTAAAAATAACTTAGGAGGCACATTCGTGTAGGAAATGCATGTAAAACCAAGCGTGTTTTTTATGAAAAACAAGTAGAGACAGACGGACTAACAGACTGTAATACATACTTGACTGAGATCTGACTGAAGTGACTTTTGGTTGTAGATGTGAAAGTTAGGGGGGAAGTCGGCGATTGGTCAACGCATTTTATAGTAGCGGGACAGAGATGTGAAATTTTGCCATTTGACATAAGTCTGTTCAGAGACGCAGTTTAAATTAATAGTGGTGTTGATTCCAGAAGAATACAAATATATAGTGGGACGCCATCATACAGCCAGCAGCTCAGCTGAGTTTTGCTAGCAAATTTAACTGTGTTCTCAATTCTGAATTCTGAATTGTGAGTTTCTATTTGGCACCGAAGGGGTGTCAAATGCTGTTATAAGACTACACAAGAGTGTGCCTGTGCAGACTAAGATTGGTGTCAGTGAAGTCTAACGTTGTACTCCAGATTCGGAGAGGAGTGGGCCACCAGATTCCAGCACCAGAACTACTCAGTCAAGATACGTGAGCGTCTGGCCTGCTGGACATTCACCAACTAATTTACTAACTAACTCACCAACTATATTACCATCAACTAGAACATACCATTTTTGGAAATAAAACTTGTATTCCTCCCATCAGTAAATGGACAATGTTTTGGTAGTCACAGAGTGGGAGTGATGACACCACCCCAACAGCATATCTAGTAATAAGTTCTCCTGGGACTATCTTAATATAAGTAATATTAACCAGTCATTTGAAATAATTAGATATACACATTCCATTTTATTATGTCATATGATTATGCATTCCATTTATAACTCCATAATATTTCTTATGTTCTGACCAACTAAACATTTGGTTCAGAACAAATAAATTTATCAAAAGATTTAAATTTTAAAACTAAAACAGCCTGAGTTAGTTCAGTGTGTTATAACTTTTATTAATATTATTAGACTTATTAAATATCTGTGTGTGTGTAATCCGACAAGCATGGGAAACAAAGAGCCAGGGATCCAGACCTCCAGGACGACCCAGAGTCTGCTGGGAGGACAACATTAGACAGTCTTTGAAGGACCGAGGACTAGAATGGAATCAGGCCAGGAAGAAGACAGCTGATAGAATGGTCTGGCGCTCTCTCTTCCAAACCTCTACACCTCACGGTAGAAGGGGAACGACTAAGTAAGTGTGTGTAATCTACCACAACACATTACATATCAGTACCCTAGACTTTTAACGTAGCTACATTCATTAGTAAAAAAAGATGTGTGTGAGGTCGTAAGTGGTAGTAAGAAGGGCCTTCTGTAATTCACATCTACATTTATCTCAGGAGCCTTCACAGCTGACCTCATACATCACACTAGGTAACATCAACCATACAATACCATCAAAATCCACTACATATATTGGGGTCTTGTCCAGGGATAATTAGCTTATCAGTAATATTAGGATCTCCTGGTGGGAGAATTAAATCAGGGGGACAAATTGTAAAAAATAAAAGTGTCCCTTAAAATTGAAAGTGAAAATAAAAGTTGGTGAATCTTCACAGCCAGTGGTAATTAATTAATTAATTGGTTAATTAGAATTACCTTACTCAATAGTTAATTAGAATTACTTTAGTTATTGATTAGTTAGATTTTTACCTTGATCATTGTTATTTTGTGTGATGGCTGAGCTGGCAAAGTTCAGATCAGCTGCTGTGCTAACGGCGAAGGAAATGGGAATGGATGGTCAGGTTTTAATTCAGTATGTGACTGCTGAATGTGACAAGTATATTGAAAGGGAAGATAGGAGGGTAGCTGAAGAGAAGAGGTTACAAATTGAGGCTGATAGAGAACTTAAGAGGCTGCAGATTGAGGCTGAAGAAAAACGAGGCTAAAGCATTAGAGGCAAGAAAAAGACTGCAAAGGGAAGCGAAGGATAGATAAAAGAGAGGACAGGGAAGCAAAGGGAGGCAGAAGATAGAAGGTTGCAAAGGGAGCACGAATTACGACTAAGGGAGCTGGAGTTACAAGGCCAGGCTCCTGAAAATGGTGCCAGCCCTTTTGCCTCAGATGCTACGCCTAGTCAGGGAGCCTCAACATCAGCTATGGGGTTTCATTTAGACCATTTTGTTGAAAAAGACGATGACATCGAGGGGTACCTCAGTCGTTTTGAATTATTAGCTACTACATATGGGTTAGAGAGAGAGAGGTGGAGTTTAAAGTTATCACAGGGACTGAGAGGTACTTCTTATGAAGTCTTCGCAAAAATGAACAGAGAAGACCAAGACAATTATGACATGCTAAAGCAGGCTTTGTTATTGAGGTACGAAAAAATGGTGAATTTTATCGTAAGAAATTTAGAAATGCCAAACTGTTGTCTGGGGAGACATACCACCAATTCTCTGCCAGACTGGAAACCTATTTGGAGAAATGGACTGCTCTGGGGAAGACCCAAGATCTTAAAGAGATGATCATGATAGAGCAATTAAGAGAGTCCATGGCTCCAGACTTGAGAAAATTTCTCATGGAACAAGGTGCAGAGAAGTTGGGGGAGGTTTTAAATGTCGCTGAGAGGTATCAGGCAGCCCAGGCAGAGGTAAGTGGCACTAAAAAGAAGCACATAGAAACTTTTAAAGCTCCACAGCCATTTAATAAATTTGAAAATAGAGAACAGGGTAATAAAGGCAGGACAAACTTTGAACGGCCAAGAAATGACTATCGAGACAGAAACTCACAGTTCAATGACCAAAAATACAATGAAAGAAAACCGTTTAACCAAGGAAAAAGATGGTGCAAATGGTGCAAGAAAGATAACCATAACACCGAATTTTGTAGAAGGAAACCTTCAAACATTGCTGCAATGAAGTCGGGGACTCAAAGATTAAAGGTTAATCCTAATGGACAGCAGGAACCTTATCACCCCCCAGTTTGTGAGGATGTTATTTGTAATGGGGTCACCATAAGGTGCCTTTATGATACAGGTTTGGATTATGATTCAGTTGTGAAGTCTAGCCTAGTGGACCCAAGTCAGTATACCACAGAAACAGTGGAAATACAAGGGGCGACTAAGGACATACCACTCATGACACTTCCCATCGCAAGGATAACGGTGAAAACTCGCTATGTGGAAGGAGAGATCAGAGCAGCAGTGATAGATGAACCAATCTACCCTCTGATATTGGGGTGTAGATACGTCTTCTTGGGGAATCCCGAGAGACCTGTGATCATGGCGACAGTGCAGACCAGGTCACAGAAAAAGGAGGAAGAAGGTGAACCTATAAATGCTCATCCAGAGGAGATGAGGAAGGCGCAGGCTGAGGATAGGACACTCAAGCCATGTTTTAAAAAATTGCCCAAATGCCACACACCTCCAAGCAAGGGGGAATACTTTATGAAGAACAAACTATTATACAGGAAGGCCGGAACTGGAACAAATGGTCACAACCAGCTGGTTCTTCCCACTTCATATAGGGATAAAGTGATGGAACTCGGGCATGCGATTCCCTTCAGTGGTCACATGGGGATCAGCGCCACAGGACAGCGTATAGCTTGTCATTACTTCTGGCCAGGGATAACGGAGGATATAAAAAGATATGTCAAATCCTGTCCAGAATGTCAAAGGGTAGCTCCAAAGCACTGGACTGCTCCTGCAACTCTAGGGGAAATGCCCATAGTGGGAACACCTTTTGAGAGGGTTGCAGTGGATATTGTGGGACCTCTCACTCGTACCAAGAGGAGGAACAGTTACATCCTTACTCTGGTGGACACTTGTTCTATGTGGGGAGAGGCGGTAGCCCTGCCATCAATTGATTCAAAACATGTAGCAGAGGCACTACTTACAATATTCACAAGATTAGGATTCCCGCATCAAATCTTGACTGATAATGGCTCTCAGTTCAAGGGGAAACTAACGGAAGAAGTTTTTAAGCTATTTCAAGCCAGACACTTTCATTGTAGTCCGTACCATCCGCAAGGGAACGGCCAGGTAGAGAGGTTTAATGGGACTCTCATTTCTATCCTGAGGAAGCTGGCACACGAAAAACCGGATCTGTGGGATCAATTCCTGCCCGCCGCGTTGTTTGCGTATCGGGAGGTACCACATAGTTCAACCGGGATGGCTCCCGCAACTCTGCTATTTGGGAGGCCAATAAAAGGTCCATTAGAAGCTTTATTAAGGACCTGGACAGATGAGAAGGCAGAAGAAACTGTTACCTCATCTTATCAATACGTGAACGAACTGACCACTCATCTGAAAGCTGGATGGAAACTGGCAAATGATAATTTGAGACAAGCCAGGAAGAAACATGCAGCATATTTTAATAGGAAGGCAAAGGACAGAGAACTAGCTGTGGGAGAGAAGGTGCTTCTTCTACTACCCGGCAGCCAGAATAAATTACAAATTGGATGGCAAGGTCCATATACGGTTCTAGAGAAGGTGTCTAGAACAAACTATAAAATTGACAAAAAGGGGAAGGAGAAAGTTTATCATGTAAACCTTTTAAAGAAGTATCTGGACAGACCACTCCAGGAAAGCACCCCCTTACTGACCTTGGCTATCGCAACTCAAATGCAAAAGGAACCACTCACCTCGCATGAATACCCATTACATCCTTGTGAAACAGCGGCACAGGTAAAAGTCAGTAAGCACCTGACTAAAAATCAGAGGGAGAGAGTTCAACAGGTTCTAGAGGAACATACAGATGTATTAACAGATAAACCAGGACATACAAATTTGCTACAGTATGATATGAAACTGGTAGACTTAAACCCAATCTGTATGAGAGCCTATTCTATTCCGTTCGCGAAGGAGAAGGCATTGAAGGAAGAAATAGATTATTTGTTGAAGGAGGGGATTATTTCACACAGTGAATCATCTTTTAGCTCCAGTGTAGTTTTGTTGAGGAAACCGTCTGGGGAACACAGACTGTGCATAGATTACAGGAAACTGAATGCTGTCACAGAAGGACAAGTGGATCCATTACCAGACACAAAACAGTTATTTGCCAGATTAAACAAGGCAAAATACTTTTCAAAGGTGGATCTTAGTAAAGGCTATTACCAGATTCCAGTGAAGCCTGAAGTGAGACCTTATTTAGCGTTTAGCACATCGGAAGGACATTATGAATTCAACATGCTACCATTCGGACTGAAAAAATGCTCCGAGTGTATTTTCAAGGATGATGCGCAAATTGTTGGATCCCCTGAATAACCCATGTATCACGAATTTCATGGATGATATTCTCGTCGCCACAGAGACATTTGAAGAACACATTGACGCTCTAAAAATGTTATTTGATAGGCTTAGGGAGGCGAACTTAACTGCTAGGCCAACAAAATGTTGTATTGGATGCAAGGAGTTGGAATTCTTGGGACACACTGTATATCAGGGTAACATGACCCCTGATCCCAAGAACTTGGAAAAATTGCAGAGAGCACCTAGACCACAAACAAAAAAGGACGTGCGATCATTTGTGTCGTTATGCGGATTTTATCAAAAATATATCAAAAATTTTAACTCTATTTGTGCTCCTCTGACTGATCTGACTTGCAAGGGACTTCCAGATAAAATTATTTGGACTGCGCAATGTGAATTAGCTTTCCAAGAATTAAAGGAAAAACTCACTAGCAAGCCTATTCTCAAATTGCCTGATTTGACACAGGACTTTGTGGTGAGAACAGATGTAAGTAATGTAGGCCTCGGCGCGGCCTTGTTGCAGAGGTCATCTTCACCCGATGGGGAACTGAACCCAGTCGCTTATGCAAGCCGCAAATTGAATAAAGCGGAACAAGGATATTCTACAAGCGAAAAGGAATGTTTAGCGTAAATCTGGGCAATAAAGAAGTTCCAAATCTATTTGTATGGTAGGACTTTTGTGGTCCAGACGGATCATCAGCCCCTGGTATTCTTATCTCAGGCTAAGCATGAAAACGCAAGATTGTTGAGGTGGTCTTTATTACTGCAACCTTATCAGTTTATTATCGAATACATCCCAGGGTCATTGAATGTCGGTGCAGATTTCCTCAGTCGGCACCCCTGTGATCAAGATTAGAGTAGTGGCAGGCGTGAGGAGAGATTTTATCTATGTGTATCACTGGTTTTGGAACTTGCCGTAGTGCATGTTCTCAGGTGGGGAGATGTGTGATGATTTTACCATGATACAACGTTAAAATATCTCCAAAATTAACGATAAAATGTAGGGATAAAAATAATGCGTAAGATACTAGGAGACATGCTCGCCCATGCCCGCCTTTCCTGCCACCATTCAAATTATCTAGTTAGACGTGCAGACGGAACGTTTACCCTTTGTAGAAGGGGGGGGGGGATGAAACAGAGATCAAAAAAGGAAAGATATGACTGAACACGTGTTTGAAGTTTGAACGGCAAAAAGACGCAATTGGGGGTGAAAGGAAAAAAATTCACGTCCCTAGTTGACATAAGTAAGGAAATGGACAAGAAAAGGACCTTAGCTCTTATTCGAGACAGTCATTTCTTGAACGTTTTTCGATACTTGGTCTTTATTTGAATGCCGCGGCAAAACACATGAGAGAAGGTTCTCGAACAAATTTCAAAAACTAAACTTGAGAAAAAAATATGTTTTTTCTTAATAATAGAGTTATGAAAATAAAACCTAGCTAGTTTGATAGCCCATCTTGAGCAGAGAAATAATATGCTTTCAATTATACAGACGGATAGATAATAAGGAAGATATTGACAAAAGACTGTATTGTTCATATCAGACGAGCGACTGCACTGTTAAACAATGTCACTAAAGTTTCAAAAATTTTGGCCTTGAGCATGCAAACGTAAAAATCGAGCTGTAATTAAAGAGAGGGGAAATGGTGGAGAATTGTAGCTAAAAATAACTTAGGAGGCACATTCGTGTAGGAAATGCATGTAAAACCAAGCGTGTTTTTTATGAAAAACAAGTAGAGACAGACGGACTAACAGACTGTAATACATACTTGACTGAGATCTGACTGAAGTGACTTTTGGTTGTAGATTTGAAAGTTAGGGGGAAGTCGGCGATTGGTCAACGCATTTTATAGTAGCGGGACAGAGATGTGAAATTTTGCCATTTGACATAAGTCTGTTCAGAGACGCAGTTTAAATTAATAGTGGTGTTGATTCCAGAAGAATACAAATATATAGTGGGACGCCATCATACAGCCAGCAGCTCAGCTGAGTTTTGCTAGCAAATTTAACTGTGTTCTCAATTCTGAATTCTGAATTGTGAGTTTCTATTTGGCACCGAAGGGGTGTCAAATGCTGTTATAAGACTACACAAGAGTGTGCCTGTGCAGACTAAGATTGGTGTCAGTGAAGTCTAACGTTGTACTCCAGATTCGGAGAGGAGTGGGCCACCAGATTCCAGCACCAGAACTACTCAGTCAAGATACGTGAGCGTCTGGCCTGCTGGACATTCACCAACTAATTTACTAACTAACTCACCAACTATATTACCATCAACTAGAACATACCATTTTTGGAAATAAAACTTGTATTCCTCCCATCAGTAAATGGACAATGTTTTGGTAGTCACAGAGTGGGAGTGATGACACCACCCCAACAGCATATCTAGTAATAAGTTCTCCTGGGACTATCTTAATATAAGTAATATTAACCAGTCATTTGAAATAATTAGATATACACATTCCATTTTATTATGTCATATGATTGTGCATTCCATTTATAACTCCATAATATTTCTTATGTTCTGACCAACTAAACATTTGGTTCAGAACAAATAAATTTATCAAAAGATTTAAATTTTAAAACTAAAACAGCCTGAGTTAGTTCAGTGTGTTATAACTTTTATTAATATTATTAGACTTATTAAATATCTGTGTGTGTGTAATCCGACAAGCATGGGAAACAAAGAGCCAGGGATCCAGACCTCCAGGACGACCCAGAGTCCGCTGGGAGGACAACATTAGACAATCTTTGAAGGACCGAGGACTAGAATGGAACCAGGCCAGGAAGAAGACAGCTGATAGAATGGTCTGGCGCTCTCTCTTCCAAACCTCTACACCTCACGGTAGAGAAGGGGAACGACTAAGTAAGTGTTGTGTAATCTACCACACAACACATTACATTATCAGTACCCTAGACTTTTAACGTAGCTACATTCATTAGTAAAAAAAGATATGTGTGAGGTCGTAAGTGGTAGTAAGAAGGGCCTTCTGTAATTCACATCTACATTTATCTCAGGAGCCTTCACAGCTGACCTCATACATCACACTAGGTAACATCAACCATACAATACCATCAAAATCCACTACATATATTGGGGTCTTGTCCAGGGATAATTAGCTTATCAGTAATATTAGGATCTCCTGGTGGGAGAATTAAATCAGGGGGACAAATTGTAAAAAATAAAAGTGTCCCTTAAAATTGAAAGTGAAAATAAAAGTTGGTGAATCTTCACAGCCAGTGGTAATTAATTAATTAATTGGTTAATTAGAATTACCTTACTCAATAGTTAATTAGAATTAGTTTAGTTATTGATTAGTTAGATTTTTACCTTGATCATTGTTATTTTGTGTGATGGCTGAGCTGGCAAAGTTCAGATCAGCTGCTGTGCTAACGGCGAAGGAAATGGGAATGGATGGTCAGGTTTTAATTCAGTATGTAACTGCTGAATGTGACAAGTATATTGAAAGGGAAGATAGGAGGTTAGCTGAAGAGAAGAGGTTACAAATTGAGGCTGATAGAGAACTTAAGGCTGCAGGCTGCAGATTGAGGCTGACAAAAGAGGGCAGAAGCTTGAGAGAAAGGGAGGCAGAAGAAAAACGACAGCAAAGGGAGGCAGAAGATAGAAGGTTGCAAAGGGAGCACGAATTACGACTAAGGGAGCTGGAGTTACAAGGCCAGGCTCCTGAAAATGGTGCCAGCCCTTTTGCCTCAGATGCTACGCCTAGTCAGGGAGCCTCAACATCAGCTATGGGGTTTCATTTAGACCATTTTGTTGAAAAAGACGATGACATCGAGGGGTACCTCAGTCGTTTTGAATTATTAGCTACTACATATGGGTTAGAGAGAGAGAGGTGGAGTTTAAAGTTATCACAGGGACTGAGAGGTACTTCTTATGAAGTCTTCGCAAAAATGAACAGAGAAGACCAAGACAATTATGACATGCTAAAGCAGGCTTTGTTATTGAGGTACGAAAAAATGGTGAATTTTATCGTAAGAAATTTAGAAATGCCAAACTGTTGTCTGGGGAGACATACCACCAATTCTCTGCCAGACTGGAAACCTATTTGGAGAAATGGACTGCTCTGGGGAAGACCCAAGATCTTAAAGAGATGATCATGATAGAGCAATTGAGAGAGTCCATGGCTCCAGACTTGAGAAAATTTCTCATGGAACAAGGTGCAGAGAAGTTGGGGGAGGTTTTAAATGTCGCTGAGAGGTATCAGGCAGCCCAGGCAGAGGTAAGTGGCACTAAAAAGAAGCACATAGAAACTTTTAAAGCTCCACAGCCATTTAATAAATTTGAAAATAGAGAACAGGGTAATAAAGGCAGGACAAACTTTGAACGGCCAAGAAATGACTATCGAGACAGAAACTCACAGTTCAATGACCAAAAATACAATGAAAGAAAACCGTTTAACCAAGGAAAAAGATGGTGCAAATGGTGCAAGAAAGATAACCATAACACCGAATTTTGTAGAAGGAAACCTTCAAACATTGCTGCAATGAAGTCGGGGACTCAAAGATTAAAGGTTAATCCTAATGGACAGCAGGAACCTTATCACCCCCCAGTTTGTGAGGATGTTATTTGTAATGGGGTCACCATAAGGTGCCTTTATGATACAGGTTTGGATTATGATTCAGTTGTGAAGTCTAGCCTAGTGGACCCAAGTCAGTATACCACAGAAACAGTGGAAATACAAGGGGCGACTAAGGACATACCACTCATGACACTTCCCATCGCAAGGATAACGGTGAAAACTCGCTATGTGGAAGGAGAGATCAGAGCAGCAGTGATAGATGAACCAATCTACCCTCTGATATTGGGGTGTAGATACGTCTTCTTGGGGAATCCCGAGAGACCTGTGATCATGGCGACAGTGCAGACCAGGTCACAGAAAAGGAGGAAGAAGGTGAACCTATAAATGCTCATCCAGAGGAGATGAGGAAGGCGCAGGCTGAGGATAGGACACTCAAGCCATGTTTTAAAAAATTGCCCAAATGCCACACACCTCCAAGCAAGGGGGAATACTTTATGAAGAACAAACTATTATACAGGAAGGCCGGAACTGGAACAAATGGTCACAACCAGCTGGTTCTTCCCACTTCATATAGGGATAAAGTGATGGAACTCGGGCATGCGATTCCCTTCAGTGGTCACATGGGGATCAGCGCCACAGGACAGCGTATAGCTTGTCATTACTTCTGGCCAGGGATAACGGAGGATATAAAAAAGATATGTCAAATCCTGTCCAGAATGTCAAAGGGTAGCTCCAAAGCACTGGACTGCTCCTGCAACTCTAGGGGAAATGCCCATAGTGGGAACACCTTTTGAGAGGGTTGCAGTGGATATTGTGGGACCTCTCACTCGGACCAAGAGGAGGAACAGTTACATCCTTACTCTGGTGGACACTTGTTCTATGTGGGGAGAGGCGGTAGCCCTGCCATCAATTGATTCAAAACATGTAGCAGAGGCACTACTTACAATATTCACAAGATTAGGATTCCCGCATCAAATCTTGACTGATAATGGCTCTCAGTTCAAGGGGAAACTAACGGAAGAAGTTTTTAAGCTATTTCAAGCCAGACACTTTCATTGTAGTCCGTACCATCCACAAGGGAACGGCCAGGTAGAGAGGTTTAATGGGACTCTCATTTCTATCCTGAGGAAGCTGGCACACGAAAAACCGGATCTGTGGGATCAATTCCTGCCCGCCGCGTTGTTTGCGTATCGGGAGGTACCACATAGTTCAACCGGGATGGCTCCCGCAACTCTGCTATTTGGGAGGCCAATAAAAGGTCCATTAGAAGCTTTATTAAGGACCTGGACAGATGAGAAGGCAGAAGAGACTGTTACCTCATCTTATCAATACGTGAACGAACTGACCACTCGTCTGAAAGCTGGATGGAAACTGGCAAATGATAATTTGAGACAAGCCAGGAAGAAACATGCAGCATATTTTAATAGGAAGGCAAAGGACAGAGAACTAGCTGTGGGAGAGAGAAGGTGCTTCTTCTACTACCCGGCAGCCAGAATAAATTACAAATTGGATGGCAAGGTCCATATACGGTTCTAGAGAAGGTGTCTAGAACAAACTATAAAATTGACAAAAAGGGGAAGGAGAAAGTTTATCATGTAAACCTTTTAAAGAAGTATCTGGACAGACCACTCCAGGAAAGCACCCCCTTACTGACCTTGGCTATCGCAACTCAAATGCAAAAGGAACCACTCACCTCGCATGAATACCCATTACATCCTTGTGAAACAGCGGCACAGGTAAAAGTCAGTAAGCACCTGACTAAAAATCAGAGGGAGAGAGTTCAACAGGTTCTAGAGGAACATACAGATGTATTAACAGATAAACCAGGACATACAAATTTGCTACAGTATGACATGAAACTGGTAGACTCAAACCCAATCTGTATGAGAGCCTATTCTATTCCGTTCGCGAAGGAGAAGGCATTGAAGGAAGAAATAGATTATTTGTTGAAGGAGGGGATTATTTCACACAGTGAATCATCTTTTAGCTCCAGTGTAGTTTTGTTGAGGAAACCGTCTGGGGAACACAGACTGTGCATAGATTACAGGAAACTGAATGCTGTCACAGAAGGACAAGTGGATCCATTACCAGACACAAAACAGTTATTTGCCAGATTAAACAAGGCAAAATACTTTTCAAAGGTGGATCTTAGTAAAGGCTATTACCAGATTCCAGTGAAGCCTGAAGTGAGACCTTATTTAGCGTTTAGCACATCGGAAGGACATTATGAATTCAACATGCTACCATTCGGACTGAAAAAAATGCTCCGAGTGTATTTTCAAGGATGATGCGCAAATTGTTGGATCCCCTGAATAACCCATGTATCACGAATTTCATGGATGATATTCTCGTCGCCACAGAGACATTTGAAGAACACATTGACGCTCTAAAAATGTTATTTGATAGGCTTAGGGAGGCGAACTTAACTGCTAGGCCAACAAAATGTTGTATTGGATGCAAGGAGTTGGAATTCTTGGGACACACTGTATATCAGGGTAACATGACCCCTGATCCCAAGAACTTAAAAAAATTGCAGAGAGCACCTAGACCACAAACAAAAAAGGATGTGCGATCATTTGTGTCGTTATGCGGATTTTATCAAAAATATATCACAAATTTTAACTCTATTTGTGCTCCTCTGACTGATCTGACTTGCAAGGGACTTCCAGATAAAATTATTTGGACTGCGCAATGTGAATTAGCTTTCCAAGAATTAAAGGAAAAACTCACTAGCAAGCCTATTCTAAAATTGCCTGATTTGACACAGGACTTTGTGGTGAGAACAGATGTAAGTAATGTAGGCCTCGGCGCGGCCTTGTTGCAGAGGTCATCTTCACCCGATGGGGAACTGAACCCAGTCGCTTATGCAAGCCGCAAATTGAATAAAGCGGAACAAGGATATTCTACAAGCGAAAAGGAATGTTTAGCGTAAATCTGGGCAATAAAGAAGTTCCAAATCTATTTGTATGGTAGGACTTTTGTGGTCCAGACGGATCATCAGCCCCTGGTATTCTTATCTCAGGCTAAGCATGAAAACGCAAGATTGTTGAGGTGGTCTTTATTACTGCAACCTTATCAGTTTATTATCGAATACATCCCAGGGTCATTGAATGTCGGTGCAGATTTCCTCAGTCGGCACCCCTGTGATCAAGATTAGAGTAGTGGCAGGCGTGAGGAGAGATTTTATCTATGTGTATCACTGGTTTTGGAACTTGCCGTAGTGCATGTTCTCAGGTGGGGAGATGTGTGATGATTTTACCATGATACAACGTTAAAATATCTCCAAAATTAACGATAAAATGTAGGGATAAAAATAATGCGTAAGATACTAGGAGACATGCTCGCCCATGCCCGCCTTTCCTGCCACCATTCAAATTATCTAGTTAGACGTGCAGACGGAACGTTTACCCTTTGTAGAAGGGGGGGGGGATGAAACGGAGATCAAAAAAGGAAAGATATGACTGAACACGTGTTTGAAGTTTGAACGGCAAAAAGACGCAATTGGGGGTGAAAGGAAAAAAATTCACATCCCTAGTTGACATAAGTAAGGAAATGGACAAGAAAAGGACCTTAGCTCTTATTCGAGACAGTCATTTCTTGGACGTTTTTCGATACTTGGTCTTTATTTGAATGCCGCGGCAAAACACATGAGAGAAGGTTCTCGAACAAATTTCAAAAACTAAACTTGAGAAAAAAATATGTTTTTTTCTTAATAATAGAGTTATGAAAATAAAACCTAGCTAGTTTGATAGCCCATCTTGAGCAGAGAAATAATATGCTTTCAATTATACAGACGGATAGATAATAAGGAAGATATTGACAAAAGACTGTATTGTTCATATCAGACGAGCGACTGCACTGTTAAACAATGTCACTAAAGTTTCAAAAATTTTGGCCTTGAGCATGCAAACGTAAAAATCGAGCTGTAATTAAAGAGAGGGGAAATGGTGGAGAATTGTAGCTAAAAATAACTTAGGAGGCAGATTCGTGTAGGAAATGCATGTAAAACCAAGCGTGTTTTTTATGAAAAACAAGTAGAGACAGACGGACTAACAGACCGTAATACATACTTGACTGAGATCTGACTGAAGTGACTTTTGGTTGTAGATGTGAAAGTTAGGGGGGAAGTCGGCGATTGGTCAACGCATTTTATAGTAGCGGGACAGAGATGTGAAATTTTGCCATTTGACATAAGTCTGTTCAGAGACGCAGTTTAAATTAATAGTGGTGTTGATTCCAGAAGAATACAAATATATAGTGGGACGCCATCATACAGCCAGCAGCTCAGCTGAGTTTTGCTAGCAAATTTAACTGTGTTCTGAATTCTGAATTGTGAGTTTCTATTTGGCACCGAAGGGGTGTCAAATGCTGTTATAAGACTACACAAGAGTGTGCCTGTGCAGACTAAGATTGGTGTCAGTGAAGTCTAACGTTGTACTCCAGATTCGGAGAGGAGTGGGCCACCAGATTCCAGCACCAGAACTACTCAGTCAAGATACGTGAGCGTCTGGCCTGCTGGACATTCACCAACTAATTTACTAACTAACTCACCAACTATATTACCATCAACTAGAAAATACCATTTTTGGAAATAAAACTTGTATTCCTCCCATCAGTAAATGGACAATGTTTTGGTAGTCACAGAGTGGGAGTGATGACACCACCCCAACAGCATATCTAGTAATAAGTTCTCCTGGGACTATCTTAATATAAGTAATATTAACTAGTCATTTGAAATAATTAGATATACACATTCCATTTTATTATGTCATATGATTATGCATTCCATTTATAACTCCATAATATTTCTTATGTTCTGACCAACTAAACATTTGGTTCAGAACAAATAAATTTATCAAAAGATTTAAATTTTAAAACTAAAACAGCCTGAGTTAGTTCAGTGTGTTATAACTTTTATTAATATTATTAGACTTATTAAATATCTGTGTGTGTGTAATCTACCACAACACATTACATATCAGTACCCTAGACTTTTAACGTAGCTACATTCATTAGTAAAAAAAGATATGTGTGAGGTCGTAAGTGGTAGTAAGAAGGGCCTTCTGTAATTCACATCTACATTTATCTCAGGAGCCTTCACAGCTGACCTCATACATCACACTAGGTAACATCAACCATACAATACCATCAAAATCCACTACAGTGGCCTGGATGTTCTGCTTTCCACTTGTTCCTGTATTTGCATGCTTGGTAAAACTCTTGGCCTATTCATAGCCTAAGTTATACTTGTGTCAAGTTCTGGCAGCTTTCCCCCTTCCTTTGCCAATCTGTTAGCCTCTTCATTTCTGTGGATGTTGCAGTGAGAAGGAATCCACTGCATCACAAATCTTTTGAATTGCTGATACAGTTTTAGAAGTGTTACTCTTAGGTCATCCAGGTTGGCATTATTCTGATTCTTCAGCTTTGCAATCACTGACAGCGCATCTGAAAAGATAGCTACATGTCTCTTTAAGCTTTCTTCTGTCATTAGGACTTCTGCTGCAGTTTTTAAGGCCTCTGCCTCTTCTCTGAAGTTACTTGAGAATTTCCTGTTGCGACTGACAGCTTTTTTTTGTGTGCAATTGCTTAAGCTCAGAAAGACTCCTCCACCCCCATCTTCTGTTGCATTTATTGCTGATCCATCTGTATATGCTCCAGGAAAAAACGGATAGACTTAATAAGTATAGCCAGCAGGTGGGCCTGAACATCAATCTTAAGAAGACAGAGGTCATGACACTCAATGTGAGCAACCCCGAGCCCATAACAGTAAGGAATCAACAACTGGAACAGACAGACACCTTCACATACCTAGGATGCATAGTAACACCAGATGGCGGAGCAAGCAAAGACATCAACAACAGAATGAACAAAGCAAGAACAGCCTATTTTAGTCTAAACAACATCTGGAAGTCCTCTCAGTACAGCACAAGCACAAAATTAAGATTATATCAGGGCTGTATGCTTTCTGTGCTTCTCTGTGGTGCGGAATGCTGAAGAGTAACAGAGAAGGAAATGTCGAAATTGTCCTCTTTCCACACAACCTGCCTAAGAAAAATTCTCCGAATGTTTTGGCCGAATACCATCACCAACCAAGATCTGCTTACTCGGAGCAAGCAAGAGGACATGCACACCATCATAGCTGGCAAAAGCTGGAGTTGGGTTGGCCATGTCCTCAGAAGAGACCCCTATGCCATCACAAGAACAGCTGTGCTATGGACCCCTGAAGGAAAACGAAAGAGAGGCCGACCAAAAACAACTTGGCAAAGGACTGTGGAGGTTGAGATGCAAAGAATGAACCAGAGTTGGGGCACTGTACGAAGGATGGCCACCGACCGAGCAAAGTGGAATCAATTTGTTGTTGCCCTACAAGACGCCACCAGGCGTGATGGCCACTGACTGCTTTGACGGTCGGCGGCTAAGAAGAAGAGAAGAAGATCTGTATATGCATGGATCTAGGTGTTTCTTGAGTAATATTTCTCTATGTATTTTGTGGTTAGGACTCTTCTTTCTGTTTCATTTTGACTATTCTTTCTTTCAATACCTGAAATATTTGCTATCATTTCAGGGAAGTGCTGTTGTTTATTCTTTGGTACATTGGGTGGCCTGTTAGCCTCTTGAATTTCTTGGCTTGCTGCTGGGCTCTGCTATCTCTTCTATCTTCCATTGGCTGGAGGTATGTAATCTTTTCCAACTCTTCAATGGGTGTTGATTTCATGCCCCCAGTTATGATTTTCATTTCTTGTTTTTTTTTTTTGTTCTGTTTATTTTATCAAAGTTTGACTTAGCTGCTGTTGACCATTCATCAATGCCATATTCTAGGACTGGTCTCACTCACCCAGTTTTTAGTTTCTTTAATACTCTCTTATCCACCCCCAGCTCATTCCAGAAAGTTTTTTTTTTCATGGTTGCCATTCTCTGCCTTGCTCTTGTCCTGTTTCTTTCAAAAGTTGAGAATTCAAAACATAGAACTGAATCTAAGAAAAACAAACTCCCAATGTTACAGCTACATACTTCAGTCAGAAAATATTGATCTGTGGTTGTGAACGGTACTAAGCACTGCTAAGTGTGTTGTTGTTGAATGTTATAGATTAAGTTGAGGATCTAAACAATTGAAATGGATCTGAGAAAAACAAACTCAACGTTAAAACTACAAAAATAGCAAACAGTGGTTGTAAACAGTCTAGGCACGGGTAAATTTGTGGTTGAAATAAAGAATATAGTGAGACGTGTTAGATACGGCCAGGTGAAATTCAGAACAGTGGGCTGTGCATTTGATACAGCCTTTAAAAAAAAGAATTCAGAGACGCAGTAATAAGGGGTAAAGGTTAGGTTTAGGAATCTTGAACCGTAATCCTAACCCTACCAACTTTGGTGATTTACTAGGATGACAGAACACGCCCACTTTTTTTTGTTTCAACTGATATGGCCTTTAAGAAATCTCAGATGCAATAATAAGGGTTAGGTTTAGGAATCATAAACTCAAACCTAACGACGTGGGCAACTTGTTTGGATGGCATCGAACAACATGTCTCACTATTCTTCATTTCAACCTGAAATGTTATATATATATATATATATCCAACCAAGATCTGCTTACTCGGAGCAAGCAAGAGGACATGCACACCATCATAGCTGGCAGACGCTGGAGCTGGGTTGGCCATGTCCTCAGAAGAGACCCCGATGCCATCACAAGAACAGCTATGCTATGGACCCCTGAAGGAAAACGAAAGAGAGGTCGACCAAAAACAACTTTGTGGAGGCTGAGATGCAAAGAATAAACCAGAGTTGGGGCATTGTACGAAGGATGGCCACCGACCGAGCAAAGTGGAATCAATTTGTTGTTGCCCTACAAGACGCCACTAGGCGTAATGGCCACTGACTGCTTTGACGGTCGGTGGCTAAGGATCAAAGAAAAAAAATATATATATATATAGTCAAAACTGACTATGGGAATGCGCCCCTGAGGTGACAGCCCTCAGCTGCTTATTTTCCTTTTGACGTTTTCTCCTTTTTTCTGCTTGCGGTGAGAGCTTCTTTTTGCCCAATCAGAGGTGGTGCCGTAGAGAGCATTGCCACTTGGTGTGATCGGCAGCTTCATCCTCTCAGGTTGCTGGATCTATGTCCAGTGCCCTCATATCTCTCTTGCACAAAT
Organism: Oreohelix idahoensis; assembly: GCA_024509875.1. Classification (NCBI taxonomy): domain Eukaryota; kingdom Metazoa; phylum Mollusca; class Gastropoda; order Stylommatophora; family Oreohelicidae; genus Oreohelix; species Oreohelix idahoensis. Next base: position 129,719 of record JAMPIV010017758.1, on the reverse strand, counting down.
CTTTGAACCTCAGTTGTTGTCGCCCAAGTGTTCTTTTGTGTACATTAATGCATGCATAAGTATATTAACATAATTATTAACTTATACAGAAGTCACAGTTTGGTGAGTGGTAACATTTGTGATTTTTTCCTTTGTGTTTTTGTTCTGGTCCCGCTTTTTATTCATTTTTCTGTTGCTATTCTTTCTTTTTTCCTCTAGTTCTGTCAAAAATGTTACACAAATATGTTTACTTTTCCACTTCTTCAACTGAGATGTTTTTTTAGTTCAATAGTTTTAAGTCACATGGAAGGACACATAACATTAATCAATGAAAGACACACTTGGAAATTACTTGTAAGAAGATAAGAGGGATTATAATAAACTGAATGACTGGTGCATGCCATAGAAGTGGGTAATAGATATTTTTTTTGGCATGAGCACAAAAAACAACATAGTTAACATTACTACCACGTGATTTTCAAAAAAAGACATCATGCTAGTTTTGGAGCAACTGCAATGGGCTGTGGAATTCAGGACAGTAAGTTATAAACAAATACTTATTTTCAAAAATTGCCTCAAACTGACAGCATGGATAAAATTGGAAGTCACAACCAAGGTGGAGTTGGTTCGATTCCCAGCTCAGGCAGGCAAAGATAACAGGAGGCTGACACTTGGGAGTCATGACCATAATGCTGTGTATAGAGTTTCCTATGATCATCAGCAACTCACATGGGTTTTATGGGAGTACGATCTCAGAAATACTTTAAGGGATATGAGTGTAAATAAGTACATTTTTGTGATAAACTAACCTTATCTATTTTATAATTCACTCTGCAATTTATTTAAGTATTTATTATGTATTTCTACAATTTTCTTGTCTGATTTGTCCTGAGGAATTCATGATTGGGTTAACACATTTTGTTTTGTTCTTGTGAATCTGTTTAAAAAAATACAAGCACAATTGTATATCATCATTAGTATACACTTGCACTGTCATCCCAATTCAAAGTATGTTTTTTTTAATTGTCATTTTTTCAGTGATTATAAATTCAGTTTGATAATGGCATCTGGTGTTGACTTGTGGGTGAATGACCGACTGTACGACATCTTGGGAATATCAGATAAGTACATTGCCCAGTACTTTGTGGGACTAGCTTCAAAGTCTGAAAGCCCAGCTGAATTTATACAACGGCTCAAGGACACTGGTACTGTTGATGTGGATGACAAAATTTCTGCTTTTGCTTCTGAGCTGTTTGACAAGGTAAGAAAATGAGTCAAGCTGAATGAGCCTGAGTTTGAATAAGGTAATAACTATCTTTACAATGACTGCTCATGGCAAACTAGGTGTTCGTTCATAATCAGTAAAATCATTCATCATGTGGAGCACATTGCCTTGACACTTGTCATGAAACCTGTCTGTGGACCTTCTTTGCTTTTTCCCCCTAAACACCACTCTAGGATTTTGTGAGGGGTGATTTTTTATTCTTTCTTCAGACATGTTAGCACCAGTCACACATGTCTTTGTCTTTTCTGCCCGTCTCCTTTCTGACTTTCTCTGAACTAAACTCAAGGCTAAACCAAATACAAGTTTTTGGTCATACATCCTGAAATAACACATTGTGTCTAAGTTGATCATTACCTATGAAAGACCAAGACAATGATATTAATTATGGCTGTTAATAGTAAAGTTAGTCCAATAGCAAATACTGCCTTTGGGGAGTGAAGTGTTAGAGCCTACACAATACTAGGTATAAGTTGTATGCTGCCTTTGTCTTCTCTGACTCAAGAGAAGAGTCACGGTCCCATTTACTACTGGGTAGGCTGAAGTGTGACATTACCCGAGTTTTAAACCAGGTAACTTTGCTTCGAAAAGCAATTGTTCTGATCACTGTACCACTTGATGCTGTAATGATTGTCTTAATGCATTCTGGGAATGATTACCTGGTAGACAGTTTTCTCAATTTTGCAAAACCCTACTAATGATTGCCTATATGTCTGTCTGTTTAAACAAGAACCAGACTTGTGAAACCAAGTTTCTTCTAAACTTTCCTTACATGAGATCAAGTTGACTTGCTATGCAGAGTTGGTTGTGATTTGATACCATCTGCCCATTGTCATCATGTTTAAGTATCACTACCTAGCTTTCCTACTTCCATGAAGAGATGCCTGAATTAGCTGGCCTGTTTGATTTTGCTATTATCTTCTTCCTTCTCCTTCACCTTTCAACTCCCCATGAAGCAGAGGCGTCACTAGGGGGGTGCGGACCGCACTCGGATGACACCATCAGAGGGAGTGATCAGCTGAGGGGGTGACACCAAAATGACTGTCTATAAAATTTTTGTGCAGTGTTTCAGCAGAAATTTATTATTTTTTATAAAAATATCCCTGTAGTTAGTTATAACCACATAAACATTTTTCGTAAGCCCAGCTTACATGTACTGTATCAGTATGCCTACAAGGCTAAAACTCTATGGTAGTTTACTTTTTGAACCTTCTAATGCGCATGCGCATTGATTTCGATGAAGTGATTCACATGTTCGCAACTTTGAAGGCCAGGAAAGGAAAGTTATGATTTAGTCGAGATGTTCACTAAGTGCTGAAATGCTTGTGTATTTGTTCCTGTTTATTTTTTGGGTATTATTTCATTTATGAGCATATTTCCATATGCATTTACGAGTAACATTAGTACAAAAAACATTACTAAGGATTCTGTATGGTCTGGTACGGGAGGAGGTCCATGGGAGTTACCGCACCGGTTGACACCAACCCTAGTGACGCCTCTGCCAAGGAGCATATACCTTCAACAAACCTATGCCAAGTCTTCCTGTCTAGTGCCATCAGCTAAAGGTCTTTCCATGATTGCTATTATAAGTTTATGTATAATAATTCACCTTGAATTTGAACTTCCTTCATTTCTTAATGCATTATTATTTTAATTTTTTTTTTTTTTTTAGTTTTTGCATGTTTTACTTCAGCATTGATCACCATACCAGTCGTATACCATATAAAGATATAAAGAGGGAAACCTGAAGTCTGAATCATTATTTTAAAAAAATGTTTTTTAATTGGTCAGTTATACATAATTATAAGAAAGTAAAAGCAGTAACAGGCACCCCAGTTGAAAAAAAAAAAAACACCCACACAAATAGTAATACGTCTTTGTGTGGGTGTGTGTTTTTTTTTTTTTCAACTGTTTTACCCCGTCTTACGGCAGTTCTCCTCATATACTTATATAACAGGCACCCCACAGATTTGACCCAGGTCCATTTAAGTCAGTGGTTGGCAGTTGGTGGTGAATATTATTGTGCTTGGTTTCACAGGTTCCACACAAACAGAGGAAGGAAAAGACCTTGACATTGGAGCAACAGAAAACCCGTGAGTTGGAGGAAAAGAACAAAACCTATCAGCTTCTGGATGAGGATGATGACTCAGATGGTGATGATGATGAGGTGGAAGCTGAGACATTTAAGGTAGGTTGATATAAAAAAAAAGAATTATCCATGTAACTCTCTTCTGTAGAGGCGGAAATGATAAGCATGAACCAGAGCTGGGGCACCACACGGAGGATGGCTGTCAACCGAGCAAAGTGGGGACAGTTTGTTGTTGCCCTACAAGATGCCTCTAGGCGTGATGGCCACTGACTGCTTTGTCAGTCGGCGACCAAGGACCGAAGAAGTTACTGCTCCTTGTTTAAAACGTTAGTTTCATATCCATCCAGTGGAGAACTGTGGAAGCCAAGATGCAAAGAATGAACCAGAGCTGGGGCACTGCACGAAGGATTGCCGCCGACCGAGCAAAGTGGAAGCAGTTTGATGCTGCCCTACAAGACACCACCAGGCGTGATGCCCACTGACTGCTTTGACAGTTGGCATCTAAGGATCATAGAAGAAAGTACAGATAATGCATTTTTTCATATGACTTGCCATTTTGTAAGTCCCGCAAGCATGTTTTTTATGTTGTGTTTGTTTTTTGATCACCATAGGTCCCCAAGGCCAAATCACGGTCCAAACATCTTCGAAGGAAGCGGAAATCATCAGAGAGTAGTGAAGAAGAAACCTATTCACCTGTAGAGTGAGTTGACTTCTGTGTCTTAATAAAGGTTCTATGTGATTGGCACGATTTTAATTTTAATTGAACAATAAAAATTACCTTTTTGATTAATTTAAATGTGTTGTTAGGCTGAAGGCAAGCCATCCTGCTGTGACTTGTTGTGGTACTTGGGACAGGCATAGTTTTGTCCAAGTTTAATCTCTATTTTTATGTACTCATCTTGATCCTATCTCCATTTCTCTTCACTGTGTTTTTATAGAGCTTTGCCTTTTGTTTCCTTTACCCTGTGGATTTCGGGAAAAGTAGTGCCTTTTGACTTTATTGGCTTGTTTCCTTAGTATTTGATCTATGTGGATTTTCTTCACCTTGTTCCGCTGGTATTTGTTCACATATAACAGAAGCACACTGCTACTTACCAAAAAGAGACATTGGAATAATTTTCAGATTAGATTGAGAACTGGCCTATTGCAGACTTAAACATAGTCAGCTCAGTAAATTAAAAATCAGTGACAGTCAGACATGTGTCCATGGGGGAAGGCAAGTAAACAGAAGAACATAACCTCCAAGAACATCTGCAGTACAGGGGAAGCAGATTGGCAGCATGGCCTTTGTCAACTTGAGGACAGGGCCGTCTTAACAGCATTTTAGGTCCTGGGCAAAGCAGTGCACTAGGCCCCTACCAGCCCTACCCACCCACAGGAATAAAAATGATGTCTTATGAACAATATGGCAGCATCCCAGCATGGGGTCCCTAGAATCGTGGGGCCCTTGGGCACTGCCCAGTGTGCCCATTCCTTAAGACGGCACTGCTTTAGGAAGAAACTTTATAGTGATGAGTGAAGCTTCATACAGGTGGTCACCTTTGTGAGAGAAATAGATGTGGTTTAAGAGAGCAAACTTAAGACAAGATTTGTTACTTGTTCATTTCTTCTATTGAATTCCACATTGGTGATCCTATCCTGCCATTTTATTCCTTCTCTACTGCACAATCATCTATTTATCAGGGCCATATAAAAGAATGAAATTGAACTTTAAAATTCATGTTTTTGTGTCGAACTTGATTTCATGTGATGCCCATAAATTTCAGAATGCAGTGAAAGCCCCTCTTGCATTCTATTTCATTATTTTGATATCATTAATCCTTTCCTTCAACTTTGTCCCTGTAGCTGTTGAGATATGACTCCCTGCCTTGTAGGGATGTTTCTTCAAGTGCATAAATAACACATAAGGAAGGGAAACCCGAGGCCTGTAAACAGTAAATTAATATTAGACAAACATAAAGGTATGTTTTCAGGCACTCGTAAGAAATAAAGAAGTAGAACACTTGGACAACAGAAAAACAACAGACGTGAGTGGCTTACCCAGGGTTCGAACCCCGTACCTTCCGTACGACAACTCCGCCTAGCTATCAAGCGAATCACACTGACCCCACGGCCAGCTAGGCATCCCCCAAAAAAGGATGCTTTACTGACTATTTATCAGTAAGAAACACAAGATAACACCGGAAGTATACAGTGGGCAACTCAGCCCCTTAATGACGCAATCACTTCTGTTGTTCCCCTATTAACAGTATGTGTCAGTCCAAACAAGACAAAGACCTTGATACTGGGTCCAGTAAATAGTAGAAGACTAAAGGACAATAGTATAGAACAGTGGGTAGGTTTCTGGTATTGTATGAACATAAATAACACATAAGGAAGGGAAACCCGAGGCCTGTAAACAGTAAATTAATATTAGACAAACATAAAGGTATGTTTTCAGGCACTCGTAAGAAATAAAGAAGTAGAACACTTGGACAACAGAAAAACAACAGACGTGAGTGGCTTACCCAGGGTTCGAACCCCGTACCTTCCGTACGACAACTCCGCCTAGCTATCAAGCGAATCACACTAGCTGGCCAGCTAGTGTGATTCGCTTGATAGCTAGGCGGAGTTGTCGTACGGAAGGTACGGGGTTCGAACCCTGGGTAAGCCACTCACGTCTGTTGTTTTTCTGTTGTCCAAGTGTTCTACTTCTTTATTTCTTACGAGTGCCTGAAAACATACCTTTATGTTTGTCTAATATTAATTTTCTTCAAGTGCAGTATGTTAACCTTCACCCAGTATTCTCATTTCGTCCTGTATCTTCTACTTCTTCTTTGGTTCTGACAAAGCAGTCAGTGACCATCATGCCTGGTGGCGTCTTGTAGGGCAGCAACAAATTGTCTCCACTTTAGGTAGTCGACAACCATCCTTCCTGTGGTGTCCCGGCTCTAGTTCATGCTTTACATCTCAGCCTCTACAGTTCTCTGCCAGGTAGCTTTTGGCCAACCTCTCTTTCGCTTTCCTTCTGGAGTCCATAGCATGGCAGTTCTGGTGATGGTGTCAGGGTCTCTTCTGAGGCTGTGGCCAACTTATTTGCAGTGTCAACTCGCTATGATGGTGCGCATATCTTCTTGGTGGCTCCGAGTTAGTAGTCATTGGTTGGTGATGGCATTCTGCTAGAAAATTTGAAGAATTTTCTTTTATGTCTTGTATCTGCCTTTAATTAAATGATTGTAGGGCATTGTGATCAGTGAGTCCAGATCATCAAGATCCTTTGTCAGAATCAACTGAGTTCCCTTTCTGGTGGTTTATATTGTTGTCATGGGCAGAGAATAGCAGCTCAGTGTATTGAAAACAGTATCAACATTTCACTAATTAGTACGCATGACTGCTACTTGTAAGTTATATATATATGAACAGAATTAAGGGAACCTTATATTTATTGTATTTATTATAAGTATACTCATCAAAACAGTGATTTGGGAGGAGGGGAGATGCAGAATTAAAGCCAACATTTTAACCTTTCAGCATCTGCAGCACATTTAGAACACTGGGAATCTTGCTTAGAATTAATTTTGTTGATTCTGAATGAAATTTCTTTGCATATTTGTACAGTTTTGAAACAAATTTGTAATTTAGCCATCTTCTTTTAATTAAAGTTTTGATAATTTTTGCCTCCTTCTTTTCATGGGATGTAAAGTTTTTCCTCCCTTGCTGTCTAAGGGAAACAATCAGACAACATAAAAACATGATTAAAAATATGTAATTATGTGGAATTTTACTAATCCTTTCTGTGCTTATTATTTTAAAACATAAAAAAAGCATACAGTTATCTGTTTTTAAGTAAAGATTTAAAAACTCAATGCACATTTTTTCTTACTTCCATACACCTGTACGTTGGCTTGTATTAAAAATACGAAATGTCATTGATTCAGGAAAAAATATCTCTTCTGTGTATTAACTCTTTCAGTCCCAAGCAAAAAAGTGGGTTTGGCCCAAGCAAAAATGGCCACCCCAGTGCGTTTTTAAATAAATATCTCAAAACAGAAACACGTTCACTCTTAAACACGTGCGGTATTTAAAAGAATGTACTTGCAGTCGGAAATGACGTTTTGGGTGGTTTGTGGGTAGTTATAATTAGAAACAGTCTCAAACAGAGGCACATATACTAAACGCTTTATAAAGTCGATTGGGCCAAGCGCGTCTAACCCCTGAGGATATATAAAGTCGATTGGGACTTAAAGAGCTAAGTATCACTAATTATGTACTGTTTTGCGGCACTTTCTTTCTATATCATATATCATAATTTGTCTTCACATCTAATGTTTCATCCAGAGTTAATAATCGCCATTCACCAGACGCATCAAGTTCAAGTGACGATTCAGACCCAGACCAAGAAAGGAAAAAGGATTTGAAAGAAAGAGATGATTTTGCCAGACGATTAAAAGACAAAGACAAGGAGAAAACAAGAAATGTTATGTCCAAATCAGATAAAAAGGCAAGTTTGAATCTTAAGTAAAATATCAAACATAATTAAGCATCAGTTTTTGTAATGCAAGCATAAAACAAGGCTAACAGACTGACCAAAAATACCTGCATTAATGGAAGTACTACAGGGACTCGCTTATCCATGTTTGATCTTCTAGTGTCTTCAGTTTTATCATACTTACCATCACTCACAAATGCCAGGAAAAAACTATTACATTTACCTCTGACAGTCACCAACTCACTATATGGAACCTTGAAACAGCTGCAGAAAACCTACACTTTTCTAAGAATGGCATTGGGCTGCCAAGAGTAGAAATGCTCAGCAGCTATGGGATATCGACAACAACATCACAATTACCCATTTATTGTTAAGCTACAATCTGAGCAGTTTGATACAATTCATTTTTTTTTTTTAACACAAATATTTTCATAATTTTTATGTCTTACTGAAATGTTCTACAGAAATTAATAATGTCAAATCTGAAAGTAAACCACGAAAAAAAAAATGATGATGAGATTTTAAAATTATTGATATTAAAATGATTCCTTGTATATGAACAGTAGATATAAATTAAATTGGAGCTTACATAGAACAGAAGCATTGATAATCGTATGACACGTTCAGCAATGTGGATATGGTGACAAGAACCAGACAGGTTTCAATGGAACGGAAAATGAGGAGAAGATACCAGCGATAAATAGGACAAACATTAAGAAAACCTATTGATAGCATTAGAAGACAGTCCTTGTTCTGGAATCCCCAGGGTAAGAGAGGTAGAGGATTTTTTAAAAAAAACACATGGAACCGAAGACAGATATGAAGGAATGAGGCAGACATATCTTAGCTGATGGCACAGGACACAAGGACTTGGTATGAATCTCGTTAAGGCCTATACACCGTATAGAGCTGAATGATAATGAGATGAATAGATATCAGTAGCAAGATTTTTTTTTTTAATTATGAAATGGAAAGTATTAAAAGTAAAGTGATTACATTAGATATGAAATGGAAAGTATTAAAAGTAAAGTGATTACATTAGATATGAAATGGAAAGTATTAAAAGTAAAGTGATTACATTAGATATGAAATGTGCATCGGGTATACATGGGGGCATATCTGGAGTCATCCTTACATGACCACCAGCTAAGCTTTAATGTACAGATTTGAAAGTGAACCTCTGTCTGTGAGGCTTATTACACCCTCATTGGCTCTTGAAATCATCCCCACACACTTCCAGGGATTCCCCCTGTGGTGAAACTTGTTGAGAACGTGTTTTTTTGTTGTTGTCTACCTCTGCCTTTCTTACCATGGAGATTCCAGAACAAGGACTGCCTTGTAGTGTCAGTGACTTATAGTTTGTATTTATGACAACGGCCTTTCTGAAGAAAAAAAAACTGAGAATTAATCAAATAAAAATCTAGCAAAACATTTAGTTTATATCAGCCTTGCGTTTCATTAATAATGTAGAAAGTATGAAAAAAAACTTACTTACTAAGTCATTCCTTTTCTATTCTGGGGTGTATAGGTTTGCCAGAGAGAGCACCGTACTATACTAATGGCTGTTTTCCTACTGGCCTGGTTCCACTCTAGTCTTCAGTCCTTCAGAGATTGTCTGATTTTGTCCTCCCAGCTAACTCTGGGTCATCCTGGAGGTCTGGATCCCTGGCTCTTAATTTCTCATACTTGCCACGATAAGCCAGCTTGTCCTATAGTGCATTTATAGAAAAGTAGACCGTGTCAGAAATATCTGAAGTTCATACTGCCATGCACTTATACTGTGTTTTTATACATTTAGGCCTTTCAAGAAGCGAAGAAAAGGTTAAAGCTAGAACAGGAAGACCGAAAGAAGATCATTCCAGAGCTGAGAAAACACTCAAGAAGGGAATACCTCAAAAAGAGGGGGACAGACAAGCTGGAGGATTTGGAGGCAGATATTGCTGAGGAGGAATATTTCTTTGGACAAACAAAGTAAGACTTTTTATTAATTTGTTATTATTTTTTGGTGGTACATAAAACATTTTAGTTAGTAGAATCATACATATATTTTGGCAGCAATATAGGCATAGTTGGTGTTGCGTAGCGAATAAGGGATATGAGAGAAAAATAGATTATAATAATATATATATATAGACACACACACATATATAAAGCTAGAGATTTTGCAGGATCACCCAGAGGAATGATTGGCTCCTCCAATTGGGGTCCTCCACAGAATCTAAAAGGAGACAACTCTCTTAACTGAGAAAAGTGTTCTGTAATGGGTTGTTAAGAGTTGTTTGGTCTCTCTCTACCATAGCCCCCCTCCCGCCCCCCCCCCCCCCCCCCCCCCCCCCCCCCCACCCCTCCCCCCCCCCCCCCCCCCCCCCCCCCCCCCCCCCCCCCCCACCCCCCCCCCCCCCCCCCCCCCACCCCCCCCCCCCCCCCCCCCCCCCCCCCCCCCCCCCCCCCGCCCCCCCCCCCCCCCCCCCCCCCCCCCCCCCCCCCCCCCCCCCCCCCCCCCCCCCCCCCCCCCCCCCCCCCTTATCTATTATTATCCTGAATTTAGTTATTATTGTTATGTTTAGTTACGAGCTCCCTCTTCTAAAACAAGATAAACATTAGACAATATGTGACAGGTAATCAAGTACACAAGTCTTCTGGTACAATATATACACCCAATTGGTTTATAAAAAGTGAAATGTTGTTGCTGGGTGAAGGTGTGAGCGATTTTGAAGTTTTATGTGTGATATATGTGCACTAGGTTTAACAAGTTAAAGTTCGAATCAGCATAATGACTATTGGCTCTGGCTATATCATTGATTGAGGTGTATCCCCTTGTAGACAGGAACACTTATCTTGTCAGCCCCAGGCTGATAGTGAAGAATGGTGGGTTATCCTATACCTAGTTGTGCCAACTTGAGTGACGTTGCATCAGGTGGTGTTGGTCTGACCCTCAGCCTCTAATTGTATGGATCTGTCTTCACTGCGCTCGACTCCGTATTCATTGACGTGAAATTGGAATGTCATGCAAGGCTCACCTACAGACTAGAGACACATACAGCTTCATTAGTTTTCTAGCTTTAGGAAAATGTCTTTTTCCTAAGTCTGCGACCAGTCATATCAGATTTTGTCTCCGGCGTCATTTGTCTAGAGCATTAGCTTAAATACAAGTTTTCCCCCTTTCTGTCTTTTAGTATTGTATTTTTCCTGCCCCTAGCGGCAGTATTATAATTCTTTATCTCTTCCCTAATCGTCATATCAAACACGATGAATTACTATATAGTTGTCTGGCGACATATTCTGATTCATTGCCTGTTCCCTAATCATCATGTCAAACACGATGAATTAATATAGAGTTGTCTGACAACAGTATTCTAGTTATGTGCATATTGCCTAATGGTCATGTCAAACATGATGAATTAATATAGAATTGTCAAGGCTAGATACTGCTAGAGTATAATCACAAATTTGTTTGTGAATTGAATAATAAACAAGAGATGTGAGTCCAATGCATGAAGTGAGAAAAAACATGTGTCTTTTTTTTTTAATGTACAGGTAGTTATCTGTTTATATAATATATGTGTTCCTGAGACCCTCATGTAAAAAGAAATCATGTTAAATGGAACAGGATTTTCACATTCAAATACATGTAAAGTAAGTGGGATGCGTTCCACAAATGCCATACATATTAATAAAAATAAACACATGTAATAATAAACAGTATAATTTACTGCATACCATTCATATTAAGTACATTGCCCTACAAGACGCCACTAGGCGTGATGGCCACTGACTGCTTTGACGGTCGGTGGTTAAGGATCGAAGAAGAAGAAGAAGTATTCTAGTTATGTGCCTCTTGCCTAATCATCATGTCAAATACTTACTTACTTACTTAGTCGTTCCCCTTCTACCGTGAGGTGTAGAGGTTTGGAAGAGAGAGCGCCAGACTATTCTATCGGCTGTCTTCCTCCTGGCCTGGTTCCATTCTAGTCCTCGGTCCTTCAAAGATTGTCTAATGTTGTCCTCCCAGCGGACTCTGGGTCGTCCTCGGGGTCTGGATCCTTGGCTCTTTGTTTCCCATGCTTGTCGTGGTAGCCGATCTTCTCCCATTCTGCAGACATGACCAAACCATCTTAGTTGGGACTGTTCTACTTGGGTCTGTAGGGGGTGGCATTTTAGGCCTTGACGTATCGTCTGGTTGCGTACCATGTCTCTTCTTGTTACTTCAACCACCTTCCTCAGATATCTCATTTCTGAGGTTTGGATCTGGCTTTTATGGGTTGTAGTCATTGCCCATGACTCGCATCCATATGTCAAGACTGGGACATAGGTGGAGCGGTATACAGCCATCTTCGTTTTCTTACCAACCTCTCTCTTGCTGAGGAATCCTCGATTTATGGCCTGAAAAAGTCTCCCAGCTGCTGCTTTTCGAGTGGCCAACTCTTCTTTGATGCCTCCCTTTCGGTCTATAATAGCTCCGAGGTATTTAAAGTGGTCGACCTGCTCCAGGACCTATTCTCCCAGCTTAATCTGATGTCTTCTTTCTTCTCGTGATATCACCATGGATTTTGTTTTAGAGCTGCTTATGACCATCCCTCTCTTCTCCAGCTCTTCCTTCCATACTTGCAGGTTGGATTGGAGATGTGCCTCTGATTTAGCAATCAGGGCAACATCATCAGCAAATGCCAGCTCTGAAATATAGACCTGTCTCATCTTCCAGTACCCCACTGAATACTTTCTTGTTCTCTCCTTACATGCCTTGATGACATCGTCCATAAGGAGTATGAAGAGGAAGGTGATAGGATATCACCTTGTCTTACACCAGTGGTGGTCCTGAACTCTTCTGACTTATGGTTTGCTGTCCTCACATAATTTCTGCAAGACTTGTAGAAGCTCTGTATAGCATGAATCAGAGGTGCTGGAATATTCTTCCTTGCCAAACAGTCCCAAAGTTTGCTCCAAGGGACCCTGTCAAATGCCTTTTCCAGATCTATGAAACAAAGATGGATCTTACTCTTATACTCAAGGGCCTTTTCACTCAGCTGTCTGAGTGTGAAGATTAGGTCTTGAGTACTTCGGTTTGCTCGGAATCTGCACTGGACCTCATCCAATTGTGGCTCAGCTAGGCGTCGGAGTCTCTGCTCTAGGATTCTAGAGTAGATTTTTCCAGGGACACTGAGAAGGGATATGCCTCTATGGTTTCCACACTGTCGATTGTCACCCTTTTTGAAAATTGGTGTTATTATGGCGATCTCCCAATCCTTTGGTATGGTCTTGTTGCACCATGCTGCTTGTAGGACCCTTAAGAGTAACAGGTCGCCTGATGCTCCCATGTACTTAACCATTTCTGGTGTTATACCATCATGCCCTGCTGCTTTGCCCTGCTGCTTTGCCCTGCTGCTTTGCCCATCTTGATTTTCTCCAGTGCTGCCTTCAGTTCTTCCATCTTTATGTCATCTTCATCACCATTGGTTTCCTCTTCTGTGCTAGTGGTTATCATTTCTGATGTTTGACCTTGCTCACCATCAAGGAGTTCTGAGAAATATTCTTTCCATCTTTCCATTACTTCCTTCGGGGCAGTAAGCAATTTGCCTTGCTTGTCCTTTATAAATTTGAGAGGGCATTGTTTTTCCTTCCTCATGTTCTTTAGGGTCTTATAGAACAATTTCTGGTTTTCTTGTGCATCTTTTTATAGCTTTTCTCCAAATTCTTCCCAGGACTTCTGTTTTGCTGCTAGCACTTTGTTCTTTACTTCTGTTCTGAGTGTCACATATTCTCTATATTTTTCCATTTGTCCTGTTGTGTTTTTAGCTCCTAAGTATTGTTTCCATGCCATTTTCTTCTCTCTTATTTTCTCTTTGACTTCCTCTGTCCACCAAGGTGTCCTCTTTCTCTGGTTCCCAAGTCGGACTTCACCACATGCTTTTGCAGCAGCTGTCTTTATGATATCCTTGAATTTAATCCAGAGGGTTTCCAAGTCATCAGGTTGTTCTTCTGTGTTGTTCACCACTGCAGCAATAAGCCCCTGATATCTGGTCTTAATTTCTGGCTCTCTCAGCTTGTAGGTCCTAATGCTCATTTCTCCTGCTCGTTTACTTGGTTTCTTGCGTGATGTTGAGCAGTTCCTAGGCTGAGCAACTCTTTCAGTTGTTCGTTTGATTGTTAGCAGGTAGTGATCACTTCCAATCTCTGGCCCCCTCCAGACTCTTGCATCTCGGACATATTTGAATGAGCTTCTCCGAACAATGGCATAGTCAATCACTGACTTCTCATTCTTTGTTGGTTCACATCTAGTGTATGCATGTATGCGCTTATGGGGGAACTTTGTGTTTGTAATGATCAGATTCTGCTCACTGCAGAATCTAAGGAGTCGCTTTCCATTGTCATTGAGAGTGTCTTCTCCATATCTTCCGATAACTCCACCCCATCTAGCATGGTCATTTCCAACTCTGGCATTAAAATCTCCGAGCATGATAACTTCATCTAGGCAGTCATCCACTGTCCTTTGAAGCAGCTCGAAGAATTCCTCCTTGACCTCTGCTCTCTCATCCTCATTTGGCCCATACACTATGACCAGGTTGACTATGGTTTCTCCTTCTTTTAGTTTCACAACCATAATGCGCTCTGAGACAAAGTTCCACCCCTTGATACTATCTTTTTGATTTTGGGCCACAATGCAACCCACACCCCCTTTAGCTCTTTCGGATATGGGTACACCACTGTAGAGCAGCGTGTTGCCATTGAGATCCATGACTCCTTGACCTTTTTTCTTTGTTTCCGTTATAGCCAGGATTTCTAGTTTTGCTTTCCTCATCTCTTCCAGCAGCTCCTCTTCCTTCCCATTTATACTTCTTGTGTTCCATGTTCCATAAGTCGTAGTCCGTAGTCCGTTCCAGTTCGTCGCCTTTAGAATCAGTCCGGTTTTCTCTCTTGTGTTACTCGTAATCGTGGTTTAAAGCAAACAGGTGATTGGCCTGTTGTGCCTTTGCATGGTGGAGGGGCTGCCTCCTTACGGCCTCCATGCAGGCCGCCCTCCTCCTTTTTCATCCGGGCTTGGGACTGGCATTGGCGGAGTTCATGTCAAATACGATGAATTAATATAAAATTGTCTGATGACAGTATTCTAGTTATGTGCCTCTTGCCTAATCGTCATGTCAAATATGATGAATTAATATAAAATACATGTAAAATGAGTATGAACCAGGACTCGTAATGTTATGTTAGAAGCGTGAAATGCAACGATCTCTTAGATCTACCTTGGCCAGCTTTCTGATTGCATGTGATCTTTGCCGTATTTGACGTTACTTTTAAGCGCGTTTTTTGGCAGGGTCATGTCTGACATCATATCGACGCTTTCCAAAACAGTGGGGAAAAATCCCGTGGGTTGTTGCTTAGAACAGTTTTAGCCGAGTCAGAGATAATGGGGCACTTTCACTGGTCGCTATACTAGGCGGTTTTTTACTGGTAGTCCCTCTAATACAGGTTTATGGTGACGTCGTTAGTCTAAAAAATAGTGTCTGACGTGAGGAGAATTTGAGAAACGGCAAGGAGAAAATACAGCGTATATTTAGTGAGACATGAACATGCCTGGAAGATGAAGAAAAGATGGCGTCCCATTGATTAAATTAAGAGAAGACTGGGCCGGGTTGTCACAGTTGGAGGGACAAACAGTGATATCAAAATAAGAATACAAAAGGCAAGATGAGCATTCATTGCATTGGATAATAAATGGAAATCAAAAGAAAGCAAGTCCAACACAAAAATCAGAATCTTCAACCCAGATGTCAGGTCAGTCCTAATGTATGGCTCTGAAACATGGAGAAATAACACAAATAACAACCAAGAAATTACAGACTTTCATAGATGGGTGCTTACGTAGAATAGGATTAAAATGCTACACTAAGATCACTAATTTGGAACTGATGACAGAACCAGACATTGGCCAGTGAAACAAGAAATGTGAAGAAGACTCTGGCAATGGGTAGAACATGGGTAGAACTCACATTGAGTAAACCTGTTGATAGCATTACATGGCAGTCCTTGTTCAGGAATTCTCAGGGTAAGAGAGGTAGAGGGAGATCTAAAAAACACATGGAGAAGAGAACTGGAGACAGACATGAAAATGATGAGGAAGATATGGAAAGACCTTGAGCTAATGTCACGTGACAGGAGAACGTGGCTTGAGTTTGTTGGAGGCCTGTGCTCCTTGGGGAGTTAAAAGGTGATAAATGACATATGACATTTAACTCAGAAACAGAGAGATAAAACTCCAATAGGAGGGGGGGGGGGGGGGGGGGGGGGGGGGGGGGGGGGGGGGGGGGGGGGGGGGGGGGGGGGGGGGAGGGGGGGGGGGGGGGGGGGGCCAAAGTAAATAGAAGAAGCCTGTGTGTTTCATAAATAATTTTTCCTTTTGTGTGTTTTGTGATTTGAAGTCTGCAAGTGAATCATTTTAATTGAATGTTTTTTTTTATTTTTTTTTTTAAGTCTAACGTTAATTTTGGTTTCGTTAAGATTATACGTAGGCAACTAGGCAGCTATTGCAGTAACTGTGGGCCAAGGGTAACCATCATCTTACTGTAAATATGTACTTATTATTTCAACAGATGTGTGATCTGACGTAGAGCAATATTAAATGAATGACCAAGTCTTATTATTCCTTCCATCCTTCACCCCAATAGTAGTCATTAGAGCACCATTTTCTGTTGAACACTTGTGCCAGCATTTGTATCTCAACAAAGGTTTTTCTTGTCCATTTATGAATATTTTCTGCCCATTTTTTCTTTTTGGTCTACCCATACTTTTTTGTTCCTTTAAACCTTCCCTTTATGTACTGCATAGTACATGGGTCGGCAGCCTAGGAGCTTTGAGATCTGCTTTAGTAAGACTGAGCCCTCTAAAGATCTACCATAGATATATATATATATATATATATATATATATATATATATATATATATATATATATATATATATATATATATTCTTCTTCTTCTTCTTCCGTCCTTAGCCACCGACCGTCAAAGCAGTCAGTGGCCATTACGCCTAGTGGCGTCTTAGGGCAACAGCAGATAGGCTTTCTTTGCCATTGTTTCCCATCACGCCTATTGGCGTCTTTAGGGCAACGGCAAATCAATCCATTTGCTGTTGTTTCCGTAATCGAAGTGACTGGCCAACGGGCTGATCACCCGTCTATATATATATATATATATATATATATATATATATATATATATATATATATATATATATAAACTAGCTGTACGTACCCGGCGTTGCCCAGGTTTTTCCTAGTAACTGTATAGGAAACTAATGAAATGTCAAAATCAAACTATAATATTTTGATATTAGAGTGAAAATGAATTTTCATTTTTCATGACTACTGCTTTAAGTGACTAAGAATAGTCCAACTCATCCTTTTTTAACGTTCTTCCTACTGTTTTTCGTAGCACGTTCTTTTCAAACGTATATAGATTATTGCTTGTAAAAAAAAAACATGATTATTATTTTCTGTCTTACATACTTCAAATATAAAAGACATAGTGATTGTGTTGAGCTGTATTTTTTAAATAAAAGTTTCTCTTTTCAGTGAGACACGACCCATTCAGCCTAGACTTACGGATAATGCCTGTTATATTGGAACACATGTCTAAATGAAGAAGATCTTTCGTTCTGGAGTATTGTTTAGCTTTAAGCTAGTTACTTTTTATATTTAAAAAAAATTTGTTTAGCTTTGAGCTATTTTTTTTTTTTTTAAGGACCAACATTTAAAAAAAAAAACTTAAATGTTGGCTTAATTTGGCGAGACGCACCCCGCTTAAGATTGGTACATGTCCAATTATAGAAGACCTTCGGTCCAGCAATGTGATAAAGACCCTTTTCTTTTATAAGAGATGTTGTGGTATGTTTCAGTTATGAAGTCTTGTTTTTATTTTAATTATATTTTTTATAGGTTTTTGCTACATTTCTTTGTAGCATGCCCCTTTCAACCATCTACCATATACATGGAGCTGTTGGTTATATCAGGACTCATTTCATTTATTGTAATATGCTTTTGTTGGTATTTATTTTATACTATATTATCTCTAGTAGGTTTTTTTTAAATACTTTTGTAGTTATAGTTCAATGTGGTTTTATTATCCAAAATATGATATTGTCTAAACTGTTATGTTTTTATTTGTCACTGGAGGGTTTTTGGTCAATCCGTATTTATTTGGGGGGAGTCTTTCACCAGTTTAGACTACTGGCTCGCATCTTTATTTATTTATTTTTTATATGTTAGCTTTTGTTTTTCTGATGGGGGTCTTAGTGCTAGTTATGAAGTCTCTAGTCTTTCAAAAACTATGTAATATTTGCTAAATAAACAGAAACTGATTGGTAAAATGTAATTAAATCTATACAAACAGTAATAATAACTTAAATACTACATAAAAATAATTTTTATTTTCGCATAAAGCTTGTTTCCTTTGATACTGATAGACACAACATTTATATTACTTCCCTTGATTACTCTTGAATTTTTTAAAAATTTGATTATAGCCCCTGATTTGTTTACATTTCTTTACGGAACACTTTAATTACTCATAATGTCATAATTACAATATTAAATTATGAAATAACTACGTGGTGTACCCAGCAGTAATTAAAGAGACTCTCTGCCAAAATTCATTAAGAAATAATAAGGCATGTGGATTTGTATTAAGGGGCTGGACTACAGTGAAAACTAACTTTTGTTCTAATAACATTTTCAAACTTTTTATGTGCTCAATAGACACAGTGTATGTCCATGAACCAAATTCCACAGTTTATTTTGTTAAAAAACATGTGGTTACCATGGTAATCAAAAAAAAACATCCGCTATATTGGATTTTCACCACTTTTCGAGAGCTAAAAACTTATGTTTCCCATTGACCAAACTTTACCAAATTGCACACACATGTTGTGACTGACAATTAAAACAATTTGTCAGGGGCTTTTTTTGATAAGTTTAAAATTCTATTTTTAATGATTTTTAAAAAAAAATACACTATATTTGTATGAAAAAACAATGAAAAAAAAATATTTTAAAAAATATATCAAAGCAAATTACCAAAATATCAAAAAAAAAACCTGTCAATTTAAAGGTATATATGTGTCCTACACGCATGCCAAATTTCAGACTGATCTATTAGATAGTTTGTAAAAAATAACATTTTTTGTTAATAAAATGTTAGTTTTGAGAAAAATGCATTTTAGTCACCGAATGACTTGTCTTGTCCAATATACTCCATTCTGGGGGGCTGAATGTGTTTAAAATTGTCCAGCACTATATGCTGCACCTCCTTCAGCTTCCTACAGCTGCTCCTCTTGCCTTTATCTTGCCTAATTTTTCTTCTTTCCTTCTACATGGTAACCAAAAAAAAACAACCGCCATATTGGGTTTTTCACCAATTTTCAAGAGCAAAAATCTTATGTTTACCATTGACCAAACTTTATCAAATTGCACACACATGTTGTGACTGACAATTAAAACAATTTTTCAGGGGCTTTTTTTGATAAGTTTAAAATTCTATTTTTAATGATTTTTTTAAAAAATACACTATATTTGTATGAAAAACAATGAAAAAAAAATATTTAAAAAAATATATCAAAGCAAATTACCAAAATATCAAAAAAAGCCCCTGTCAATTTAAAGGTATATATGTGTCCTACATGCCTGCCAAATTTCAGACTGATCTATTAGATAGTTTGTAAACAATAACATTTTTTGTTAATAAAATGTTAGTTTTAAGAAAAATGCATTTTAGTCACCGAATGACTTGTCTTGTCCAATATACTTCATTCTGGGGGGCTGAATGTGTTTAAAATTGTCCAGCACTATATGCTGCACCTCCTTCAGCTTCCTTTAAAATTCTATTTTTAATGATTTAAAAAAAAAACACTTTATTTGTATGGAAAAAAAAATATAAAAAAAAATATATCAAAGCAAATTACCAAAATATCAAAAAAGCATGTGACAATTTAAAGGTATATATGTGTACTACATGCATGCCAAATTTTAGACTACTCTGTTAGATAGTTTGTTAGTAATAAAATTTTGGTTAATAAAATGTTAGTTGTAAGATAAATGCATTTTACTCACCGAGTGCCTTGTCTTGTCCAATATACTCCATTCTGGGGGGCTAATTATAATTAAAATCCTCCAGGACTATATGCTGCACCTCCTTCAGCTTGCTGCAGCTCCACCTCTCGCCTTTGTCTTGCCTCTTGCCTAATTTTTCTTCTTTTTACAAGTTTCTCAGCCTCATGTTTCTGGCTGTGTGCCAGACGTTTCCTCAGTCGCACCTGTCCAAGGCATATTGAGTTTGTTCCAGATGCTTGACCACACAGCCTTTTTATTTCTGCACTGGCTGATGGACCAAAGTTGAACTCTCCAACAGCCACAAGGACACTGAATTTGGCTTTTTTTAATGACACAAATTTCCACTTGCTGCAACGACTCCATATAACATTGTGTAGGCTTTCATTTGCATTTTGTGTAGCACCTAGCTGACATCGCTTCAGCAAATGCTGATCAGTAAGACGCTCATAAATAGGGGCTAAGTGCTTATGGAGCAGGTTGTAGTCTAGCGGAGTGTGAACCTTGGTCTCGTGTGGTCCGGCAGCTTCTCCTTTGGCGATGGAAGCCTGATAGAAACACCAGGAGTCTTTGCCTGGGGGACACAAATTATGTTGGGGTTTGTCGTTTGTCGAATACCCATGGTAGAGAGAAGCCATGATGGCTTGTTTCATCTCTGGGGCTGTACTATGCTTGCGGATGGCCCTGGTGTAGTAAATACACAATTTTCGTATGGCATTTTGGGTTAGACGACCGCGGCCATTTCCCCCAAGGGTGACTTTTTGTTTCCTGCAGTCAGTAATCAGTGTCCTCAGTGCAGTGCCTAATCGCTTTGCAACATGGTTGACGCACTCTTCTTTGGTTATGTCAACTTCTGGTCCATATGGTTTGATGTCGCAGAGTCTGTTGTAGGCCTTGGAATCGCCATCTGATAGCAAAACAGTGTAGCGTAGCTTGTGATTTGCGACTGAACGAAGAAAGAGAACTTCACAGGCTTTTACCTCCATCATTCCGGCTGACCCTTCGTAATTACAGCAGCAGTCCTTCTGATGCTCTGCTTTCCATTTTTCAAATTTGTCAGGCTGATTTTTTAGTTGCCACTGTCCAGTAGTCTCACAGGTGTGACAGAAGGAAGACATAACATGCGTATCGATGACCATGCCAGTCAAGATGTCAATAACACTGCCAACACCTATCAGTGACTTATGACCTCTAGTTAGCCATGTTGCATCAAAGCTGACAGCAATGTCAATGACTTCTTTTTTATTAATGGTACGATGCTGACTCTTAGCGTGTTCAGCTCGGACGATGCTGACGGAACGTTGAAATACTGTAGAGTGCATGGTATCCAAATGATCAAAAATTTGATCTGCATATTTATGAAATGTTTTCTGGTGCAGGCCAGGGAGGTCTAGGTTCTCACAGAAGAGATTAAATGTATATGGGCCCATTCCAGACATGAGGGCACCAAGAACAGCAGATTTGTTGATTGCATGTCCACGAGGGCCGCGGCCTGCTGGTTCCCTCTCGGATGTGTACGTTCTAGAAATTGCTTTTTCACCTGTGTGACACACAACTTCCAGGAAGAGAGAGAAACCTTTAGACTTGGTGTTGTCAGTTCTTGTTTGCAATGTGCTTTGCTTACACAAATTGCAACATACATTTTTAAAAAGGTTGTTGAAGAAAGAAATATCGACAATGGTTTTATACGTAGGTTTAGGCTGAGCGCAGACAGTATTATGAGATTCAACATTCTTGCTCGTGCTCAAGCTAATTTTTATATCAGATCGACTTGGGCCAGGCACTACTGGATCTGCAATGTGAACCATGGGCCTATCGATTAGTGGGATGCAGAAATTCCACGTTGTTTGTGTATTATTCACCACTAATTCTGTCTTACCTTTACCACTAGTAGAAATCACACACTGTCGACGCAACCTGGCAGCAGATATTTGCTTGGATCTCTTACTTATTCTTCCCATTTTGAAGTAATAGAACACAATTCACTGAAATTTAAACAAGAAAAATATCGAACTTGCAGCAAACAATAATTGTTGACGGGCGGAAATGGCTGTTGCTTCTTCCACATTGCGCACGCAGCCAAAATGTTGTTATGACCAATCAAAACAGTTGTTTACGATTGTGTTTTCAATGAGTCGGGAATGAGGTCACCACGTGACAACTCCTTATAAGGCAATTAGCGTAAAATTACGGAAATTTTTAAACACAATTCACTCAGAGCTATGAGAAAAAATAGTTTCGAATTTGCGATATTACGGCAGACAATGAAATTCCCTGTGTATCGATACCAAATAGTCCCCGATATGGACAGGGTAACTAAGGTATTATTTACCGACAAATCTTGCATTTTCGGCACAAATTTGCAAATCATAGCTGGGGGTGGGTACAGAAAATATGCTTTTTGATACATCAGATGCATTTTTTATGTTATAAAACCTAGCTCATTCGATTCCTCGATGATTATTTAATAAAATAAGCTCAAAAGTAAAAAATTGATATTTTGTACGTAAAATCGAGTTTTCTCTACCGTCAATCTCCTTAAGAACATGCAATCAAACAACTGTATTTTGCCTTTTATATATATATATATATATATATATATATATATATATATATATATATATATATATAATATGTGTGTGTAATTTTAAGATGGAAGAGGGGGGTGCGCTGATGAGCCTTACAAAGAAAAGATCATGTTCCTATCTTATGCAGTTTGCAAATATATTTTAGTAGCAATCTCGAGGTTTCTTTAGGAATGTGGAAAAAGTACCTTTGATCCTGGGGACATGCAATTTTGAATGCCTGTGGGAGAGGTCTAGTCCGAAATTTCCCCAAGTTTAAAATGTCTTTCTTCTCCATCCCCACCACACCCCCTTGTTGTTGCCAAAGATCTACCAAATCATCCACTGGGATCTACCGGTAGATCGTGGTTGACTGGTTGCTGACCCTTGGTATAGAACAACCCATTTGATCTTGGCAGATGTCCATACCACTGAGTTTTGTGAGGTTTTAAAATTGTTGGTAGATCTAATTGTGGCTACACAGTCAGTTGTATGCTCTACTGCATGCCGTTATTTGTGACATGATCCGTGTATGATATTCGAAGGATCTGAACCTTTTTTTCTTCCATTGCTAGTGTTTTTCAATATGTTTCAGTGAACTTCATGTTCTTCTCTTTTTCAGACTAACAAAGAGAGAACAGGATGACCTGGAGTACAAGAAAACAGTCCTGAAGCTGGCAAAAGAGCACAAGGCGGCTAGAGAGATTGAAAAAATTGACCGATACTATATCCCTCGAGACGATGTCAAACCCCAGGAGAAGTATGTGGAGGACAAGTCCGAGAGAGGGAAAGGTTCAGAGCAGGCTAGGTGGGAGGAGGAACATCTGAATGCTGCACTGCTGAAGTTTGGAGCAAAGGATGCACAGGAGAAGAAAGCCAAGAAATATGATGTGATAATGGATGAGGAAATTGAATTCGTTCAAGCTCTGAAAATGCCTGGGACATTGAAAGACAAAGTAAGAAAATTTTTCATTATCAGTTCATTTATAACTACTATACATTTTGAGCAAGAACAAAAAATGTTAGTCTCTAAACTATCCAGGAAAAATATTCACTGTCAAATCAGGTGTTGTCAAGGGCTGTCCACCTATCAGAGTTGAACATTAACTTCAGTTATTTTTTCTCTCTTGTACTTGGAAAGTACATAAGCACCTATTTCCCTTCCATGTCTTGGTTTATCTTTTAGACATTATCAAGCTTTCCACACTATGTAGCAATGCAGAATGCATGTATCACTTGATGAGTCTCATTTGAATTTCTGTGTAATCTGTTTAAAGATCAACATTTATTTAGCCTTAGTACTGTTTTATTGCATCTCCACTTTAGCTTTTTTTTTTTTTTTTTTTTTTTTTTTTTATAAAGGAAAACACATTCATAGATTTTGGGGCATTAGTTAAAAATGAAGGTGGTATCACATTAAAATGCCCTTTTTCTTGATGATCCAAACTGTAAGATATTATTTAGGATGAGAGATTAAACTATATATGTTCACTTTTTGCCAAAAATGGAAATGGAACAAAGTAGTACTAAGGCGAGGAGTCTGTCACCTTAGTACCATACGTGCCACATGCTATGGTTTACCCATAATCTGTACAAGTTGTTTGCGTTTTCAGATGTGTACGCCCATACATAATTTCTGTACAGGTTTTTTTCGCCTAATTATTAACTACAAGGCGTGTTCAAATGAAACCTGACCGTGCTGCGCCAAGTGGACATTCGTAGGAGGAGCATGATGATGTCACATCTGATGTAATAAGCACATACGAATGTACAAGTGTGTAAGTGTTCATTCTCCTAGTATTCATTGGTTGTGCTGCAGACCGTTAAAATAATGGCCGGTGTGATAAGGAATCCATCCAAGGTCGATCAGCGAGCGGTGATTCAGTTCCTAACAGCCGAAGGTCTATTGGTAGACTTTAAAGAGCCTGGCGTGAACATCAGTGCTATCCGCTACAAAGACACACTAGACAACCTGCATACAGCCATCAAAAATAAACGACCCAGCATGCTTTCGCATGGTGTGATTCTGTTGCACGACAATGCTCGTCCACGTGTTGCGAACTTTGTGCAGGAAGCGTTAGCAAGGAAAAGGTGGGAAGTTCTGCCACACCCAGCCTACAGCCCGGATCTGTCACCACGTGACTTTCATTTGTTCGGACCCTTAAAAAAATCTCTAAAGGGACAACGATTCGACTCCGATGCAGACATCAGGGCCTCGGTGACCAAATGGTTCAATAAGCAACCAAAGTCATTTTTCTCGGACGGCATCCGCCTTCTACCCAAGCAGTGGGATGCGTGTCTGAATGCCTATGGTGACTATTTCTAAAGAACCCCAGTGAGTACTTGCTTCATAACAATTGCTGTATTTAATTCTACTACTCCTGCTGATGTACCTTACATATATTTGTTATAAAGCCACAGGGACGGGTTTCATTTGAACACGCCTCATATATATAAATCAATCTTCTTGCACTACACCATAGCCGATATTAGCGTTGTGAGATTTGGCGAGATGTTAGGCCATGTGAATAAACAATCAACCAATAAAATCAAGCTGACTATTTTTCACTTGATGCGGGTTTTGCGAGGGTCCGCGTGGTGTGTCGTTCATTCATCACTTTTCGCTAATGCTGACGGCAGCCAGCACGTTACTGATTATTTTAACGGTTATGTCGCATTGAGCATAATTTATTATTTCCAGCTGCTGTGGATAACACTACATATTACTTGATTTCACTAAAACTTGTATAAACTGCGTAAGAAATGTACATTTTAATAATAATATAAAAAGAAATATGAAACTGGAAAAAAAAATAATGAAAGCAAGGCAAATTTGTACTTAACCCGATCAGAGCCCCTGGAAAGTTTTTTTATGGAGTTACTTCTCTTTGTTTTAATTTCCTTTCTTTAAAATCATTCTGATTTTTCTTTGATGGATATATCATTATTATGATCATCCGGTGGGTTATTTTATTAAATAATTAATTACTGTCAATGGTTGTCGTATGGACGGTTGTCACTAGCCATATGGGTATTTAAAACTGCCAGTTAGGCTAAAATGGTTATTTTCATTTTTGAAGTTCGGTAGAGAATAAATTACGCTAGCGCCAGTTTATATTTTCGTAGCAAATTATAAGCTTTTTATTTTTTTATTATTATTTATATGATAATGTGATATTATTATTTTTAAAATTACATTAAAAAATTTATTCCAATTCATATAACAGGATAATATAGTTTAGTTCAATTTTTCTCTTTGCAATAATAATAATAACAAAGTAGTAAAATTAGTTGTGAGAACAGTGGAACATCTTTGACGATGTCATCCTGGAACGGCGTTAGTGTTAAGATTAAGGTTTGGGTCTAGGATTTCTAACCCATAACCCCAATTACTGTGTCTCAGAATTCTTTTATAAGGTCCTATCAAACACAGGATTTCCTGGTCTGTTAGTGATAATTAAGCGCAGAAATAGACTAAAAGATGAAACGATCACATCATTTTTACAGTGTAAAATAAACTCAGACAAATATTGTTTGAGTTTTAAAATAAGTGAAGACTCGCTTTAAAAGGCAAAGTCCCCGTGCCTCAATTATAATGCAGCTGTAATTGAAATTTTTTTTTACACGAATTAACTGTTTTGATACGTTTTTTCAGTCTTTTTTTGTACAGGTTTTATGGGTCTTTGTACAGGGTTTTTGAATTTTTTGTACAGGTTTTTCATCTCCGAGGTGGGGCATGTATGTAGTACTGCTTTAGTCCACTTCAGCTTGTTGTGAGAAAAATGCGTTCAAACATGTTGGGGTATTATTTAAAAATGAAGATAGTGTGACCTTAAAATGAAATTTTGCATGGTGATCCAAAATGTTCACTTTAAGATATTGTGTAGAGTGATAGATTAAACTGTATGATGTTGATGTATGACCTCAGGAGGTCAATTTTTGTCAAACACGGAGATGGAACATAGCAGTACTAAGGCGATGAGTCTGTCACCTTCGTGATGTTTTATTTCACCTCCACCAGTTTTTTTGTTGTTGAGAAAAGCGCTCAGTTTTGTAGGGTATTAGTTGAAAATAAAGGAGGTATCACGTTGAAGTTAAACTTTGCATGATGATCCAATCTGTTAACTGTAAAATATTGTAGGATGATAGATTAAACTGTATGACGTCCGTTTATGACCTGAGGTCACTTTTTTGTCAAAAAATGGAGATGGAATAAAGCAGAACTAAAAAGGGGAGGGTAAAGGATCCCGTTACACGCCCATTGAGGCATATTGGGAATATGGTGTTAGGTCTGTATTTTCTTGACCATCGACACACTAGGGGTGATGTGGTCAGCATCACGCCGGTCGCCTTAACCTTCCCAGAATTGTTCTGGTACCCAATTCATGAGGCTGGGTCGACCCCGGAGCCATTTGTGGTCTAAAAAAATTACACCTCAACTGGGGATCGAACCATGGACCACCGAGTTAGGAAGCCAGTGCACTAATCACTGCACTACCGTGGCTTCAAGCAGCACTAAGGTGCCGATTATTTTTTCTGATGTTGTTGAGCATATCTGGTCATGCCATGTCACTGAATCAAACAGTAAAAGTGAATAAACCCTGTTTCTTCAGCCTTGCCTTTCAGCTTTCTGTTGACTATTGGCCTTCATCCAGAGCTTGTTAAACATTTCTGCCTTGAGCATTTGTCCCAGAACTACGGTACTTTTTTTCCAATTCTATTTTCAGTTCTCTTTTCCATGAGTTGTTGGGTTTATCTGTGTTTTGTGTACCATATGTATTTTAGAGTGGGGGCTCTCAGCCATTTTATCATGAAACACTGGTATTTCTTGAGGGAGCACAAGCTGTGTTGGGAAATTTCCATTTCTCCCCTTTTCATGGAATACTGTACCAGTTTTATAATCCACCCTAAATACTGTGTCACAAATTGCATATGGTTGGTAAAGTTTTTTTTTGGGAGCCTGTACTATACAGCTAGCAAGGTCTTGTAACAATGGCCAACGACTCGCTTATTCTGTGTTTCATCTACCTCCAGTGTCTTTTCTCATCTCATACTGATTTAGTATGTGTGGCATGTGACCGAATTAGTGTGTACTGTGTATTTTTTTTTTCTCAGTTCCGCATAATCCAGTCAAATCATCTTAATCCTGAATAAACCATTGGTCATGCTATTGTTACTGCACATGTAAAATGTTTTCTCTTAAGAAGTTGTTCAGCAGTTTATTTCCAAATACCCTCCTATTGGATGCTTTTTTCATAATGTTAGGCCATATTTGAAAGAAGAAAACTGTAATAATAACAATAATTTGTATTATGTGTATCATGAAATGTCAGTACAGGTCCAAATAATATTTATTAAGATATCAAAGCCAGTCATGTTGTTTTTATCATCATCACCCTTCAGCTCCCCACGGAGCATAGGCCTTCAACAAACTCATGCCAAGTCCTCCTGTCCTGTGCCATCAGCTTCTGGTCTTTCTATATCCTCATTCCCTTGATTTCTGTCTTCAGTCTTTTCTCTGAATGTTTTTTTTTAATTGTCTCCAAGTACCTCTTTTTACCTCTTCGGCAGGTTTTGAAATTGTCAGGCAAAATGACCACATATTTTTCTAAATACTCATTTGATGAAGTTGACCTGCTGAACTCAAACATGAATTCGTATTTCTTGCTGCCTTGCTAGTGGTTGTTGTACCATTGCTAAAAATGAGCACTGTGATTTATACATATAAATTTCTGATCATCAGAAGGAAGGCTCCAAAAGTGTCAAGGAGGAAAAGAAAATGTCAATCTCAGAAACCAAGAAATCTTTGCCTATCTACCCATTCAAGAAGGATCTGATGCAAGCAGTGCGGGATCATCAGATCCTTATAATAGAGGGGGAGACAGGGTCAGGAAAGACGACTCAGATACCACAGTACCTGCATGAAGCTGTGAGTATTTTACTTGCACGGTAGCTTTGCACTTTTTATTTTCATTTGTATTAAAACCAGATTGCCCTTTGGTTCTGCTCTAGTTTTGTTGTAGCCTTGCAGTTTGAAACTTAGAAATGCTATTTGCGGGAGAGAACTTTCAGTGACAAAGCACTGATGAAGAAGGATGGGAAGAATCATGACCCATTAATATATAAAAATATGAAATGGGAGGAATCATGACCCATTAATGTATAAATATACGTAATGGGAAGATATACATAATGGGAAGAATCATGACCCATTAATATATAAAAATATATGTAATGGGAAGAATTCTTCTTCTTCTTCTTCTTCTTTGATCCACTGTCACTGAGCGTCGGCTCTTGGTGACCTAATGGGAAGAATTATGACCCATTAATATATATAAATATTTGTAATGGGAAGAATCATGACCCATTAATATACGAGGGGCATTTAGAAAGTAATGCACCACATCGTTTTTCTCAGGAGCTGTTTATTCAAAATGCATGAAATTTATACACAATATACATGAATATGTCATGTAAACATCGGTATTATTCAACATAATCCCCATCAACTTGTACGGCTTTATGCCAGCGTGAAACAAGTGCATGTATTCCTAGCCCGTACCAGATTTTGTCTTGATCATGTAGCCATTTCTTCGCTGCATGAATCACTCCTTCATCATCTT
This sequence comes from Oreohelix idahoensis, assembly GCA_024509875.1. Classification (NCBI taxonomy): domain Eukaryota; kingdom Metazoa; phylum Mollusca; class Gastropoda; order Stylommatophora; family Oreohelicidae; genus Oreohelix; species Oreohelix idahoensis. The sequence goes on along the minus strand of JAMPIV010017758.1, from coordinate 100,618 downwards.
CAAACCTTGTCCCACGGAGTGCATCTTTAAGTGGACCAAATAGATGAAAATCAGAGGGTGCCAAATCGGGACTATAGGGTGGATGGGGTAGTACAGTCCAACCCTATTTGGTGATTGCTTCCCGTGTTGCCAGACTTGTGTGAGGGCGCGCATTGTCGTGAAGGAGAAGCAGGTCTGCTGGATTCTTGTGCGGCCGAACTCTGCGAAAACGTTTATTGAGTTTTTTTCAATGTCTTAATGTAAGCTTTCGAATTGATTGTCTCTCCTCTTGGCATAACGTCCACAAGAATCACACCTTCAATGTCCCAAAAGACAGTGATCATAACCTTTCCAGCTGAAGGAATTGTCTTGAATTTCTTTCTTCTTGGGGATTGCGGATGATGCCACTCTATCATTGACTGTCTTTTTGTCTCAGGTTCAAAATGATGTGCCCAGGTTTCGTCACCTGTAACGATCTTAGCCAAAAAGTTCTCTCCATCAGCATTGAAACGCTCCAACAATTCAGAAGAAATTGCATTCCTTTGCAATCGGTGGTCATTTGTGAGACTTCGAGGAACCCATCTTGCGCAAACCTTAGAAAATCCTAGAGTTTTTATAACTGCATTTGCACTACCAATGCTGACTGACAGCTGTAAGGCCAATTGTTGAGTAGTGATTCGCCTATCAGTAAGAATAATGCCCTCAGCGCATTTCAACATTTCTGCGTTGGTGGCTGTGGCAGGACGTCCACAGCGCGGCTGATCAAGCAGCTCCGTATCTCCACTTCCTGATTCTTTGATTCTCTGAACCCAGCGACTGACTGTACTCCTGTCGACTGCAAAACTTCCATACACATCACATAGACGCTTGTGAATATTCACAACAGTTTCCTTCTCTGCAACGGGAAATTCTACCACAATTCGCTGTTTATAACGCAAGCTGCTAACACGCTCCATTTCAACAGTTTAGGGCAGCCGTATTATTTGGCCGGTTGCAGTGCAATTTGGTGCACAGAATTGGCACATGCCATATTTGAAGTGTGCAAAATTTCATGCTTCTATCTTCATTATTAGCTGAGAAAAACGATGTAGTGCATTACTTTCTGAACGCCCCTCGTATATAAATATTTGTAATGGGAAGAATCATGACCCATTAATATATAAATATTTGTAATGGGAAGAATCATGACACATCAATATATAAATATATGTAATGGGAAGAATCATGACCCATTAATATACAAATATATCTAATCATTGCAACAGGGTCTGCAAATATACAGGGAAATGACACAGATTATGAGAATAAATGTTGCAAATAATATCAAGATTGAAGAAACACCGGTATAGGATGTAGAATCATACATATATGTTGGCAGCAGCAGGTTAAGCAAAGCTGGAGGGACAGACAGTAATAATTAAAGTTAGAGTAAAAAAAGGTAAGAAGAGCTTTCATTGCTTTGGGAAATGTATGGCAATTCTTCTTCTTCCTTCGTTCGCTTGAAATATATTGTCTATATCTGCAATGTTGTTTCTTGTATAAACTTTACTGTCTTTTGTAGTTCATACAGAGGTCCGTATAGTTTTGCTTCCAGTGTTGTTTCTCTGGGCCAGTGGGTTTGCCTCAATATATCATATTCGGGGTAGTCTTGAAGTATGTGCTCTGCAGTCTGGGGTGCCTGTACACATGGCTGAATTGCCAATCTTAAATTTTGTATACATGTGGCTGCGGAGTCGGTTGTGTCTTGTACTGAGGTGCAGAACGACAACTTGTTTGGCAATAAAAAATAAATCAAGTTCAACACAGAAATCATAATCTTGACCTCTGATGTCAGGTCAGTATGGCTCTGAGACGTGGAGAACAACAACACAGAAATCATAATCTTGACCTCTGATGTCAGGTCAGTATGGCTCTGAGACGTGGAGAACAACAACACAGAAATCATAACCTTGACCTCTGATGTCAGGTCAGTATGGCTCTGAGACGTGGAGAACAACAACAACACAGATGACAAGCAAAGTTAGAGACTTTCATAAATGGGTGCTTGCTTAGAGGATAGGATTGAAGTGGTATGACAAGATTACCCACGTGGAACTGATGACCAGAACAGACAAGTGCCAGTGGAGCAGGAGATAAGAAGCTAATAGATAGGACAAACACTTTTAAAAACTGTTGATAACATTACAAGGCAGACCTTGTTCTGGAATCCCCATGGTAAGAGGGGTAGAGGGGGGGAAGAAAAATGTGGGAAAGAGAATTGGTGACCGGCATGGTGGATAAAGAAGACATGGAAAGATTATGAGCAGGTGGCACAGAAAAGGAGCATCTGGCTAAGATTTGAAGCTTGGGAATTGAGGGGGGATGATGGTGGTGATGTAATCATTCCCAGGGTAGGTCTGGAGGGTCTCTGAAGGGACATAGAAAGAAGAGAGCTACTATTTCCTCATCATCATTATCATAATCTTCCTTTCATAAGTGCACACTGAAACATTTGTGTACTAGTACAGCAGTGGTTTCGGTGGCCATTTGTTTTATGTGATGAGGTTGCCAGACATATTCATAATTTTTGCCTTTTGCAACATGCCTAAGGTGGCAGTGATCCTATTCTTTCATTGTCTTCTCAGAGACCCCCTCGGGATCTTCACAGGGTACTGCTTCCTCAGGCATGTCATAGTAGGCAACTTACATGAGGTCTGGCAGCCACATTATGTAAAACAAATTGCTTCAGAAACCATCACTGAAAGAATTTGTGCTTTAGTGTTGACTTTCTCAAGATGGCAATCTGCAGTGATGGCTCCATCAATCAATCAATACCCTTAAGCTCCCCGAGGAGCATAGGCCTTCAGCAAACACATGCCAAGTCTTGAGAAGAAGATGGCTCCATGGTTCATAAGAAACAAAAAAGGAGATTGATGATGATTATGAGAATGATGATAACAATTATATTAAGGGTGATGATGTAGGTCATTTAAACAAGATGAAATTGAAGTCATTGTATTGATGGTCAAGAGAGTATTATTGAAGTGGCTTCTTTTTTTTTTATTTACGTTTTAGGGATTCACAGACAACAACAAAAAAGTTGGCTGTACACAACCTCGTAGAGTGGCTGCAATGTCAGTGGCAGCCCGTGTGGCCGAAGAAATGGGCTGGAAACTGGGTAATGAGGTTGGTTACAGCATTCGTTTTGAAGACTGCACATCGGAAAGAACTATCTTGAAATACATGACTGATGGTATGCTGCTGCGAGAATTCCTGAGTGAGCCAGATTTAGCAAGCTACAGTGTCCTCATTGTTGACGAAGCTCATGAAAGAACTCTCCATACCGATATTTTGTTCGGCTTGGTCAAAGACATTGCAAGATTCAGACCTGACCTGAAGCTTCTCATTTCCAGTGCTACTCTTGATGCCCAAAAGTTTTCAGAATTCTTCGATGATGCACCAATTTTTCGTATTCCAGGACGGCGATATCCAGTGGATATATACTATACGAAAGCACCTGAAGCTGATTATCTGGATGCTGCTGTGGTGTCAGTGTTGCAGATTCATGTGACTCAGCCAACAGGAGACATTCTTGTGTTTCTTACTGGCCAGGAGGAGATTGAGACCGCAAATGAAATGTTGTTGGAAAGGACCAGAAAGCTTGGGTCTAAAATCAAAGAACTTATCATTTTGCCCATCTATTCCACTTTGCCTTCGGAAATGCAGGCAAAGATCTTTGAACCAACTCCACCTAATGCAAGAAAGGTATGTTAGATACATTGACTTTAAAACTTATTACCCTCTATGAGGTTTCTTCTTCTTCCTTGGCGTTAGAAGTAGCGCAAGGCATTATACGAGAAAAGAGCTGAAATTCAGCTACTGGGCAAAACTGGCCAAAGATCCAACTCACCCAGCACACAAAACCTTTGATAGGGGTAACCAATACATAGGCCACATTCCACTAGACCATAATAGATACCCGTCAGGGTGGAAAACAATAGAAGTGGATCATTACCCAAACCTGTTTAACATGATAAACAGTAGTGCTCAGTATAAAGCAAAGATCCCACCATGGGAACTAAAAGTGCCAGAAACTGACTCTCACCTAGCGAAGGTCATAAGCAAATCTAAAGACATAATCTTAAAAGAAAATAAAGCACTAGAGTATATAGAATAATATATAAATACAGTAGAACTCCATTTATCCGAACCCCAATTATCCGAACATCCAATTATCCGAACACTTTTTCCAGAAAAAAAAAAAAATCAGATGCCACAGTCACGTTAGACTAAAATTCTGAATCTTTTGATGCGGCAAACGTCAAATGTGTGCGAACAATTTGTAGAGAATGGGATGGCTAATGGTCGGTCGCTTACGTACAGGAAGTCAGTTAGATCATAAAGTCAGTTAATATCTGGTTTACCAATCCATTGTACGTGTGCGTTCTAGGTAGAACACTGGCTAAACAGACAGTTCAACTTAAAATAATTGTGTCTGCTACTACAGCAGAATAATTTTGGTGTACAAGTATTTCTCTGTGCGATATGGCATCTTCCAGTAGGCCTAAAGCATATAAAAGGAACCGCAATGTTTTGTCAATTGAAACGAAAACAGAAATTATCAAGAGACTAGGACAAGGTGAAACTGTGTCTTCACTTGTGAGGATTTTCAATGTTGGGAAAGCTACCGTCTCTGACATCAAAAGTAACAAGGATAAAATTATGAGTTTTGCATCGAAATTTGATAGTGAAAATGGGTCGAAGAAACGTAAAACCATGAGAAATGCGAAAGATGTGAAATTGGAAGAGGCTTTGTATATATGGTTTGTGCAAAGAAGAAGCAAAGGGGAACCTATCTCTGGTTCTCTGTTGTGTGAAAAGGCACTTCAGTTCAACAATCAACTTGACGGTCCTCCTGACTTTAAGGCTAGCCAGGGATGGTTAAGAAACTTTAAATCTCGTCATGGCATACGAGAATTGGAGATTCAAGGGAATCTTTATCTAGCAATGCAACTGCCACTAAAAATTTTAAAGAAACATTCTTGGCTTTTTTGGAAGAAGAAGGTTATTCACTCGATGATGTGTATAATGCCGATGAGACTGGCTTATACTGGAAATCATTGCCTCAAAAATCACTTGCATCTCAGCGCGAAGCAGCTGCCCCTGGGTTTAAAAAGTGCAAAGAGAGAGTAACAATTTTGGTAGCCGCGAATGCCAGTGGAAGTCATCGTTTACCGGTGCTAATGATCGGCAAAGCCAAAAAACCACGTTGTTTAAAGAATGTGACATGCCTCCCATTGTGTTACAAAGCACAGAAGAGTGCTTGGATGAATAGTGAAATATTTCTTGATTGGTATACAAATCAGTTCATCCCAAATGTGAAGAGGTTGAGAGAACAAGAAAAGAAAACTGGAAAAGTAATTCTTCTACTGGACAATGCACCATCTCATCCAGAGACGGATACATTGAATGCAGTTGATGCAAATTTTAAAGTAATTTTTCTGCCTCACAATGTAACAGCACTGATTCAACCAATGGATCAGGGTGTTATAGCAAAGCTTAAAAAGATGTACAAGAAGGAAGTCCTGCGTCGTTTATTGTTGGCTGAAGATGAAGAAAGTGTGGTGGCGTTTTCTAAAAAGCTTAATCTCAAAGACTGCTGCTATATGTTAGCTGATGCTTGGACCACCCTGTCACAAGATAATCTCAACAAGGCTTGGAGTAGATTGCTTGGGAAAAAAGAAGGAAATGAAACTACTGCAGTGGACACAAATGATGATTGTATAAATGAAATTGTGGAACTGTTTCAAGCAATGCCCGGATTTTCGGACTGTGACAAAGATGATGCACACATGTGGCTAGAAGATGATAATGATTCTGGTTTTCAGTTTTTGAATGACGAAGAAATTTTGTCTTTTGTGCAAGAAGAAAACCAAATACATGTAGTGACCGATGATGAAGACTCCTCAGAAGTACATGATGTACTTGTAGATTATGAAGAAAAACCAAAACGTCGACCAAGTCCTGAAGAGGTCTTTATAGCACTAGAAACAACGATGGCTTGGTACGAGCAAGAAGATGACAGCTGTCCTACACAGCTTCTGCTGTTGAAGAGAATGCAGGACTTAGCAGCCAAAAGGAGACTATCCAGTTTGGTGCAAAAGAGGATTCCTCATTATTTTAAATAGTGGGCTACATCTGTGCAAGTACATATATACGTAAGTTGCGCCTGGTTTTGAATCGTTTGTAATGTTATTTTGAAAACATTTCTCTTTCTTAACAAAAAAAATTAATACAAGTAGTACATGCACTGCAGTGTAATAAAAGATTTTGGTGATACAGTGATCTAATACAGTGTGGGTATTATTATTACAGTACAAGTAAATATGTTTTATAGTGTATTTTCCTTGTGATGGTTAATTATTTTTAGAAATATGTGTACATGTACTCGATACATTATGTAATCCAATTATCCGAACATTTGATTATCCGAACGATGCTCGGTCCCATGGGGTTCGGATAAATGGAGTTCTACTGTAATAGCCTCACTATATACACGGATGAGTCAAAAGATGGACAATTAGGAACAGGAATAGCAATACCACAATTGAAAATGTGTAAAAGACATAAAGTAACAGGTAATACAGAATTAGTGGCAATCCTAAAAGCTTTAGAAATAGTGGCAGAATACCCACCAAATAAAGCAATCATTCTCACAGATTTCCTTTCATCAGTACTAGCTATCAGAAACAGAAATGAATGTAGCAGGCCAGATATTATAGAGGAAATACTACAGGTCAATACATATCTACACACTACAGGATGCAGTGTCACACTAACATGGATACCAGCACATGTTGGGATAGCAGGAAATGAGCTTGCAGACAAAGAAGCCAAATTGGGGAGAACTAGTTATAACTAAATTGAAGTAGGCTTAGGGAAGTTTGAAATTAAGAGCTTAATTGCTCAAGCAATAACTAAAGAGTGGATAATAGCATGGGACCAAAGTAAAAAAGCAAGACACTCATATAAAATCCTTAAAAAAAACCAAGCAAAAAATGTCAAATACGAGATGAACTAAAAATACCAATTAATACAAAAAAATTGAGGCTCAAACATGGAACTGGATATTTCATGATTGAGGAACCCACATGCGAAGAGTGTCAAGAACCAAACACAATTAGACACTTTCTGGTGGACTGCAAAAAATATGACCAGCAGAGGCAAAACATTAAGACATACTTTAGTAACCACAAGGTAGAAATTAGTGTAGAAACTCTCATAGGCACTAAGACCTCATCAGAAATACAAAAGTTAATAAAACACTTTATAACAAATGCTAACATATTTTATTTTTTTTTTCGTACGCCCGCTAACACTCGAGGCGAAATCTCAGGTTATTGTTAATGTCTAACCTGACATTGATTTTACGTGAGTATCCCTTTTTCTTGTACAGAGACAGGTGTCCCTCGCCATTCAGGCAGATACTCGCCGATTTCGGAGGTACCCATTAGAGCTGGGTCGGCTCAGGAGCCGCCAATCCCTGGTCGACGACACTACTTCAAATGTCCTCGCCAGGTCTCGAGTTAATCCAGTTCAATTCCCGGTCGACGAAAAATCCTCAAATGCCGTCGCCCGGGTTTGATCCTGAATCACCCGGTCGCCAGAGCGGTGTTGTAACCACTATGCTAGCGCGGCTCCTATGCTAACATATAAAAAATAAATAAATAAGGATGCGAGCCAGTAGTCTGCATTGGTGAAAGACTCCCCTCAGATAAATACGGATTGACCAAATAACCCTCCAGTGAAAATTAAAAACATATTAGTTTAAACAATATCATATTTTGGATAAGAAAACCATATTGAACTATAACTACAAAAGGAAAAATAGCTACTAGAGATAATATAGTATAAAATAAATACCAAAGAAAAACATATTACAATAAATGAATCACATCCTGATATAACCAACAGCTTCATGTATATGGTAGATGGTTGAAAGGGGCATGATACAAAGAAAAGTAGCAAACACCTTAATTTAAAAAAAAAAATTCTTCCTCTTTCTCATGTGTGATATTTATAGGGATGTGGGGCTACCATTGCAGTAGTTCACTATGCAGGAAACCTGCCCTAAGGCACTAATTTGTCCGTGCAGTGATGGTTTCTATAGTAGTTAGTTTTACATGGTGAGATTGCCAGCCCCATGCACAACCTCACCATAGTTGCCTCTAATGACATTGCCTGGTGGGAGCTGTGGTCATGTTCTTTATTTGCCTCCTCAGAGACCTCCAGGGACCATACATGTGATGTATGAGGCATAAGTCAGAAATGAAGATTCACCATTTTAAATGATCTTAAGCAAGTATGTCTTATATGTCATGATAAATGACCTGTGTGTTATGTCTTGCTTGAGTGATATGTATTTGTTCATTCAGAATACATAAAATGTTGTGTGCAGGGATATTTTCTGGTAAATTATTGAATCGTATGATCTGTCTCACACGTCTGATTTTTGACTTCTTACGGAGCATGGAACCACCACTGCAGCTGGTCTCTTAGCAGGAGTCCACGTCAAAGCACATTCTCTGGCAGTTGTGGCTTCTGTGGCAGTTTGATTTACATGATAAGGTTGCCAGCCCCTTGCACAGCATCAAATTAGCTGCCTCTTGTGACGTGTCTGAAGATGTAGTCCTGTTCTTTATTTGTTTCCACAGAGACCCCCAAGACCTACTTGGGGCATTATTAATATGGAGAAACTTTAAAGACTCGGTTAACATGCTACCATTAACTACTACACTTTGTGAATTGTTGTAATAATGTGTCTTTACCATCGCTAGAAGGCAGAGTGACTAGTAGGAATATATTGAATTCATTATAACAGTATAGGGAAAACAGACATGAAATGCAGAATTCTTCATGAAGGCCATCTTATAGAACCCTTTGAGATAATAAATGGAGTGTGGCAGGAATGCCTCTTGTCATTTCTTCTCTTCTTGCTGACTTTAAATTGGATTATGAAAGTGCCGACATGAGCTATACAAAAGTTGATGGAATTGAATTGTTTCTGACAAAATAGCTTCATGATCTAGAGTTTGTCAGTGATATGGCTCTTTTGTCCTATAATTGTAACCAGATGCCGGACAAAATGAGAATGCCTCATGAGAGGTCATGACAATGGGGCAGAATGTACACAGAGAAAAGTCAACGATTATGAGAATAAATGTGGCAAATGAAAGCCACACATGTATTCATACGTATATTTTGACAGTAACAAAGACAAAGGTAGAGGAGCAGACAGTGATATTAAAATAAGAAGGCAAGAGGAGCTTTCATTACATTAAGAAATATTTGGAAGTCAAAAGAAATCCAAGTCCAACACTAAAACAAGAATCCTCAGTTCAGATGTCAAAGCCATCCTATTGTGTAGTTCTGAAACATGGAGAACAGCTAAAACAACAGTAAAGAAGGTGTTGATAGAATTACAAAGCAGTCGTGGTAAGAGGGTGAGAGAGGTAGAGGGAGTCTAAAAAACACATGAAAAAGCAAACTGGAGACACAAATGAAAGGAGTATGGAAAACATAGACAGACCTGAAGCTGATGACATGTGACAGGAGGACTTAGCATGAGTTTGATGGAGGCTTATGCTCCTTGGTAAGCTGAAGGGTGATGATGATGTTGATAGTAACCTTTACCTCATGTAGTGCCCAGAGGTTTTTGAGGAAAATGAGAAACAATAAGACTACTGTTCCCTGTGGCATGTCATTAAGATCCACCCAGTATGAAGTTATGCACGGGGACTGGAAACCTCATCATATAAAACAAATAACTACATACAAACAACCACCTCTGCAGGAGCACATTAACTCTTTGACTCCAGAACAACTCTCAGAGCGTTGCAAAATTGTAACTGCCATGCCACCGTAACGCTCAGAGCGTTGTTTTTAGTTTATCACGAATAAACCCCCAAAATCATCCATTTAATGCCATACATATTTTAAAACTCATAGAATGACTTCCGCTACTATTTAAAAAACTAATTTGAGTGTAGTTAAGCAGCACGTGTGCGTGTTTTTATGTTATCACAATTTGTGTGACGATTCGCGTGTTTGTGCTTTTCATTGTTATTGCTACAGAAATACGTCACGCTTTATATTTACATTTTCTAAGTCTCCTAAGCGAATAATTGTGTCAAACTACTTAGAAACATTGCTGACATTGACCATGATTGTTTAGTAGTCACAGTTTGTTGTCAGATAACGGAATCGGTGCAGAAAAGCTAGACATGTTACATTTAGTTGATGAGATGGGTGTAGTCCTATTCTGGCCAATCGAAAAGCTACAAAACTAGACCTACAGTTACATGTAATGATTAATCCTAGGTATAAGATGAAGCTAGGGATACTATTAAAATACTAAACAAATGTAAAAAGTGTTTATTTGATGTTGTTCTTCTTTATTTGTTTGAAAATTACGTAATGCAATATTGCATAATTTATTTTATTATTATAAGTGACCACAGTAAAAACTGGTGTGAATAACACTAAATGTACTAACTGTGGCCATAATCAGTGTTTTTTTACTTCGTAAATGGATTACATTGATGGTTGAAGACTAAACAGAAAGTTTTATTGTCCACAACAGTAATTTGTCTTTGGTAAGCTCGTACTCTACAGTTAACTTGTTAGTGTTTTTCTATTTTACATGCAAAATGTTTTAAGTATACCGAACGTACTCGTGTTAATACTACCAAAGACACTATATATTACAATTCTCTATTTATTTCTCTACACTTTGGTGTATAGTAAGTACATGTTCACAGAAAAGATTGACATAAAATCCACACTCAAAGATAGTACACTTCACCATTTAAAATTCTTCAAAAAATAATTACGGCACAGGGTGGAAAAATGATTACGGAGTCAAAGAGTTAATGCTTTGGTGCAGGCTTCCTGCAAGGGGACCAGCTGCGTCCATGGTTGCTGCATACTCTATAAGGAGCAAGAAAGGAACTGATGATGATGATAATAGCCTTTGTGTGTCTACAAACAGTGATGTGTTTGTGGTGTCTTATTGTGAAGTTGCTTCTGACATTATCCTGTCCATATGGATGTTGGCCTCATCCTCAGAAGGGACCCTGACACCATCATGAGAGCTGCTATGCTATGGACCCCAGAAGAACTGTGAAAGAGAGGCAGACCAAAGAAGACCTGGCGGAGAACAGTGGAGGCTGAGGTACAAAGCATGAACCAGAGTTGGGGCATGGCACGAAGGATGGCCACCGACAGCAAAATGGGAACATTTTGTTGCTACCCTATAAAATGCCACTAGGCGTGATGGCCACTGACTGCTTTGTCAGTCAGGGGCTAAGGATCCAAGAAGAAGATGGATGTTAAATAGTAGGACTGATAGTACTAGTCCTGTGTTTCCCTCAGACAGCTTTTTGAGACCATCTGTTGTTCTTATTGAAAGTAGACTTTCATGGCAAAATCTCAGATGTCTAAAAGTTGTTCTTGTATCTCATAATCCTTCTAAAACATGCCAGATCTAATATGTATACTCAAGATATGGATATTTAGGTGTGCATGAGTGAATACACGATCACCAGAACTGATATACTATGGGTCCCAGAAGGAAAGTGAAAGAGAGGTGGACCAAAAAACAACTTGGCAGAAAACTGTGGAAGCTGAGGTGAAAAACATGAACCAGAGTTGTAGCACCACACGAAGGATGGCTACAGACTGGGAAATATGGAGAGACTTAGTTTTTGCCCGTCAAGAGGCATAATGGTCACTGACTGCTGTTTTAGTCAGTGGCCAAGGGTCCAAGAAGATGTCAGTGAGTGATTGTTGTTGTTGTTTAACTAGGGCTGCTGAGCTTCTCACTCTTTAGCAGTCAATACCAAGTTGAAGACTCCTTGGCATTACCTACACTGTAGATCTAGGTTTTTCCTGTGGCTTTTCTGCCATTCCGAAAAGTGTTGAGTTGAAGTCATGAGCTCCAGTTTCTCCAGCTTGGCTTGCATTTAAAGGATCATCACATCTGGTCTCAAGCTACGAGTAAGAAGTGTGTGGCATACTGTGCATTCCCCGCCATCCAAGGGGGCTCTCCAACTATGCAGAGCTAAAATACTGTACTCTGGTACTGGGCTCTCCCAAGGAATTGTCACGTCCTGCACAGAGCCACTTCACAGCTTCCCCTGCCTATCATAGTGAGATCCTTCTGCATGCAGTCAACCAAGTCAAAGCCAAAGAACTATGCCTGGGGCTCAAGTGACTTCTCCAAGCTTAATGTGCAATGCTGGGTTCTCAACAAGTTTCACCACAGGGGGAATCCCGGGAAGTATGTGGATGAATTCAAGAGTCACTGAGGATGTAATTAGCCTCACAGACATAGGTTCACTTCCACGTACGTATATTGTAGCATTGTGCATAGCTGGTGGTCATTTAACTCTTAGTATACGTGCTCAAAAACTGTGTTTTTACGAGCTGATTTCAGAGAGTACATTTTTAGACTACTGATTTTGCATTAAATAATTTATTTATAATGATAACATAAAGTGTTATATATCAAAATGTGGAGAAATGAAACATCTATGACATGCACCTAACTTAATTGTTAAGTGGTGTTAAACATGCATGCAACATATGCAGTAATGAGTGCAGAAAAATTTGACATGGACACCGACTGGCCTATTAGGTCGGCCAGCCGTAAAACGAGGATCGACCGTTGGCCTTCCTAATAGGCCGGTCGGATATTAAGAGATAAGGATGTCTCCAGATATGCCTCCATACATGAGTGAGTGATAAAGAAGCCAGTTCTTAATTTATTCGACATCCTAGTAATTTAAATGCTTTAAATCCTTTGATCAATTATTTAATAAGCTTGTTTGTGTCATTTTCTGGACAGGTGGTGTTAGCAACAAATATTGCTGAAACATCTTTGACGATAGATGGTATCGTGTATGTGATTGATCCTGGCTTCTGCAAACAAAAGAGTTACAATGCTCGGACAGGAATGGAGTCCCTGGTTGTTACACCAGTATCAAAGGTAGAGACTATATACCATAATTTCTCTTTGATGTTACATATTGAGATCATCGCTGTGACTCACAATTTCTTGCTTTTCTCAAGTTTTGTGGTAGTGTTCACTGCTTTATTCAGCACAGGTATTGTCAGATGGTCTCCTTTCATACATGTTAAAGGCAGTCATTGTGTCAGACTCTCAGTCCATGCTTCAAAAGGTTCACAATGGTTGGTTGTGGCACGAATGGAAAACATTCAGAGAAGCTTTGAATCTGCAGGAGCTGGTGTGGATCTACTGTCCTGGTCATGCTGGGGTACACGGTAATGAAATAGATGACAGGGACCCAAAGATGCAGCAATAGAGAATGCAGTCAGCGACCCATAGCTTGACTGCTTGCATCAGAGTCAGCGAACCAGAGCTGACTAAGACCCTACTCCACCTCCACGTGGTGGTCCTGGAAACAGTCTGCATCACTGCAGTCTGGCTGAGAGAGTAGGGATCGCAGAGAGAAGGCAAACCCGGTCCCAAAAACTGCCGTGCTGAAGTCGAATGTGTCAACCGAAAGGTGCAGATGTCACAGCTCCGGCGTAAACAGACACAACGCAACCAACGTCCTTTTCAGGACGAACAAGGAAAAAGAAGAAGAAATAGATGACAGACTAGCACCAAGAGCACCCAAAGTGGGGACACTGGATATGGATAACGGAGATATACTGAGAACAATTAATGATTGCCTATTAGAGAATGACACTGCAATAGATGAATCATCAAGGTTAAGTCTGTTGGTATTTGGCATCAAACGTAAGGCTAGCAGAAATGGGCATATGAGAGGATGTATCCATCGTGTATGCAACCAGCGAGCTACGGGAACAGTTAGCATTCAAACTCCTCAACATATACTGAGGGAGATTGAGCTCCTATGGGTTTGCCTGGAGTGCAGTTATGTTGATTCTGTTCAACAATAACAATAACCAAGTGTGTATCATCATCATGTTCCTTTTTGCTCCTTGTGAAGCGTAGTGCCATCTGCAGATGGTCCATATCTGTCACCTTGTATGACATGCTTGAGGGAGTAGACGTCCTATTCCTTTCTTTGTCTCATCGGGGACACCCGGGAACTGTAACAGGGCATTAAAGTGTGTAGGCTGTATTGAGTTTGTACACTATTGCACATGTGTGTTAGTCTTTATCAGATTTTGGTTTAAATGTTGTCTAATGGTCTGTATCAGGGTTCTCAAATTTATGGTCCAAGGGCAATATATGATCCATTGATTAATGAACTTTGTCTCAATGTGGCCTTCGGGGCGGTGAACTTTCTTCGAGCAATGATTGGGCTAATGAACTAGCCCTCATGTTATGGTAGGGCTGATGAACTTTCTTCATGCAGTGACTGAGCTGATGGAGTAGCCCTTATACAATGAAAAGGCTGATGAAGTAGTTCTCATGTAATGACCTGGCTGATGAACTAGGCTTCATATAATGATTTCCCTAGGAACTAGCCCTCTTGGGATATTGGGCTAAAAAACTAGCCCTCGTTTGATGATTGGGCTAATGAACTATTCCTCAGATGGCCCTCAAGCTAATGAGCGTATATTGTTGTGATCCTCAGACTAATGAATTCACTTTCATATTGTCCTCATTTAATGAATTAAAAGTGAACTGATCTTTAAATAATAATCCGGCTGATGATCATGTGGCCTTTAAACTAATGAACCTGCCCTCGTGTAGCCCTTGGCTTGAACTAATCTTCCATTAGCTGTTTTTATGACATGCGTTTGAGCTCACAAGTTTATATAGTTAGCTTCACTTCATTAGTGAGTGACTTCATTGACACACAGGTTTATAATGTAATAGTAATTTCATATTTGGAATCAGTCACATGCAGTGTTGATGCTCCATTATTGCAGAAAATGTAATGTAGATTCTGTTGAAGATTTTATTGTCTGTTTTAAATATATCCATTTTGTTGTCTGTTTTAAATATGTCCATTTTGTTGTTTGTTTTAAATATATCCATTTTGTTGTCTGTTTTAAATATATCCATTTTGTTGTCTGTTTTAAATATATCCATTTTGTTGTCTGTTTTAAATATATCCATTTTATGGTCTGTTTCAGGCATCAGCGAACCAGAGAGCAGGCAGAGCTGGGAGAGTTTCAGCCGGCAAGTGCTTCCGTCTGTACACAGCCTGGGCATATAAGAATGAGCTGGAGGACAACTCCATACCAGAAATCCAGCGGACGAACCTGGGGAATGTCGTTCTGCTGCTGAAGTCTCTTGGCATCAATGACTTGTTGAACTTTGACTTTATGGACCCTCCTCCACATGAGACGCTGGTTCTGGCACTTGAGCAGTTGTATGCCCTTGGTGCTCTCAACCACATGGGAGAGCTCACCAAACTTGGAAGACGTATGGCAGAGTTTCCTGTTGATCCCCTGATGTCAAAGATGATATTAGCATCAGAAAAGTAAGACTTTTGGGAGACTTTCTGATATTTTTGTTGGCGTCTGTTTTAAGCAGTAAGCGCACTGACAGTCATTTCTTAAGCTATTGTTCAATCTTTTGTCATGTTTGATTATTGAACTATTACTATTGCTTTCTTTTTCTGCTTCTGCTTATGTTGTGGAAACATAATTGAAAAAAAGGTGATTCGTCTTCTGGTGACGCACTCTCTCTTTGGCAGGCTTGCTAGGTCTTAGCCGCCTTTAGGGAAGTCCCAGGTTTTATTTTTATATTTATTTAGATTCTTATGTGTCCTATCTAGCCCTCACTTTCTTTCCTTTCCCTGATGAAGGCCTTGTGGCCGCAACGTTGGCTATTTTCTTTGTCTTTTGTCCTCGTAAGACAAATCAACTCTTTTTTATATTTTTTTTTTTCATACCCATCCATTGTACTCCACGTCTTACCACAGTTCCCCTCATCTGCCTCTGCTTATGTTGTGCAATATTCAGTTGCAACAGATTTTTAACATAGTCCAATTTTTATTTTAGGTTATAGATTTAATATATGGTAAGAGCTTTGTTATTTGCATTGACTGCAAATAATTCGTTCATTTATTCCTTAATTACTCTTCTTTTCCCCAAGGAACATAAGCCTTCAAAAATGTATCTCCTCCTATTCTGTGCCATCAGATTGTGTATGGGGGCTGGAAATCTCATTATGTAAAACCAAAGTGCTCCAGAAACCACCATTGCAAGAATACATGAATGCTTTGATACTGGTTTTCTGTAATAAAGTTTTCTGAAAAGGGGCAGTTGCCTTGCGGCTTAATGTGCCATATGGGGCTAAAAGGGAAATTAATGATTATCAGTTTCCACCATTTCTCACAAGGCTTATAAGCCCTGTGGCTGTTCACTTTAATGGTCCTGATCATTCTGGGACTTCTGGTACCATATTCAGCTCACTGCAATGTGCTTGTGTCATAGTCGATGAAAGAACACACTTTTCTTTGGAGAAGCATCTGATTTTCAAAATAGGTGGATTGAATATCCAGCATCATTTTATTTAATTTCTGTTATTTAGTGGCTGTTCACTTCTTTTTCAATGCCTTCTTGTGTTAAAATCCTGGCTTTTTCTAGATATTTTTTTTTTGGTGTTTTGTTTCATATCTAATTTTTTATTCAAATTTTATTTCCCAGCATTTCTATCAGCTTTTGTCACTTCATGCTATTGCAGAGAGCCTTCCTTGATTTTTGCTTTAGATATCACATCAGGCCATTCTGTTGTACTATGTTATTTTTTTTTTTTTTTTTTACATTTGTATTCTTTGTTAGTTTCTTTGCATGGATATTTCTTTTTTGTTTTGCGTCTTTACTTACTTATTTATTGTTACTTTTTCCTCATGTTATCCATGTTCTTTCTACTTTTCACCTTTCTGTTTCTCTCATTTTTTTTTTTTCATCTATTTTTTCCATGTGTTTGCAGTGTCCTTTGTCATTCTCTTTTTTCTTCTTTGATCCATAACCGCCAAAGCAGTCAGTGGCCATCATGCCTGGTGGCGTCTTGTCATTCTCTTAACCTATCTTTATTTTTCATGTTCGTGGCTGTGGCTGAGGAAGGGTGATGATGATGATGACGTAGTGTGTCTATTCTATTTAAATGTTTATTGAAGGGGGCATGGCCTGTCCCCAGCTGGAAAATCAGACTCTGATCTCTTCCCTGAGGAAGGGTAGACTCCTTTACATTGCGTGTTTGTAGCACTTTAGCATATTGTTTATTTTTTAAACTGACTCTATACCATTGTGTATGTATGTAGGTATGTATATGCATATGTGTGTGCGCATGCATGCACGTATGTGTGTGTGTGTGTATATATATATATATATATATATTTTTTTTTTCTCTTTTGTCATCCAGTTTCACAGCATCCCTCTTTTATTATTTACCTTATTTTTTTATAACCTGCCAGATATAAATGCTCCAAGGAGATCGTCACAATTGCAGCAATGTTGTCTGTGAACAATGCAGTCTTTTACCGGCCCAAGGACAAAATAGTTCATGCAGACACGGCCCGCCACAACTTTTTTGTGCCAGGAGGTGACCACCTCACCCTCCTGAATGTGTACAACCAGTGGGAGGAAACAGAATACTCAACACAGTGGTGTTACGAGAATTATATACAACATCGGTCAATGAAACGAGCCCGGGATATCAGAGACCAGCTGGAGGGCCTGTTAGAAAGGGTGGAAATTGAGCTGACGTCTGATCCAACTGATACACAGGCTATAAGGAAGGTAATTTGTTGGATAGGTTATCAGAAAGGTAGATTGTTGAATAGGCTGTCAGAAACTGCGCTGATGTCAGCTAACTGATATAAACTGCCAGGAAGGGAGCTACGGTAGCATAGTGGTTAGTGCACTGGCTTCCTAGCTCAGTGGTCTATGGTTCAATCCCCAGATGAGGTGGGATTTTTTTAGGCCGCAAACGGCTCCTGGGTTGACCCAGCCCCAATTGGGTACCAGAGCAACTCTGGGAAGGTTAAGGCAGCCGGCGTGATGCTGACCACATCACCCCTAGTGTGCCGATGGTCAAGAAAATATGGGCCTAACACCATATTCTCAATGGGCGTGTAACGGGATCCTTTACCTTTATCTTTAAATTGTTGAATCATCATCATCATCAGCTGCCATCTTCACAACGTAGGTCAGCTGCAATGGATCTCCAACGTTTTCTGTCTCTTATCTTGATGGTGCACTCTGATAGACTCTTTCTTGTCCATCTCTTGATGTTGTCTTCCCATTTATTACACTGTCTTTCTCTTGCACATTTGCCTTCAACTCTTCCTTCTATTAAGGTCTTCAGTAATGTGTGTCTTTTTACATGGCCAAAATATTTTAGCAGTCTAATTTTGATCTCCTTCTTGAATTCTCTTTTCATTCGTAGGTTTTATTTTTCGTAATTGTTTAATAGGCAATCAGAAATGAAGGGCAACCGTCTTAGATACTCAGGTTGTCAAAGAAGAGAGGTAGGTTATTGAATTGGCAGAAATTGGCCTGATGTTTAATCCAAATGATACTCAGGACAGTAATTTGTTTGATAGGGTACTAGAAAAGGTAGATTATTGGATAGGCTAGCAGAAATTGACCTGATGTCTAATCCAAATGATAACTTAGGAAGGTCATTTGTTTGATTGATTATTAGAAAGGTAGAGCTTTGGATAGGCTATTAGAAAGGTAAATTGTTTAATAGGCTGTCAGAAGTAGAGGGGAAGAGTTTTAAATACCTTCTGGGTGTCAGGAAAAAAGAGAGATTTATTGATACACCATTACAAAATGATTGCGGATATTTTCTCAAAAATAGTAAACTCACCTTTCATATCATCACTAGTCACCTTTTAAATCATCATCGCACAGGCTTTCAATAAATGCACGCCAAGTCTTTGCGTCCTGTGCTATCCATTTTAGATTTCTTCCTTGTCTTCTTTATCTTCTGTGTTTTTTTTGTTTTTTTTTCGTACGCCCGCTAATACTCGAGGCGAAATCTCAGGTTATTATTATTTATGTCTAACCTGACATTGATTTTACGTGAGTATCCCTTTATTTCTTGTACAGAGACAGGTGTCCCTCGCCATTCAGGCAAATACTCGCCGATTTCGGAGGTACCCATTGCAGCTGGGTCGGCTCAGGAGCCGCCAGTTTCTGGTCGACGACACTCCTTCAAATGTTCTCGCCAGGTCTCAAGTTAATCCAGTCCAAATCCCGGTCGACGAAAAATCCTCAAATGCCGTCGCCCGGGTTTGATCCTGTATCACTTGGTCGCCAGAGCGGTGTTGTAACCACTACGCTAGCGCGGCTCCCATCTTCTGTGTTGTTTTAGTCTCCCTCTATTCCTTTCACCCAGGGAATTTCAGAACAAGGACTGCCAAGTAATACTATCCACAGGTTTTCTCATTGGCTGTCCTGCCCAGCTGCAGCATTTTCTCTTTGATAATATCAAACTTTCTGAAAGGTGGTTATTTCAGGGTTCGTAGCGACCTGGAAAAACCTTGAAAAACCTGGAAAACGGAAGAAAAAATTCCAGGCCTTGAAAAGCCTGGAAAAATGGCTAAAAGCCTTGAATTTCCCGCGTTGGACCTGGAAAAAAATTTCCGTTATTGGTGGTATTTTTCGTTAAACTTCAGTTACTGCAGAATTTTTACTTCCCTTTGCGCACTAAATCCATTTCCAGACGTTTTCGGCGGTTCATGTTTTCGGCAATTTGCGTTTTCGGCGATTTGCGTTAACGATGTGAAGCAGATTTATTTTTAGCGTGCGCGTCTGTTGTTACTCGAAAGCGGTAATTTCCTATTACTCGTGGGTTTTTGCTCCGCAGTGAATATGTGTAGTTATGTCTTGTTTCATAGCAGTTAGGGTTAGGTTTAGTATTAAGGTTAGGATTAGGGTTAACACCCCAACCCTAACCCTAATACTAACCCTAACTGCTACGAAAGAACACATAACTACACATATTCACTGCGGAGCAAAAACCCACGACTGGGAAAAAAATTATTTATAACCTCAGACCTAAGGGCCTTTTATATTTGGATATGCGCCCTAATATAACCGACTAGGTTGAACGGGACGCGCCTCGCCAAAACGAGGCAAAACTTTAACACCAAGAACTTGTCTCTACGCATTCAAGTTGTATTAAATCGTTCATTTCAACTGAGGTAAGTAATAAATTCATTTATAAAACATATTTACATAGGCTAAGTGCAGTTTATAGATAGGCCTACTATACTTGCGGCCGTAATTTACAATGTAGGCTTATTTACAGTTTTATTTTTAACCATGGCCAAAATTAGTGTTTGAATGAAATTTCTTGGTTTACAACTGCTTACGGGAATATGTTTGACACAGTTTGAGATGGTCAGGAATAGAAATTGATGGCGATTCCATATCCTATAGCCTACCCTGTTATCAGACCATGTCCCACTGTTCATTTCACCACATTTTTTGGAAATAAATATATTTTAAATGCTTTTTCATTATATTTATGATGAAGAGACATATCCTGTTCTGCTCTGCAGGGTTATAATTAGGATATGCCTAGGCCTACATGTTTTCAATTCCAGATAACATGAATAACCGCCGATACATGAAAGTGGCATCACATCTGTTAAATCACTGTACTTAGGATAAATGAAAATAACCATTTTGTGCATAGACCTATGTTATTTAAAATTTTTAAAAATAATTTTAAAAAAAAATTTTTTTTATCGAAACAAACAGAAACGATAAAACAAAACAAACCCCAACAAAAAAATCAAACAAAAATAGTAAAGATGGGGAGGGGGTGTGTGTGTAAAGGCCTGATGTTTCCAGTTAGATATTTAATAGATTTTCACTTATCATAAGTGTTATAAGGATATCATCATACCTTCACCCTCCCAATTACTATATATTAACTTTTGTTCTAGTTAAATATTGTTTGACTATATTATTCTTGCGTTTGGAACTTTGACTTGGTAAATATACATAGCTTAGGCCTACTCATAAGTTATTTGTGTGTTCCATTTTATTTTTTTTTAACAGAAAAGAACAACCCCAAGGAGCAGTTTTTCCCTCAGAAACATCAAAACTATCTAACACTACTCCCTCGGACACGTCAAAAACGTCTAACACTACAAGGAGACCTACAGATGTGACATCATTTGTGACCAAGGAAGAAACTCTCAGAGCTGAGATTATTTGGACTCTTTTTTCAGTGAAAAGTCACCATAGTTTTAATTCAAATTTCATACGCAATAAGGGACATATTCTCTTCTGTGGTAGTTTTTATTCAGCCTTTAGCTTTATTTCAAGACCTGAAATTCAGATTGGTGCATTTGGAACAGTAGCTGAAAATAGGAAGCATTTTCCTGTGGTACTGAAGAAAAAACAACTCAAATTGAAAAAGACAAATCATCCTGTGTTTTGTGCGACAGAAGATAAGGCATGCCGACAGTCACCTAGCATGATACGAAAAGATTTAACCTTTTATCTACTGTTCACTCCAATGATAATATAAACAAGACAGTTAGAAAGACAAATTCTTTAGGGCAGAACAATTCAGAAGCCAGTGCTTGCAGAAAAATACAGCAAAAGTATGGGAGGTGTCGACCACTTCAGCCAACTAGGTGCAAGCTACCCCTACCCACACAGATCCTATTTTTATATCATTTCTTAGTTGAAACTGCCCTGGTCAATGGGCACACAACCTACAACACAGTCAAGGATTATCAACGATCCAGACATAGACTCTTGCAGAGACCTACAGCTACAACTTCAACCCCAGTTAATGAAAAAAGCAGCTCAGACTCCAACTACAGGTACTTAACTACTCAAACATTTACAAACGCTCATTGTCAGATGCCACAGATGCAGAATACATTCAAAAAAGACAAACACGAAAAATACAGTTTTTTTTTTTTTTCATTTTATTCACAATTTTATTAGCCTTTTATGTTGATATAGTGGTTAATCGTTAAATCAATACGTCAGTCAAGCTTATTTTATTCATTACCATCCATGTCACTAACATTTTATTGCGCTGAGGTTGAACAAATTCACTAAAAACTGGGAAAAGATGTCTGTTTTTCAATCTTTTATGAATTTAAAAAAAAAAAAAACCAGTTATTTTTAAAGAAATCTGCAAAAACCCAGTAATGGGAGACAGTAATGCTCCGGATTGCTGGTCAGCAAAGTGATAATTATATCTGAGAAAATTAGATGAAGAAAATATTAGAGTTTCCCATCCTTGAAAATCACGTGCTGGACCTGGAAAATGCTTGAAGAAATTTGCTATGAACCCTGTTATTTTATGTCAGGCTGTCAGAAAGGTGTGTTGAGGGCTTTTTCTCATTTGGTTCAATGGGTTAATTTGTTAATACGTTTTCTGGTAATTATTTGATCATCTGTTCTGTATTACACCGGGTATCAAGTTCAAACCAAAATGCTCACTGACCATGCAACAATCCTCAACATCATCCCCCTCGATCCCAAACGAGACACTTGTGGCACGTGTGAGATTGGTGGAGACGACGTACACGTACGCAATATACCAATATCTAATATACGAGGGGTGTTCAGAAAGTAATGCACCACATTGTTTTTCTCAGCTAATAATAAAGATATGAGGGGCGTTCAGAAAGTAATGCACCACATCGTTTTTCTCAGGAGCTGTTTATTCAAAAAGCATGAAATTTATACACAATATACATCGATATGTCATGTAAACATTGGTATTATTCAACATAATCCCCATCAACTTGTACGGCTTTATGCCAGCCCGAAACAAGTGCATGTATTCCTAGCCCGTACCAGATTTTGTCTTGATCATGTAGCCATTTCTTCGCTGCATGAATCACTCCTTCATCATCTTCAAACCTTGTCCCACGGAGTGCATCTTTAAGTGGACCAAATAGATGAAAATCAGAGGGTGCCAAATCGGGACTATAGGGTGGATGGGGTAGTACAGTCCAACCCAATTTGGTGATTGCTTCCTGTGTTGCCAGACTTGTGTGAGGGCGCACATTGTCGTGAAGGAGAAGCAGGTCTGCTGGATTCTTGTGCGGCCGAACTCTGCAAAAACGTTGATTGAGTTTTTTCAATGTCTTAATGTAAGCTTGCGAATTGATTGTCTCTCCTCTTGGCATAACGTCCACAAGAATCACACATTCAATGTCCCAAAAGACAGTGATCATGACCTTTCCAGCTGAAGGAATTGTCTTGAATTTCTTTCTTCTTGGTGATTGTGGATGATGCCATTCCATTGACTGTCTTTTTGTCTCGGGTTAAAAATGATGTGCCCAGGTTTCGTCGCATGTAACGATCTTAGCCAAAAAGTTCTCTCCATCAGCATTGAAACGCTCCAACAATTCAGAAGAAATTGCTTTCCTTTGCAATCGGTGGTCATTTGTGAGACTTCGAGGAACCCATCTTGCGCAAACCTTAGAAAATCCAAGAGTTTTTATAACTGCATTTGCACTACCAATGCTGACTGACAGCTGTAAGGCCAATTGTTGAGTAGTGATTCGCCTATCAGTAAGAATAATGCCCTCAGAACATTTCTGCGTTGATGGCTGTGGCAGGACGTCCACAGCGCGGCCGATCAAGCAGCTCCGTATCTCCACTTCCTGATTCTTTGATTCTCTGAACCCAGCGACTGACTGTACTCCTGTCGACTGCAAAACTTCCATACACATCACATAGACGCTTGTGAATATTCACAACAGTTTCCTTCTCTGCAACGAGAAATTCTATCACAATTCGCTGTTTGTAACGCAAGTTGCTAACACGCTCCATTTCAACGGTTTAGGGCAGCCGTATTATTTGGCCGGTTGCGGTGCAATTTAGTGCACACAATTGGCACATGCCATATTTGAAATGTGCAAAATTGCATGCTTCTATCTTCATTATTAGCTGAGAAAAACGATGTGGTGCATTACTTTCTGAACGCCCCTCGTAGAAGCATGAAATTTTGCACATTTCAAATATGGCATGTGCCGATTGTATGCACCAAATTGCACTGCAACCGGCCAAATAATACGGCTGCCCTAAACCATTGAAATGGAGCGTGTTAGTAACTTGCATTATAAACAGCGAATTGTGATAGAATTTCTCGTTGCAGAGAAGGAAACTGTTGTGAATATTCACAAGCATCTATGTGATGTGAATGGAAGTTTTGCAGTCGACAGGAGTACAGTCAGTCGCTGGGTTCAGAGAATCAAAGAATCAGGAAGTGGAGATACGGAGCTGCTTGATCGGCCGCGCTGTGGACGTCCTGCCACAGCCACCAACGCAGAAATGTTGAAATGCGCTGAGGGCATTATTCTTACTGATAGGCGAATCACTACTCAACAATTGACCTTACAGCTGTCAGTCAGCATTGGTAGTGCAAATGCAGTTATAAAAACTCTTGGATTTTCTAAGGTTTGCGCAAGATGGGTTCCTCGAAGTCTCACAAATGACCACCGATTGCAAAGGAAAGCAATTTCTTCTGAATTGTTGGAGCGTTTCAATGCTGATGGAGAGAACTTTTTGGCTAAGATCGTTACAGGTGATGAAACCTGGGCCCATCATTTTGAACCTGTGATAAAAAGACAGTCAATGGAGTGGCATCTTCCGCAATCACCAAGAAGAAAGAAATTCAAGACAATTCCTTCAGCTGGAAAGGTCATGATCATTGTCTTTTGGGACATTGAATGTGTGATTCTTGTGGACGTTATGCCAAGAGGAGAGACAATCAATTCGCAAGCTTACATTAAGACATTGAAAAAACTCAATCAGCGTTTTCGCAGAGTTCGGCCGCACAAGAATCCAGCAGACCTGCTTCTCCTTCACGACAATGCACGCCCTCACACAAGTCTGGCAACACAGGAAGCAATCACCTAATTGGGTTGGACTGTACTACCCCATCCACCCTATAGTCCCGATTTGGCACCCTCTGATTTTCATCTATTTGGTCCACTTAAAGATGCACTCCGTGGGACAAGGTTTGAAGATGATGAAGGAGTGATTCATGCAGCAAAGAAATGGCTACATGATCAAGACAAAATCTGGTACAGGCTAGGAATACATGCACTTGTTTCGGGCTGGCATAAAGCCGTACAAGTTGATGGGGATTATGTTGAATAATACCGATGTTTACATGACATATCCATGTATATTGTATATAAATTTCATGCTTTTTGAATAAACAGCTCCTGAGAAAAACGATGTGGTGTATTACTTTCTGAACGCCTCTCGTATACATTATACTAATAATAATGTGTACACAAATATTACACAGACCAAGAAATAGTACTAACTACTTAAAGAAAGTTATTTTCCACTATGTGTCCTAAGTCCCTACCATATGATGATCTTTGTTTATTGTAACCCTTATGATGTGAATCATCATAATCCCTGCCTTTGTGATACCCACGATCATGAGGTGAGTAACCTTGATAACCTCGTCGGTAAAAATTTGATGGCGAGCGTTGACGAGGGAAGTTGTAAGACCCCCTACATGATTGACGAAAATCAGGACGATAACGTCCGTCAACGCTCTTTGATCGAAGTCGGTGATCATAAGATCTATGATCATGGTGAACCACGCACGCAGGCATTGGATCTGTCAGAGAAGATCTATGGATCTCCTTGTTTGGATGTGTGGTTAGGTATTGTCTACCTAATCTTTCATATTCCTCAATGGAATCCGGATGTCTTTCCTGTAAGAATGATTCTAGTTCATGACTACATGCCGAAAGAACCTTATCTCATAACATGAGATCCATCAATCCCTCATATGTTTTATTAACCTTTAGCACGCTGCATTCTTTTTCACAACCCCCCGTTTTTATAGTGGGCGACTTGTAATGTCTATAGTTTTTGTGTTTCTTGGTCAATTGCTATCATTTTTGGAATTTATGTAAATAAATGAATGGTGAATCTGATGATATAAAATTTGTTTGTGTACATGTTAGATGTGATAGGAAGAGAGGAAAGGAAAGATGAAAAAAAACGAAAAAAATTTAAAAAAAATAAAAAAATATTTTTTTTTTAATTTTAAAATTAAAAAAAAAAAATTAAAAAAATGACCAACGAACGAAGAGTCCATATCCCTTGCATCTCAATGAAAGTCATTTGACCAATAGAGCAATACAAATCAAATGACGATCTTTTCGTTACACCCATCATCAGTAGCAAAGCAACAAACTCCCTAGCCAGCCGTGACATTCGGCCGTAATCCTATTTTTTTCCGATATTCCTAATCCTAACCCCGAAAATTATACATACTTGAAAGGCCATTTTACTTTCGTTTCCATCTCAGCCATCAAACATATTCTGAGAACCGATTTCAGCGCTTATAAAGACAAAAATTTCATCCCCACCGCATGGCGTCAGAATACAATAAAATTAGAGCAAAATGGCCGAAAATCTGATGCCGATTCATTTCGATTTAAAAAATTTACAAAAAATAAACGCAGATACACCCATCACTTTTTTAAGATCGGAAACGGAAGCTAACTCTCTTGCAATTAAAATTACTACTTAACATCCGGGGCTGAAAATCACGTGTACACAAGTCATGTGCTAGAAACGATGACAGCCGCAAGGCGAGATATCTCGCCTGCAGCGTGCTACAGGTTAATACCAGATAAATCAATCCACCTGCTAAAGAAATGCTTAATCGATGCAATAAATTCACCAAAATCAGCATCCTTACTTGGCTTAGCCGCATGGAAAAGATCACGAAATCCAGATTCAGTTAACTGGAAATGTCTTAGAAGTGTCTCTTTTACGACATCAAAATCGTTTCTGCTCTTTGCATCCAAATTCATGAAGCACTGGAGCAAGTCCCCAGTCAAAAAATCAACTAAGAGACTACTCCATCTCTCTTTAGGTACATTCAAACCTGTTACCTCATGATAAACCTAGACAAGAAACTGTCTACACAGTCACGAGTCTGATCGAAATGAGGCATCTTCAACTTAGGATAAAACATGGTTGGACCTGCTGAAGTTTTAGAATGATCAGATTGCAATTTTGCTAATTCTAAAGCTTTTTCTTTCTCTGAATTAAGTCATAATGCTTCAAGTTCCATAGCATTTCTATGAACTTGATCTAATTGCAGAAGTTCCATTCTTCGTATTTCCATTTCTTCATCTTTTTGGGCCACATTTATCTGTTCCAATTCCAATTTGAGAGACATTTCTTTCTCTTTAAGTTCTTTTTCTTGGGCCAGCTCAAATTTCCTGAGTTCCTCTGCCCGCTTGACAGCCTCACGCTGTTCTATTCTCTCAGCATGAGCTAAGTGTTTCTCAAACTTAATAATAATAATAATAATAATAAATTCTTTAAGCACCAAACACGGCGCATAAGGCAGAAACCAGTGCTCTCCAGGTTGTTCGTTGTGACGCCACTCCTCTTAGCTCTTGCACATTATTTAGGCCCAACGTTCTTCCTTCTCTTATTATTGTTCTTCTGAGTGTTTCTTTTGGTCTTCCTTTTTTCCTCTTACCCTCAGGAACCCAAGTGAGCACCTGTAGTGGTATTCTGTTGTTTTGCATTCGTAGGACATGACCGATATATGACCATCGTCTTTTCCTTATATAGTCGGAGACTATACAAACTTAGTCTCTGCATATTCCTCAAGTTCAGCTCCTGATTTACCTAAGCTCTTACCAATGTTTATACACTCTTCTAACGTCGACATGGTTATAGTTTATAATTATCTTACAATAGTATATTATTTTTACTAAAATATACAACTAATATATAAACTCAATCAATCTGTGATCTAAATATATTACTCAATGTGAACGAGAAACGAGCACAGGTGACAATGAAAGGCACAAAAAATGAAACACAGTGAAGTGATATCTCCAATTATACAACACCACGTAACAAATATAAAGCAACTAAAGACAACACAGACATATTAATCAGTAAAAAGAAAACATTTAAAATAACATTACAAAAATAAACAATACAAGTCGTCGTTAAATGTACGAAAAGACAAGAGTTTTAGATTAACAACGTATAAACTTATACACAGCACTGAAATTAGGTCATGCAAATTAAAAATGACAACCGACGTGACGTCACAGCTAAGCACGAAAAATGGTGTTTGTTTTGCAAACCGAGGCGTATTAATCTAAAGCAAAACGAAGCGCTCGACCCTCAGTCAGCACAATACAGACACAGACCCTAAAAGTCGTTGCAATTCCCTGAATTTTTCCTAAGGAAATCTCAGGCAATAGCAAGCCCTTACCAGCCACCCACGAATATACAGATAAATATAAATTGTGAACATATAATGATAGAAAGAAAAGTAAATTGAAGTGACGATGGACTGAAGGCCAAAGATAGCCCTATATGAACAGGATAAAGGATTAGCGCCCTAATAAAGACAAGGACTTATCTTGTTTCCACTCCTGCCATTGTGAGGAAAACCCCTGCTCTAGCTGCAAGTCACCGATACAGTTCCAAAACGTTCCGTCAACAGCTGATGTCCTATTGATAGAAGACCTTGGCCTTGATGGTAAATGACTGCGTGACACGATTGATCCAGAACAATAATGACTGTTGAACTGTTCCACCTTGATTTCTGGTTCAGAACAACGTTGCGGCTTCTGGCCGTTGATGTAGAATTGACTTAGCATTGCGGCTTCCTAGCCGTTGATGTAGAACTGACTCAGCATTGCAGCTTCCTAGCCGTTGATGTAGAAATACCTCAACCTTGACATTAGAATGCTGACATGCGCATTCTATTTGCCAGATTGTACACAAGGAATTTCTCACGTCTTGACCTTCCACTGAAACATTGACTATATTTGATTCTATTTATTTCACCGCAGTGTCTTCGAACTTCTTGAATCTTGAGAGATGATCGATACTATATGACAGATATCATCCGTTAACTTCTGACACCAATATATGTTGAGGGCTTTTTCTCATTTGGTTGAATGGGTTAATACGTTTTCTGGTAACACTGGACAACAGCCAAAATGTATCCGAGACAAAAGTAGTTATTTTTAACTAATTTGGACATGTTGATCACGAATATGAACTTAAAAATCGCGAATTAGCTCTAGTTTTCAAGATCGGGGGAGGGGGGGGGGGGGGGGGGGGGGGGGGGGGGGGGGGGGGGGGGGGGGGGGGTTAAAGAAAGCTTACAGCCTTTATTTTGGTTGTGAGATCGGTGACCAGGACCAGTATTGGGCCCCACATGTATGTTCTCAATCCTGTGCAACGAATCTGCGCTGCTGGTTGAACCGAAAAGGACGATCGATGCGTTTTGCAGTTCCAATGGTGTGGAGGGAACCGACAAACCATCTTAATGATTGTTACTTTTGCATGACTCCCCCAATTGGACATGGTATTTCTAAGAAGAAAAAGCGGCCTGTGGCCTATATGAATATTCCCTCTGCTATGCGGCCAGTGCCTCACGGGGAAGGACTTCCTGTTCCGGACCCACCAGAATCTTATACTCTGGATGATGAAGAAGATAATAAGGCCAGTGGACATCCGTCACCCATGAAAGCATCTACATCAAGAGATCCTGATTTCGTGCCTATTGAAGAGTCTGTACAGCCACATACAATTACCCAGAGTGAATTGAATGATCTAGTGAGAGATCTGGAATGGCCAAAAAATAAAGCAGAGTTGTTGGGGTCCAGACTGCAGCAATGGAATCTTCTAGAAGAGAATGTGCATGTGTCTGTGTTTCGTGCTCGGCAAAAAGGTCTGCTTCCATATTTCAAAATAACAGATAACCTCATTGCTTGCGTTGGTATACTGGGTCTGATGGCAGCACTGCACATCACCTACAAAGACGACGATTGAGGGCTGTTCATTGATTCGTCCAAGTTGAGCTTAAAAGCTGTGCTGCTCCATAATGGTAACATTTTACCACAAGATCTGGGGTCCAAATGGGGCAGTGATGCGCAATACAAGACTCAACATGTCTCTTAGCCTCTCCTGCCCAAGTCTACCTCACCTACTCGTGGTGGACCCCGTTATACCCAGTAATCTTGCCGAAGGTTGGGTATCAACCCCAGCGGGAGGCAAGATGGGACAGCAAACGAGGTAAAGGCAAAATCAAATCCCCCAGCCAGAGGGGGAGGCATGAGCACACTCTGCCTTAAGAAACAGGTGCTGAAGTCAGATGTACCAGGCCAGGAGGCGCACCAGCAACCATGGTACCATGCAACCCGCTTTGGTTTAATATGTCTACACAACAGATGTCAAAAAATTATCGTTATGGTGCTCGCCCTGTGAAGTCCCTCCAGGCAGGAGCAGTGCCGGATTCTGAGCCTCGACAGAATCCACCCTCAGCTACTGGAGGTCTCCTTAGTCCGCCAAATGGAGCCAGGAGGCGGAAGGAGAAAGTAACTGGCCAACCAGATAAGACGACGGCCCCTCTGAATGTCATGCATTGGAATGCAGAGGGAGTCAACAACAAAAAGACTGAACTAGAGAATACCCTATTTCGGAAAGAAATTAGCATATGCTGCATACAAGAAACCCACCTACAGGAAGGAAAACATTTTAAGATACGGGGCTATCAATGCTTCAGAGTTGACAGAAAAAGATCGGAAGAAGGGTGGCATACTAACACTGATAAGGAATAACCTCAACGCTATAGAATCCAAGACATATAAAGAAGGTGCAGAATACCAAGTAATTAACACTCTGGAACTGGATCTCCTAAACTTCTACTGCCCCAATGACATACCACTGAACATGACTAGCATAGATGTCCCCATTGGCAACTTCATAGCGGTGGGAGACTTCAACAGCCATTCCCAAAGCTGGGGATACAACCAGCTAGATAGAAGGGGCGAAGAGATAGAAAACTGGCAAGACGACAATAACCTAACCCTTCTAAACAACCCTAATGATCCTCCAACCTTTTACTCCAGAAGATGGCATAGCACCTCTACTCCAGACCTGGCATTCTGCACACCTGATTTGGCTGGGATAGTGGAAAGGGAAATAGGAGAACAACTCGGTGGAAGTGATCATCGTCCTGTATTCATCAAAATTAATAGAACAATTAATACAAGTCCAAGTCAGCCAAGATGGAATTATAAAAAAGCAAATTGGTCCATTTATCAACACAGAGCAAATCTGCTTACAAAAGATATTAAGGTACTAGACAGAGACATTAACAGAGTCATCTAGGATTTTAATAATGGAGTACTCAAGGCAGCAAAGGAGACAATACCGAGAGGAGCGAGGAAGAACTATGTACCATATTGGTCCAACACACTACAAAACCTACATGAAGATATGAATGAAGCAAGGCACACTGCAGAGGTACAACCATCCCAACAGAACCATATCATGCTACAAAAGGCAAAAGCAAAATTCATTAAAGGAAAGCTAGAAGCCCAGAGGAGAAGCTGGAGGGAAAAAACATATAAACTAAACCTTGAAAAGGAAGGGAGAAAGTTGTGGAAACTCACTAAACAATTGAATGACGATAACAATTCTCAACGACAAACCATTACACTAGACGATGCAGGGAAACTATATACCGGCAAACAAGCAGCAGACATATTTGCGGAATCCTACAGAAATGAAAGTAACATCTCCGTCAATTTACGCAGACAACGAGACATTCGTCAAGAAATAATCCACACTAGAACTAATGGAAACAGTCCGGACGTTATGTCCAAACCTTTCAATATGGACGAGTTAAAAACAGCCGTGTGGAAACTTAAAGACAGGAAATCACCAGGCCCGGATGGTATAACCAACGAAATGCTAAAACACCTAGGATATACAGCAATGAGCAAACTGTTGCAAATATACAACTACAGTTGGATGACAGGCAGTGTGCCACAGATATGGAGAGAGGCGCTCATGTGTCCCATCATAAAGAAAGGAAAAGACAACAGGAAGGCCACCAGCTACAGACCAATAAGCCTAACAAGCTGTGTATGTAAGACAATGGAGAGGATGATCAACAGAAGATTGAAATGGTACTTGGAATCCGAGAAAATTTTACTGCCAGAACAAGCAGGGTTTAGAGAGTGCAGCAGCACAGAAGACCAAATCACATACCTATCACAGATCATTGAAGATGCCTTCCAAGAAAAGAGAAAAGTCTTTACCCTATGGATAGATCTCCAAAAAGCTTTTGACAAAGTATGGAAAGACGGGTTAATAGTAAAACTGCAAAGGAACGGAATCAAGGGTAATATGAGAAAATGGATCCAGTCGTTCCTACACAATCGGAAAGCAAGAGTCACTATGGAAGGTCACAACAGCAAGAAAATCCTCCTAAAACATGGAGTTCCTCAAGGCTCAGTATTGTCTCCCACCCTGTTCCTTGTATTCATCAATGACCTCATCCACGATCTGCCACAAGGTGTGAGAGCTGCCCTATACGCTGACGACTTGGTGGTGTGGTGTGTAGAAGAACATCTAACTATCGCTAATAAGCGAATACAAAGGGCAGCAGACAACATAGCAGCATGGGCAGAGAAATGGATGGTGCAGATCAACGCTGAAAAATCATCAACAACACTTTTCACGCTCTCCAACAAAGACAAAGCAGGAGAGATACGACTTGGAAATATACATGTCCAAACAGATGAGGAACCGGTGTACTTGGGCATTACATTAGATAAGAGAATGACATGGAGGCACCACATCGAGAGAACAGAGGCTAAAGCGAGAAGAAAACTTTCCATACTGAGGAAAATAGCTGGATCAAGTTGGGGAGCTAACGAAACAACACTAAAGAAAGTGTATACAGGTGCAATAAGACCTATATTAGAGTACGGATCAGCAGCATGGTCTACAGCAGCCAAATCACACCTACAAGCCTTAGATAAAGTACAAAATCAAGCGCTTAGGTTGATCACGGGTGCCATGAAGACCACACCAATAAATGAAATGGAAAAATCACAGGCATTCCACCTTTATTATACAGACGAGACACTAAGACCCTGATCCAAGCAGAAAAGTACAAGAACATGCCCGCACATCCAATGAAAACTAGATTTGGAGATTTAGCCAGTGGGAGGTTGAAGAGAAGCAGTTTTGTGCATCGGTCCAAAAAACTAATTAGAACATACAAGGATGAACTACCAGACATCACTAAGGAAATAACTCCCACACTCCTCCCAACCCCATGGGAACAACATCAAAATTTCAGTATTAAGACCTCCATAACTACCACCTGCCCCATGGGAGAGCTAAATACTCTCCAAAGGAAAATAGCAGCATGTGACATGATTGAAGAACTATACCCCAGAGAAGCATGGATCCAAGTATATACTGATGGATCTGCAACCAGAGCAGTGAAGAACGGAGGCGCAGGAGTTTATGTGGTCTATCCAGACAAAGAAAATGAATCCACCTGTTCACCTACTGGAATATTCTGTTCAAACTATGCTGCTGAAGTACAGGCCATAAGCATTGCTGCAGGAATAATAAATAACACAATAAGCCAATGTCAGCAGGTTGTATTCCTTACCGATGCAATGTCAGTTCTGCAAGCCCTCAACAGTGATAAACTGCCAGAATTAAACAAAGTCCTATGCGAAGTAAATATCAAAAGAAGGGTAGTGCTACAGTGGATACCATCACACTGTGGCATACCAGGAAATGAGAGAGCAGATATGTTAGCAAAAGAGGGAGCAACACAGGAACAAAAAGAACAAACAATCACATTCCTGGAAAAGAAGACCCTTATCAAGGCCATCAGGAAAATTGATCAACAAAGAGACAACTATCAATATCTTGATCGAGCAAAACAGGTGATCCTGTTCCGTATGAGAACAGGACACAACAGACTGAACAGTCACTTATACAGACTGAGATTGGTCCCATCACCCCTATGTACGTGTGGACAGGCAGCACAGACAGCCGAACACATCCTGCAAGACTGCCACATGCTTAGTCAATTGCGAACTGAACATTGGCCCACAGAGACGCACATCCACACAAAGCTGTTTGGGAGTCTTGAAGAACTTTCAACCACAGCAACATACATCCAGAAAACCGGACTTCTTGTGTAGACATTTCTAAACAACAGCGAACGAGAAGAAGAAGAAGAAGAAGACCACAAGATCTTGGTCCCTCCTCTCCACATCAAACTTGGACTAATGACGAATTTTGTAAAGGCCATGGATCGAAATGGGGCAGGATTTTTATACCTTCTGATAAATTTCACAGACTTAGTGAGGCCAAAATCAAGGAAGGTGTATTTGTTGGTTCACAGATAAGTCAGCTCTTCAGAGATCAGCATTTTGATAATATCCTCACAGGTGATGAAAAGTTAGCTTGGAATGCTTTCCAGCAAGTGGCCACAAACTTTCTAGGAAACAATAAGGCTGACAATTACCAGGAGCTTGTAGAAACCCTCTTTTGCAACGCTACGAGAGACTAGGGTGCAACATGCCTTTGAAATTACATTTTTTACACTCTCATCTGGATTTCTTCCCTGCTAACTGCGCTGTTGTCAGTGACGAGCATGGGGAACGATTTCATCAGGACATTACTACCATTGAAAAAAGGTACCAAGGGAAATGGAATGCAGCAATGCTAGCAGACTATGGAACCTTGTGAGAGATGCTCCAGAAACTCATTACAAGCGACAGGCAAAAAGGCGTCGCTGTGAATCATTTCCGCTATGAGCATTATTATCATATGGTATGTATATGCAAATGTGTAAAACTTGTTTTACAGATATTTAAAAAACTAGAGCTAATCTGGTGTTTTAACGGCCATTTTCATGTTCAGCAGCCCAAACAACATAAAGGTAACTTGGTTTAATCTCAGATACACACAAAAAAGTCAAAATTTGTTGTCCGGTGTAATTATTTGATCATCTGTTCTGTATTACACCCGGTATCGAGTTCAAACCAAAATGCTCGCTGACCATGCAACAATCCTCAACTGGAAATCAACTATATATTAATACTGCGTGAAGGTATTTACGATACCAAGCAGTTGTGGTTGAAATATAATTGAACGTTAAGCAAAACAATAAATTTATCAGACGTGTAATGTCTGTAATAATAGTATACTCTATGCTGTGATATATCCAGTGCTCTTGATGTGAACTATATTAAGTATTGTCTTTGATTCATGATGGAAGAATGAATTCTTATTAAATTATCTAAAGTCGTCAACACTGGTCTTATTCACTGAAAGTATTCAAGGTTCCAGTTATGACTGTTGTTTATGAATAATATGAAATGAAACAAGATAACACGGCCATGGAAATATATATGAACTTTTATTGAAGGAACGTAAAAATGCAACCACTTAAAAGAATTACTAAACGAATACATGGTTGTAACAAAAATCGATACCAGATGTAATACAGAACAGATGATCAAATAATTACCAGAAAACGTATTAACAGATTAACCCATTCAACCAAATGAAAAAGCCCTCAACATCTTGTTCCATTAGCATTTGTCTGGTTCGTGTCATCAGTTCCATGTTAGGGATATTGTCATACCACTTGAATTCTTCTGTTCTATGCAGGCACCCATTTATGAAAGTCTGTAGCTTTTTGGTTGTTGTTTTTGTTGTTCTCCATGTTTCAGAGCCATACAGTAGGACTGCCATGTAATACTATCCACAGGTTTTCTCATTGGCTGTCCTGCCCAGCTGCAGCATTTTCTCTTTGATAATATCAAACTTTCTGAAAGGTGGTTATTTTATGTCAGGCTGTCAGACAGGTGGTTTCTTTGATAATATTAGAAAGATAGTTTCTTAAGTAATGTATGATTGTCAGAAAGGTGGTTTCTTTGATAATGGCTGACTGTCAGATAGATGGTTTATTTGATAGTGTCAGGCTGTTGGATAGGTGGTTTCTTTGATAATGTCAGAAAGATGGTTTCTTAATTAGTGTCAGATAGGTGGTTTCTTTGATAGTGTCACTGTCAGATAGGTGATTTCTTTGATAATGTCAGACTGTCAGATAAGTGGTTTCTTTGGTAGTGTCATAATGTCAGGTGGTTTCTTGGATAATGTCAGATAGGAGGTTTCTTTGATAGTGTGCGACTGTCAAATATGTGATTTCTTTGGTAATGTCAGACTGTCAGATAGGTGGTTTCTCAGGTAATGTCTGACTGTCAGAGAGGTCGTTTCTTTGATAATGTCTGACTGTCAGAAAGATGGTTTCTTTGTTTTATCACATTCTCGGAAAGGTGGGTTTTTATAAAATTTAAAAAAAGGAGATATCTTGACGTGAAAAAGTAGGTTGAAACCCTCACCTCCATCAAAATCGATTAGTTGCTTGATACATTCTGGCTGTTTGATAGGTAGATACCAGTTGACCTAGATACAAGGTATGTTCTGTAAAGTGCAGAAAAAGAAAAAAAAAGGAGGTGAAATCCACAACTACAGTTGGCCCTCCTGCAGTAAGCTTGTGTCAAGTACTTCCAGTGCTGGCGGCTCTAGCATAGCCTCACTTTATACAACTCTTAGCACACGTTTGATAGGGGCAGTAATCCTGCTTTTTCTTTGTCTCTTTATTGAACCACTGGGAACAACAACAACAGGACATTCTGTTAATGTCATCACTCACAGCACAAAAGAGAAAACCAATGATGGTGAAGAAGACATAAAGATGGAAGAACTGAGGGCAGCACTAGAGAAAATCAAGATGGGCAAAGCAGCAGGGCATGATGGTATAACACCAGAAATGGTTAAGTACATGGGAGCATCAGGTGACCTATTACTCTTAAAGGTCCTACAGGCAGCATGGTGCAACAAGACCATACCAAAGGATTGGGAGATTGCCATCATAACACCAAATTTCAAAAAGGGTGACAATCGACAATGTGGAAACCATAGAGGCATATCCCTTCTCAGTGTCCCTGGTAAAATCTACTCTAGAATCCTAGAGCAGAGACTCCGACGCCTAGCTGAGCCACAATTGGATGAGGTCCAGTGCGGATTCCGAGCAAACCGAAGTACTCAAGACCTAATCTTCACACTCAGACAGCTGAGTGAAAAGGCCCTTGAGTATAAGAGTGAGATCCATCTTTGTTTCATAGATCTGGAAAAGGCGTTTGACAGGGTCCCCTGGAGCAAACTTTGGGACTGTTTGGCAAGGAAGAATATTCCAGCACCTCTGATTCATGCTATACAGAGCTTCTACAAGTCTTGCAGAAATTATGTGAGGACAGCAAACCATAAGTCAGAAGAGTTCAGGACCACCACTGGTGTAAGACAAGGTGATATCCTATCACCTTACCTCTTCATACTCCTTATGGACGATGTCATCAAGGCATGTAAGGAGAGAACAAGAAAGTATTCAGTGGGGTACTGGAAGATGAGACAGGTCTATATTTCGGAGCTGGCATTTGCTGATGATGTTGCCCTGATTGCTAAATCAGAGGCACATCTCCAATCCAACCTGCAAGTCTGGAAGGAAGAGCTGGAGAAGAGAGGGATGGTCATAAGCAGCTCTAAAACAAAATCCATGGTGATATCACGAGAAGAAAGAAAACATCAGATTAAGTTGGGAGAACAGGTTCTGGAGCAGGTCAACCACTTTAAATATCTCGGAGCTATTATAGACCGAAAGGGAGGCATCAAAGAAGAGTTGGCCACTCGAAAAGCAGCGGCTGGGAGACTTTTTCAG
The DNA here is from genome assembly GCA_024509875.1 of Oreohelix idahoensis. NCBI lineage: Eukaryota > Metazoa > Mollusca > Gastropoda > Stylommatophora > Oreohelicidae > Oreohelix > Oreohelix idahoensis. The sequence goes on along the minus strand of JAMPIV010017758.1, from coordinate 63,072 downwards.
GCCATAAATCGTGGATTCCTCAGCAAGAAAGAGGTTGGTAAGAAAACGAAGATGGCTGTATACCGCTCCACCTATGTCCCAGTCTTGACATATGGATGCGAGTCGTGGGCAATGACTGCAACCCACAAAAGCCAGATCCAAACCTCAGAAATGAGGTATCTGAGGAAAGTGGTTGAAGTAACAAGAAGAGACATGGTCCGCAACCAGACGATCCATCAAGGCCTAAAATCCCATCCGCTGCAGACCCAAATAGAACAGTCCCAACTAAGATGGTTTGGCCATGTCTGCAGAATGGGAGAAGATCGGCTACCACGACAAGCATGGGAAACAAAGAGCCAGGGATCCAGACCTCCAGGACGACCCAGAGTCCGCTGGGAGGACAACATTAGACAATCTTTGAAGGACCGAGGACTAGAATGGAACCAGGCCAGGAAGAAGACAGCTGATAGAATTGTCTGGCGCTCTCTCTTCCAAACCTCTACACCTCACGGTAGAAGGGGAACGACTAAGTAAGTAAGTAAGTCATCACTCATCAGCTTCCCAAGGAGTATAGATCTTTAACAAACTAATGCCAAGTCTTCCTCTCCCATGCCATCAGTTCAAGGTCTTTCCATGTCTTCTTCATGCCCTTCATGTCTGTTTCCAGTTCTCTTCTCCATGGGTTCATTGGTCGCCCTCTGCTTAACTTCCGCTGGGGATTCCAGAACAAGGACCGCTAGGTAATGCTATCTACAGGTTTCCTCAATGTGTGTCTAATCCACCACCAGCTTCTTCTTCTCAGCTCTTGTTCCATTAGCATTTGTCTGGTTCGTGTCATCAGTTCCATGTTAAGGATATTGTCATACCACTTGAATTCTTCTGTTCTATGCAGGCACCCATTTATGAAAGTCTGTAGCTTTTTGGTTGTTGTTTTTGTTGTTCTCCATGTTTCAGAGCCATACAGTAGGACTGCCATGTAATACTATCCACAGGTTTTCTCATTGGCTGTCCTACCCAGCTGCTGCATTTTCTCTTTGATAATATCAAACTTTCAGAAAGGTGGTTATTTTATGTCAGGCTGTCAGAAAGGTTGTTTCTTTGATAATATTAGAAAGATAGTTTCTTAAGTAATGTATGATTGTCAGAAAGGTGGTTTCTTTGATAATTTCTGACTGTCAGATAGATGGTTTCTTTGATAGACTATCAGATAGGGGGTTTCTTTTATAGTGTCAGGCTGTTGGATAGGTGGTTTCTTTGGTAATGTCAAAAAGATGGTTTCTTAATTAGTGTCAGATAGGTGTTCCATTAGCATTTGTCTGGTTCGTGTTATCAGTTCCATGTTAGGGATATTGTCATACCACTTGAATTCTTCTGTTCTATGCAAGCACCCATTTACAAAAGTCTGTAGCTTTTTGGTTGTTGTTTTTGTTGTTCTCCATGTTTCAGAGCCATACAAAAGGGCTGACTTGGTGTTTGAGTTGAAGCTTCAGATTTTTTGTGTTGGGCTTCATTTATTTTGATCTCCACATATGTTATGTTCTTTTAATGTATGTCACCATATATGTATGTTTCCTTGTTTTCAGGCTATTACAGCAGGCTATTTCTACCACACCGTCCGACTGACCAAAGGTGGGCAGTATAAAACGGTGAAGTCACAGCAGACTGTGATGGTCCATCCTAACAGTTGCCTCTTTGAGGAGCACCCACGATGGCTGATCTACCATGAGCTTGTCTTCACCACAAAGGAATTTATGAGACAGGTATGGAGATTATATGCTGCCGTTTAGTTTCCCCGGGGGAGTCTCTCAGGTGATAAAGAAGAAAAAGGATGACTGCTCGCACAGACATTTTATAAGACATGACTAATATGAAGTTGTGCATGAGCCTTGCAACCTCATCATATAAAACAGATTGCTGTAGAAGCTACCACAGCAGGAGCACTCGATTGCTTTGGTGGAGACTTCTTATTCTTCTCAGAGACCCACAAACTACGCAGGGCAGCCTGCTTTCATTAGACACATTTAGAGGTGGGTAAAGTTAGAACACATTATGACAACAGGTAAAAGTAATGGTTAAAAAAAATGAGAGGCATGCAAAGTACGTAGCTATAGATAACAGTTTAATGAGAGATATATGAGAAACCAGTCAAGACATTTACAGTCACAATATCCAACAAATAAAAGGAAGCACTGGAAAATCTGTCAACATCACCATGAGAGAAAGTGGCCAGTATTTTTGTTGTTGTTGGTTAAATTGAGACACCTTAAAAATATCAGCTGAATATAGCAGAAAGTGGCAAAAGCTGATAGAAATGCTGGGAAGTAAAAATATGAATTTAAAAAAAAAATCAGATATGGAACCAGACACACAACAACAACACCAAAAAACCTAGAAAAAGCCAGGACGTAAAAATAAGGCATGGAAAAACTGAATGTTACAGTTTATATTACCATGTGTCTGTTGTCACTAATTTTGTATACATATCTTCTTCTTCAAGTACCATACCTGGTGGTGTAGGCGATCCACAGCTTCCTGTCTCCAGTACAGTTTATCACTTCTGTTGTTGACTTCTTTCCCTGCCACAATGTCAAACTGTCCAGTATCTTCTGCTCTCTTCATCTTCCTCTATCTCTTTTTTCTTCAATCTTTCCTGTTGTTTTGATATATTCCAGCTTTTCTTCTCCTCATAACATGCCCAAAAATAGTGGACTGCTTCTTCCTAACATGAGGAATAAGCTTCCTTATCGCATTGACCTCTTTCAGGACATCCTCATTACTCTTTTTGGCTGTCCATGGTATTTTTGTATGTGTATATATATACACACACACACGCATGCACGCACGAGAGACATATATATATATATATATATATATATATATATATATATATATATATATATATATATATATATATATATATATATATATATATATATATATATATATATATATATATTTAATAATGGGAATATGTGAACTTAAAGTGTTAGACATTTTTTTTAAACATGCAAGCAAGGGTTGTCCTGACTGTTAATATATATTATGTTTTGATTTTTTTCAGGTGATAGAGATTGAGAACCAGTGGCTTCTGGAAGTTGCACCACATTATTACAAGTCCAAAGATTTAGAAGATGGCTCGGGTAAAAAGATGCCCAAGAGGCAGGGGAAAGCTAAGGAGGAGCTAGTGAGAAGCTACTGAACTGAGTTACCAATGCGTTAACTAGGCTCAGAAAGTGCCAAGTCTTCCCGAATGTGTTACCTGGGGAACCTTAACAGTTGAGCAGTAATGACATAGAGTGAACTACTGATAATGACAGAGTGAACTAATGATAATGACATAGAGTGAACTAATGAAAATCTTAATTTAGACAGGGAGTGAAAATAAGCATTTTGAAACTTGTAACTTCTGCCCTGCATAACAGAACTATATGGAACTTTGCAAGCGAGTGCTTATTGGTTTAAAAGTAAAATATGCATTTTAGTGACTGGTACTGTTTAAGTTGATATATGATCATCTTTTCTGTTCTCCCTATGATGCATGGAGTCACAACTGTAGGAAGCCTACATCAGAACACATGCTTCTGCTGCGGTGGTTTATGTAGCACAGTTTGATATATTAAAAGTGGTAATTTGATACGGCTAAAATGTGTAGTTAAAGTAAAACAGTAGGGATCAGTACACATTAGGTATTTAGTTGAAACATGAGTAGTGTATTTAAATCATGAAGAATTATTATGAGCAGTGATGATTGTCCTGGCTGGGATATTCCTTGGGAGTAAATTCTCATGCATAACAAGAACGCTTCTTTCAACAATTGTGTGTTACTGTGACATGCATGTAAATTGTCTTTGAAAGCGGTTTGGTTTTGAGATTAAACAGGCAGATGCAAAAATGTCTGGGACAAACTAGAGCCCCTCTATATAAGAGTAGCGCGAACTAAAATTTGGCCGCCATTTTCCTCAGGAAAATGGACCCAATCGTGAGTTTCAGATCCAATTTGCATTTTCGTTTAGGTTAACTAATAATTTGAAATAAAACTAGATCCAAATACAGTAGCACATATTTGTACTATTCTTTGTATTGAAAAATAAATGTAAAAACAACTAACAAAACAAACAGAAGAAAACTAGTTTACTTACCAGTTTTTTAAATATAATCAGCGTGAATTTTTAACACATACTCCGTTGAATGTTATATTCCATTAGAATTCCACTATTTAGCAACATATATTCCGTTAGAATGCAACACTTAGCAAAACATACTCCTTTCGAATTGAACTATTTACCTAGTTTGAAATGTGGAAACTGGTGAATGACTGTTGTAGACACTAACAGTTTTACTAGATCCAGATGATCACACCATTTTTTGTTTTCATAAAAAATGCGACAATGTACAGATAGTTTAACAAAATCAAATTACATATTTTGGGCCAGAGATTTCCTGCAATGGCTTTTACTGCTCATTGATGCTCCAGCATTCTGTTTAAGACCTTTGTTTTTATTTCTGCAGTAAATGTGAATTCTGACACTTATATACTTTGCTAACAGCTTTTGTTTAATATCATGGCAGCTGCTTGGTGTGCATTCAGCTGTTTCCTGTAATGCCATACCCAAAAGTAAAGTTGCAATGTTTTTCATGGTTGCAAATCTATGCTCATGCTGATGGATTAGTTGTTCAGTTCTTAACATCAGATTTACTACTTTGTCACTGGCATAAACAAGTGAGCCTGGAAAATCCTCTTCAAGTTCTGTTAGTCGTGAAATGTCAGTAATTTTTGCACACTGAGGAGCAGTGACAGCTGCAATGCAGACAAGACAGGCAGAATATTGCTTTAATACACTGTTCACACAGTAGCCACTTAAACAACGAATTGCATGGACCTCAGCTGTGCTTTCTATTTCTACATCTGACAAATCAACATGCTGCTCGGTGTGTGTAACTATTGTTGTATTAGTTGTATCAGTACAATCAAGCAAAAAGTCATTATCATCTTCGTCGTAACTACTTCCACATATAGTCATGAAAAAAATTTCCAGGCAGTCTTGACTCACACGTGATGTCAGCAAGAAACTGAAATTTCCACTCAACATGTCCTCTGCAAGATCAAGCACAGATGTGGTGGACAAAAGGCTGCCTGTCTGAAATGGTTTCCATGCTCCCTGCTTTCCAACTGAAAGTGTTATAAACATTCGAATCACAAGTCGTAACATTTCAACAGCATCTGCATACCTATCTGGAAGCTGCTTAGTGAGAGCCATGACACGACTGTGACTTGACATTAAATCAAACCATTTAGATATCACCTCAATGAACCGAGCAGTTGTCAGATTATTCACAGGTCTACCCTCCTTTTCTACCATGTAGTGGATCCCTGCACTGACAGATATACTGAAAAAGTGAAGTGCCTGTGACACCATTTTATCAAAATGTCCAGGGCAGAGTATGTCATCAGTAAGGTGTGGAGCTAGTTTCAGGGTGCTGTTCCTTTGTAAGTCAGCCAGTTCCCTAACAGGCAGTATATTCGCAATGTTAGAAGGAACATTTAACAATACACACATCTCCTCAGATAATCTGAAATCATGGCCAGAGATAAATGCAGACTTAACATTTTTGATCAAATGAGGTGTGTTAGCTAGGAAATATAGCCACTTGTTTGGTTGCTCAGGATGTGCAATTTTGTTCACAATTTGTTTCTAGAAGCACAAACACTAAAGCTGGTCCACATAGCTCTGTTTGCACTTCCCATGTCACTTGTGACAGTTACCACACCAATTGCAGCAGCTTTATGTATAATTTCCAGAATAATGGATTTGTAAACATGGCCTTTAGTTGACCTTCTTGAGTAATAAAAAGCAACAATTTGCTTCCATCTGCTGGATAGTCCACTTAGCATGAATACTAGTGCATTTTGTCGCAATGCCATTATGTTCAGGTACATTGATATGACCAAGAATTTCTCCTATTTTTGCATCATATTCAATAGCAGATTTAACTGACATTTCATCTAATGTCAAGCAGCACAGCTGTTCTACTCGTAACATGTTTACAACCTTTAATTTCATGTAATCAAACATCTGATTGAGTATTACCCCAGAAAATTGAATGTGCTGTTTTCGTTGCTGTAGAGTACATATAGCAGGCAGTGGATAATGCTGTTTCAACAATACATTATAACCTGTTGCTCCACATGCAAATCGAATTTGCATTGCTTTCTTTACAGTCTTACTGCCCCATTTTACTCCTCTTGAAGACCTACAATTAAGGACTCGGACCTGATCTTCAGATAGCATGTTTAATATTTTATCTGTCTGGCATGACAATTTCTTCTTGATTCTATTGTTCTGCCTCTTCTCTGTAGCTAAACTTGCTGCAAGTTTACTGATTTTTTTTTCTAAGTGTCTTAATCACTATTTCCTTAGCAACACAGCAGGCACAGTTATCTTTAATAACTTCTGTTTGCATGCTATTTTCTGATGCTGAAGAGTCTGTGTGGTTGTCAGTAACACTATCTGTTCCTACATTGTCTTCAATAGAACTGTCAGTTGCTGAATTTTTCTTCTTGTTTTAAGTGTGATCATGGTTTAGGCCTAGCGCTGCAATGTGTCCTACAACAACATCCCTTATCTTAGGTAATTTTCTGTGCTGACCAGGTGCACAGTGTAAAAATTTCGTAGGTACTGCATTCCATCTAAGTTTCTTCTTCCCATCCAGTCGCTTCAATTCAAACTCAGTCGTCTTGAAGTGTTGTTCACACAGCCTTGCATTACAAGATAAAAGAAGCTTTCCAATGTTTTTTACTCACTTTGCATTCCCAGATCGATCTAAGTATCTTGTCTGCTGGAAACGAGAACAATCTGTATCCTCTGCTAGAGCTATTGCTACAGCCAAAAGCTGAACAATTAGGCATCTTACTTGATGCTTATTTTCGTTACTAGCCCTTTTACGCTAAGTCCAGCAACAAATGGTGTCCAGGTCGTTCAGCCTCGTTTTCGATTCTGACATAGTTCGCGCAACTCATATATAGAGGTGCTCTAGGACAAGGGAGCCGCGGCAGCATAGTGGTTAGTGCACTGGCTTCCTACCTAGCTCAGTGGTCTATGGTTCGATCCCCAGATGAGGTGGGATTTTTTTTAGGCCGCAAACGGCTCCTGGGTCGACCCAGCCCCAACTGGGTACCAGAGCAACTCTGGGAAGGTTAAGGCGGCTGGCGTGATGTTGACCACGTCACCCCTAGTGTGCCGATCGTCAAGAGCATATGGGCCTAACACCATATTCCCAATATGCCTCAATGGGCATTTAACGGGATCCTTTACCTTTCTAGGACAAACCCACATCATAGGTAAATCAATTTTAGAAGAGGCCAGTTGGTGACTGAACGAGATGCAGGAGTATGGCAGCACAAATAGAGCATGGAGGGTTTAAAAGTGTCTGTTGATATAAGGATGTTCTGTCGAGTAAGATAAGGATGTCCTGTTGAGTAAGATAAGGATGTCTTGTTGAGTAAGATAAGGATGTCCTGTTGTGTAAGATAAGGATGTCCTGTTGAGTAAGATATAATGGATGAGCAGCTAATCATGGAACAGGAAAAACTCTAAGGTGAGAGTTTTGTGTGCTTAAATAGTTGGGTTCTAAGTAAGGGTGTTGGCTAACGAGAACAGACAAAGCTTATTTTTGAACTGCAAGTAATGCAGTAGTAAGCAAGGATGGAAGCACATGGAGACGAGAATTGGAGGTAGAATAGGAAGGGATAAGAAAGATCTAAAGGAGATGGCACAGGACAGGAGGACTTGGCATACATTTACTGAAGGCCTGTGCTCTTTGAGCAACTGATGGGTAATGAAAAAATGAATAATGCAGGGATGGGGTAAGTATGGAGGTGTGTCAGAACTGGAATAGGTATGTAAGTATGGAGGTGTGTCAGAACTGGAACTGATATATAAGTATGGAGGTGTGTCAGAACTGGAACAGGTATGTTAGTATGGAGGTGTGTCAGAACTGGAATAGGTATGTAAGTATGGAGGGGTGTCAGAACTGGAATAGGTATGCAAGTATGGAGGTGTGTCAGAACTGGAATAGGTATGTGTCGTAGATTTTTGATAGGAAAATTAAGACTTGGATTGGTCCCTTCTGAATAGATTAGAATAAGTGATATTCACAGTGAGAGGTAGTAAATAGAAATAGATTTCCACGAGTGAGATGGTAGAAATTTATAGAGGCTGTCCCGGAAATCGAGAATTTCTCTCTCTTTCCGCCTATCTTCTACAACAGATCCAGAGGAGTCAGACAGTCTATAAAAAATTATGTATATATTAACATATCTCTATCCACTCACGTGCCCGCACATACAAGTGACGACAGTTAGACACACAGACGTAGGAAAACTATAACAAGGATTATATAGATATTATGGGAACGAACTGACCACCACACTGAAATAAATGTAGGTATAGTTTAATTATCATAGTAAACTTACATCACAACATATAAAATACATCAAAAACATATACACAGTCATAAAAATCAAGGAATGCTACAATAGTGATAGACCCGTTTGTATGGTCCTTCCCCTGGATATATAGCTCACAGTCCCGTTAGAGAAGAGTGATAACCCCAAAGAGTTACAGATACATATGATTGAGTCTGTGGTTTCCCCCTTTTTAAGGTATGGACAGACTTGATACTCTGCTTTATTCTAAGGGAAAATATTGTTAGCAATAACTTTCATAAAGGAAATTACAACGTGGGTGACTCAACAAAGAACATCCTTCAGTCTACTTTCACTCGGTTCTTTCATCAGGGCCCTGACTCACACAACCTTACCTAAACTCGTGCTGTTGTTCGCCGTCTGGCGCAAACTTTGGGACACTCACACACTTTTTATCTGTTTCTTTCGTTTAATGAAGCGGATCCCAGCTCTGCAGATTTGTTTGTTGGTTTCATCAAAATGGATCGGGGGAGCGTCTGCTTCATGCGATAGTTATTTCAGACTAAAGTTAGTGTCACTTGACTCACGAGGTAAGAATTAGGCTTAAACGGGCACACAGTGTCAGAACACGAGGTTTCCCTTAATTAGGGAGATGACCGGTGGACAACTTCTCTCAACAGATAATCTAAGTTCACCACACACTTTGTCAACAATGTCGGAAAGTTAATGTTTTAGATTTCTGTAATTATTCTCGCCACAAAGTAGCCTCAACACAGAGTTCGAGGAGAATATGATCTGCCTCAAAGGCCCAGTATAAACATTTATTCTTTAAAAAAACTGTTAGTGGGATTTGTATTCTGTCTATCTCTGAAGGCACACGCCCTGTCAGACAGGTGTTACTTGAAAACCCACGTGGTTAAAGATATAAAATGTTTATGTTTCTCACAGGTATGTCTCTGTACTAAACGCCGGCAAAATCTGGGTTACCCCAGTATTCACTGAATAAAGAAAAACACATATGAAATATTGTACATATTATGTACTCAATAACTTACATTTAAGCTGCAGCGCACAGTTTGACTTATCATTTAAACTTTCCCGTGAAATAAGTTATATAAAAATCAATCATCATGAATTAGGAATACCTACGTATTCCGTCAACACTCATGAGGCATCTAGCATTTATAAGTTAGTTTAGAAAAATTATTCTTGTCTGATTATTTAGCAGTTAAATTAAATTCATTATAGCTACATTGTTGTTTAAGCTAGAAATTATAATTTATTCTGCTTTCCACTGAAACACGTCACTAGAAAATAATACAGACTATATTTTAATTCTCTCTGCACAAAAGAACTAGTGAAAATGAAATAGGCGATTTAACACCTTAAGCACTTCAAAATATACTAGATATATATATGATATTTACCTCAACACAGAACTACAGGTGGTCGCACAACTTTAGAATCATACGCTTATATATTTATTGAAGTCTAAAAGTTTGACAAATTGTCGAAACAAACTGAGAAACTTCACTATACAGCTTATTCTATTCACGAGCAACCTGTCTACTGCGAATATTGAGGACTGAATGAAAAACTAGTTTCAAACTCCGGTAAATATCTTAAACCAGGACAAAGGGGTCCCAACTTATTTCGCAAAACGAAATAATCTCCCCTTCTCATTCTTACACCTTACATAAACTAGAAGACTACCATGAACTGACACTCATGCGTTTTCACACCTCACGCTGACCAGGGCCAACAGTGAGTGCCTTGTCAGCTGGGATTTCCAGACAAATGTCTCAAACTGCGCCGAGGAGATGTCGGTTATCGCGCCTCACCTGAGCGCTCAGCCGATGCAACTCATTGTGGCAGGTGAAAATGCAGACCAAATGTCGCCTATAGGTCTGGCGAAAGCGAATATTCACAGTGTATTTCGTCTGGTGCAGGGAATGCTGTAGACATATGTCTGCTCCTATGTCTGGCCAGACGAATATATTCACAGTTTCGTCCACTGACACCTAATGCAATAGAATGCATTTTAACGCTCTCTCTCTCTGACACGTTATGTCATAAATGCGTTTACCAGTATGAGAAAGAAAACGAGAAAGTTGAGAATGGGGAAGAAAATATTTTTCGCAAACGAATGGATGCGAAAAATACAGGAAAAGGGTAAAGAGTGATAATAAAATAGAGGACACGGGTGAAGAAAAGAAGAGTATATAGAGAATTTAATGATCATAACTCTCTGTGACAGTATGTAAGTATGGAGGTGTGTCAGAACTGGAACAGGTATGTAAGTATGGAGGTGTGTCAGAACTGGAACAGGTATGTAAGTGAAGGTGTGTCAGAACTGGAACAGGTATGCAAGTATGGAGGTGTGTCAGAACTGGAATAGGTATGTGAGTATGGAGGTGTGTCAGAACTAGAACAGGCTTGCAAGTATGGAGGTGTGTCAGAACTGGAACAGGCATGTAAGTATGGAGGTGGGTCAGAACTGGAATAGGCACGCAAGTATGGAGGTGTGTCAGAACTGGAACAGGTATGTAAGTATGGAGGTGTGTCAGAACTGGAACAAGTATGTAAGTACGGAGGTGTGTCAGAACTGGAACAGGTATGTAAGTATGGAGGTGTGTCAGAACTGGAATAGGTATGTAAGTATGGAGTTGTGTCAGAACTGGAACAGGTATGTAAGTATGGAGGTGTGTCAGAACTGGAACAGGTATGTAAGTATGGAGGTGTGTCAGAACTGGAACAGGCTTGCAAGTATGGAGGTGTGTCAGAACTGGTACAGACTTGCAAGTATGGAGGTGTGTCAGAACTGGAACAGGCTTGCAAGTATGGAGGTGTGTCAGAACTGGAACAGGCTTGCAAGTATGGAGGTGTGTCAGAACTGGAACAGGCATGGAAGTGTGTCAGAACTGGAACAGGCTTGCAAGTATGGAGTTGTGTCAGAACTGGAATAGGCTTGCAAGTATGGAGGTGTGTCAGAACTGGAATAGGCTTGCAAGTATGGAGGTGTGTCAGAACTGGAATAGGCACGCAAGTATGGAGGTGTGTCAGAACTGGAATAGGCACGCAAGTATGGAGGTGTGTCAGAACTGGAATAGGCATGCAAGTATGAAGGTGTGTCAGAACTGGAACAGGCATTCAAGTATGGAGGTACATCAGAACTAGAACAGGTATGAAGGTATGTTGGAACTGGAACAGGCAGGCAAGTATGAAGAGATGGACGTACGTCAGAACTGGAACAGGCATGCAAGTATGAAGAGATGGAGGTATGTCAGAACTGGAACAGGCATGCGTATTCACACCTGTTTTAGACATGACTATATTGTATCATAGGCCATTGAAGTATTCACGCTTTCTGTCATCAACTTTGTTGAATTCAGCGTAAACAAAGCTAATGTGTCCTTGATTTTCATTTAGTATTAAAAGACATAGAAATAAACAAGTAAATTCAAGGTGACTGAGGAATATTTTATTATTGAAGAGCACTGTAACAGGACATTCATCATCATCAGCTGTCATCTCTACATCGAAGGTCGTCTGCAATGGTTCTCCAGCACATCTTCTGTCTCTTGTCTTGATGATGCACTCTGATAGATTTTGTCCTGTCCATCTCTTGATGTTATCTTCCCAGTTACAGCACTGTATTTTTCTTGCACATTTGCCTTCAACTCCACCTTCCATTATGGTTGTCAGAAAGGTGTTATGTCATTTAGTATGGCCAAAATATTTAGCTGTCTTAACTTTGATCTTCTTCATTAATTCTCTTTTCATTCCTAGCTTTTCTAGCTCCTAAATATTTGTTTTCTTCTCTTCCCATGAAATGCGCCCCATTCTTCTATATATCCGCATCTTGAGAGCCTCAGTTCTTTTAATTGCTTGTTCGATGTCCATGTTTCTACACCATACAGTCAAATACACTTGAAGAGAGATAAAGAAAGCGACATAGAGAGAAAATGGGCGGAAACATGAGATCACTGACCTGCGCATTCAGGGAGGTTTTAAAAAAAAACACTTGAGTGTCAACTTTAAATAGCTTTGACGTTTAGTTGTAAGCAGGCAGCTTTTTGGCCTTTATGTCAGTGACAGTTTACTGTATTTTGTACTATTTACTGTGTACTCTATTGTATGTCAGCGACTACTGTATTATATGGCAGTGACTGTGTCTCTGTGACTATTCACTATGCTGTGTGTCAGTGACTATGTTCTGCATCTGTGACCATGTACATTGTTGATGTATTGTATTTCATTTGAATGGCTGTATATACAAATAGTGTGTACAAATAACATGTCTATAAATAATATGCCACTTCCTGTTACCTTACCTGTGTACAATTAAAATTTTATATTTTAAAAAAAGTTGTTTAAATACCTTATCAGGGCTATACATTCCTTGCATGCAGGCCTAAATCCATGTGTATATCAATCAATACCTTTTAGCTCCCCAAGGAGCATAGGCCTTCAACAAAATTTATGACAGGGCCTCCTGTCACGTGCCATCAGCTCAAGTACTTTCCACATCTTCCTCATTATTTTCACTTCAGTTCTCTTCTCCGTGTGTTTTTTTGGGTCTAATTCTGCCTCCCTTACCCTGGGGGTTAAAAAACAAGGACTGCCTTGTAATGCTATCAACAGGTTCCATCAGTGTGTGTCATATCCATTTCCAGCATCGTTTTCTCATCTCTTTTTCCAATGTCACTTTTCTTGTTCTTGTCATCAGTTCTACATGAGCAAGAAGTCAGCTTACAGGCTACACACAAATGCAGTATAAAAGTAGCAGCTTTCTAATACAAGTAACTAACTGCCTAAAATTATAAATTAACCACAACAACAAAAATAGGTCTTAACAAATAAATCTATTTTCCACCTTTTCAAATTATTTTAGATAAAATTTACTTTTTATCACATTAAATTATTCTCTTTAGTTATTTCACCTTATTATTTACTTATTTATGGCAACACGTATGATTAGATCTATCTTCTTTTTCTTCTTCCTCGTTCGCCCTGAAAAGGACGGTGGTTGCGTTGTGTCTGTTTACAACGTAGCTGTGATATCTGCACCTTTCGGTCGACACATCCGACTTCTGCACAGCATTTTTTAGGACCGGGTTTGCCTTCCCACTGCGATCCGTGCTCGCTCAGCCAGCCTGCACTGCTGCAGACTGTTTCCAGGACCACCACGTGGAGGTGGAGCACGGTCTTGACCAGCTCTGGTTCGCTGGTCCTGACGCAGGCAGTCAAGCTATGAGTCGCTGACTGCGGTCTCTATTGCTGCGTCTTCTGGTCCCTATCTATCTAAAACCTAACTAACAATACTCTTTGAGTAAAACTGAAATTTCTGTCAGTGACGTCTAGGGGAATTAACCTTCAGATTCTTAAACCCCAGACTAGGTCCGCAATTGTGATTTATCACAAATGTGTGTCCGTGTGCACTAATTCCAAGACAAGACCGCAATTGTGATTTATTACACTTGTGTGTCCGAGTTCAATAATCTCAAGACGAGACCCCAGTTGTCATGGGCTGCCTCCCCTTTGCTCTGCAGTGATGGTCCAACAATGGCCAAAACCTAGAGTATCTAATGTCGGTCTTCAAAGGTATCTACCTTCGCACAAGATTACTCTTGGCAGAGATCCGGTTAGAAGGATGATGATGCTTCTACCTTGAGGGAGTATTCACAAGATATTTCAGAAGTCAAGAACAATGCTGAATATGTCTTAGCAATGTTAACTTTTATCTGCCTGCCACCTTTTGTGAATCAATCAATACCCTTTAGCTCCCCAAGGTGCATAGGCCTTCAACAAACAAATGCCAAGTCTTCTTGTCCTGTGTCATCTGCTCAAGTTCTTTCCATGTTTTCCTCATTATTTTCACCTCTGTATCCAGTTCTCTTCTCCATGTGTTTTTTGGTCTACCTCTGCCTCCCTTTCCCTGTGGATTCCAGAACAAGGACTGCCTTGTAATGCTATCAACAGGTCTCCTCAATGTCTGTCCTATCCATTGCCAGCAACTTCTTTTCAACTCTTGTTCCACTGGCACTAGTCTGGTTCTTGTCATCAGTTCCACATTTGTGACTTCGTCATACCATTTCAGCCTTTCTATTCTACGCAAGCACCCATTTATAAAAGTTTGTAGCTTTCTGGTTGTTGTCTTTGTTGCTTTCTGGTTGTTGCTTTTGTTGCTTTCCATGTCCCAGAGCTATACAATAGGACTGACTTGACATTTGAGTTGAAGATTCTTGTTGAAGTCGTGTTGGACTTGATTTCTCTTGTTTGACATATGTTTCCCAATGCAAAGAAAGCTCCTCTTGCTTTTTTTATTCTTATTTTGATATCACTGTCTGTCCCTCCAACTTTTCTATATTACTGCCAAGATATGTGTATGATTACACTAGTCAACAACCAAAATGTACCAGAAATGAAAATAGCTGATCTTAACTAATTTTGGTGTGCTGAAAACGAAAATGACATTAAAAAATGTTGATTGGCTCTAGTTTTCAAGATATATGCTACTAGTTTATTTAATTACGGTCAATTTATATATATGACGCCACTGTTGTGGGCTATTGCATAATTTTTTCTAATGACCAATAAAAATGTAACTAGAAGTTGATGATGCAATCCTACCTATGATTACATCATCTTTGTGTATAAATATCTTATCTCTGATAAAATTTTGCCATTAGTTAGTGCATTTGTCCTTATCAAAAGTATCGTAGTTAGAAATGCCTAGGACATTTGGGAAAGGCATATCAAAGAAGAAAAAATGGACTCTGGAATATCCAAACATCCCCTCTGCAATATTTCCGGTACCACATAGCGATGACCTACCAGTTCCCAAAGTGCCAGAATCATTTTCAGTTGCTTCCACTGATGAAGAAGAGAACATTGGTGGTCCTGAACCATCAACCTCAAGCGACCCAGATTTTGAGCAAACTACATCCACTAAACCACACTTAATAACCCAAGGTGAACTGAATGAATTTGTAAGAGATCTGAATTTACCGAAGAACAAGGCGGTGCTTTTGGGTTCCAGATTGCAACAGTGGAATCTCCTGGCAGAAGATGTTACAATTTCTGTGTATAGGAACCGCCAGAAGCCGCTTATTACATTCTTTTTCAAAGAGGGTGACTTTTCTGCATGCCACAACATTTCTGGTTTAATGGCAGCCCTCAAAATCAATTACATACCGGAAGAGTGGAGGCTTTTCATTGATTCATCCAAGACGAGTCTTAAAGCTGTTTTGTTGAATAATGGTAATGTGTTACCGTCAATTCCAGTTGGTCACGCAGTTCATATGAAAGAAACTTATGAAAATATTAAGCAGCTTTTGAAGTGTATAAACTACGATCATCATCATTGGTCACTTTGCGGTGACTTAAAAGTGGTCGCTCTTTTGCTTGGACTACAGGGTGGATACACCAAGTACTGTTGCTTTCTCTGTGAGTGGGATAGCCGTGCACGAAGTGACCATTACATCAGAAGACATTGGCCAATCAGGCAGTCATTGCAGCCTGGCAGTAAGAACGTTGAGAACCCAGCACTTGTTGACACCAGCAAGATTTTGTTGCCACCCTTGCACATTAAGCTGGGTCTCATGAAAAACTTTGTCAAGGCAATGGAGAAAACAGATGAGGCTTTCAAATACCTCATCAGAAAATTTCCAAGACTGAGTGAAGCTAAAATAAGAGAGGGAGTATTTGTTGGTCCGCAATTTCGAAAACTTCTTCATGATGACGAGTTTCTTTGTGTGTTGCATGGCAAGGAAAAAGCAGCATGGCTAGCATTTATGTCAGTGGTAGAAAATTTTTTTTGGAAACAACAGATCTGATAATTACAATGAAATTGTAGAAAATCTCCTTCTGAAGTATAAGAGTCTTTGAAAATTCATTTTCTGGATTCTCATCTGGATTTCTTTACATCAAACTGTGGAGCGGTCAGTGATGAGCATGGTGAACGATTTCACTAGGACATTGCTGCTATGGAGACAAGGTATCAAGGCAATTGGAGCCCTTCAATGCTTGCTGATTACTGTTGAACTGTGACAAGAGACACCTCATCGATTGACTACAAGAAGCAAGCAAAGAGAGCTCGAACAGCTACTGAATAATGACGGAATGGGTTCAAATGTGCCTTTTTAAAACATGATATGTAAACTTTAAATAATGTTTTTATTTTTTCTATCATTTTATGTTGAAATATCAATTAATTGAGTATGTAACCACAATTTTTATAATGCTAAAGTAGAAAGACTAGCTGTTCACCCCAGAGAATTAAAGAAGCATACATTATTTGTATTACTGTAATGTAAATTCATCATTTAAAAAAAAAACCAGAGCCAATTGGTAAATTTCATTATGATATTTGAAATCAGCATGTCAAAATCAATAAGAAATGGTATATTTAATTTCTGGTACAAATAACTTTTGAAAATTTGTTGACTAGTGTTATACACCTTTTAGTGGTGTTTCTTCAAGTTCAACCTTGTTATCATTTTTTGCATTTATTCTCAAAATCTTTGTCTTTTCCCTGTGTATTTTCAGGCCCACTTGTTGTGACCTCTCATTGAGAATTTTCATTTTCTCATGCATCTGATTTTGGTTATGGGACAGAAGAGCCAACTGATCTGCAAAATCTAGATCATCAAGCTGTTTAGTTAGATTCCACTGTATTCCATTTCTGTTGTGTGATGTCGATGTTTTCATAACCCAGTCTATTGCTAGTAAAAAAAGAAATGGAGACAAGAGGCATCCCTGTCTCACTCCCATTCCAATCCTAAACAGTTCTGTAAGTTGTCCTTCATGAAGAACTCTGCATGTCATGTCTTCATAGGTCTTCCTTATTAAGTTAATGATCTTCATGGGAACTCCATATTTTCAATCACAGTATCCAACAAATACCAAGTACTCCAACAACTGGAAGATGAAGCATATACGGAAGACAACTGGCAACAAGTAAATAATATATGGAACGTTACATGTGAAGAAGTACTGAGAAAAAGTGAACATCAGCACAAAGCATGGATAACAACAGAAACCATTACCAAGATAGAAGACAGGAAAATCAAGAAAGTGGATTTAAACAGAAGCAAAACCGGAAGCTCCAAAGCCAAGGCTCATGAAGTGTACATAGAAGCAAACAAAGAAGTAAGAAGAAACATCAAAAGAGACAAGAGGAAGTATATTGAAGAGTTGGCAAGGTGTTGTGATTTAATTCATAACAGGCACTATCGCACTCAACAGGTTTTATGTACTCATTTCCTTGTTGATAAAGCGTTGCCCAGACTACACCGAAAGTACGTCATATAGTCTGCTGATTTTAAGCAGACGACTCGCTGCCAGCTTCAGATCGAAGATTTGAGCTGTAAGTTGGACTCTTTGGCTGTGTATTCTCTGTGTGAGAAAGACGTGTCTGAACGAGCTCCAGAAAGTGTACTCTTGTTATAGAGTTTTATGATCTTCATATCAGCTAGGTCATCCTACAGTTGGAGCCTAAGCGTGATTATATTTATACGGACTTGTCAGTGCTGAAAGGAGAGGAATGAGTGAGAAATATTATATTAAATACTTCAGCAAGATGACTCTGACATTGTTGCCGTAGTTTACATGACGATAGACTGATTTTATGGACGGGCTAGAGATTGCCATTGTCTGTTTTATGGATGCAATCTTTGAGAAGCTACGTTTCGTTCATTAAAATATATATTGTACAAAACATCAATCAGGCATTATGGAGTTTTCTACTGTTGAAGACTAGCCTTACTTTTTGAGGACTTTGCAAAAGTTGGACTAAAATTAAATGCTACCCTAGACAGCTACTTGAAATACTCTAGATGAACCCGTAACATTTCTGGGCGCCAAGCCGGGGATTCTCTATATTACTGGGGGCCACAAGCCGGTGGTTCACAACATTGTGAGGACTACAAGTCGATGATCACCTACAATCTGTTCAAAGACATTACGTCAACTTTTTGATAGGAAATCGTGCTTCAACCCAGTTTTTCAAAATGGCGCATCTGTCGTCTGCTAGAGTATGAAAAGGCCGGAAAACAGTTTTTCACGTCACAGTCCTTCATGTCTGCAAGTTTCTAAAGAGCAAGTATTCAAGAATATTATATCTGCATCCTTGATGTATGAAATTATCAATTTTTCTGCCGAAGATGGCGAATTTTTCTGGCGTCGATGAATCAAGTGTATTCTGAATCGAGTCAGCTGTATCAACGTGTGGACCTAGTGAGCGGTCTTGGTATCCAGTTCACATCAGTGCTGGGAGGAACAGCCATTGGAACTAGGAGGATTTTGAGGCCTGGCATTCAGATAAGTCACGTTTATTGTTTCATACATCGTGTGACTAGATTACATTTGTTTGCCGGCGTATTTTTTTCAGAATTTATGTTTCATGTTTTAATGGTGTGTTGTGTTTAATCTGTAGGCGGGACTTATGTTTCTATCCATACCGTTTCGACTGGTCGATAGATTAATGAGCGTTTCCTTAGGGTTTGGAATGTGATTGTTTCAAATAGTGGGGCCGGCAATTACAAAGCTGAGAGTTACTGCTACTATTGAAATAATCATTACCTGTGTCTGTTAGCTGTGAAGTTTTGTTAAGTGTACTATTTAAATAATTGTTGTCCAGTCAATTATTGTTTTTCCTTCATTTTGCTACATTATTGTTTGTGATACTGTGATTCTTACCTGACTATCTTTGATTTAATAGATGTGATTAATGTTGTAAAAAAATCGTGATGTATTGTCATATCTGTGAATAGAGCTATATTTTTTTTTTCCATTGTTCTATTTCATATAGTTCTGCCTTAGTTTCCCATTTGCATTTTCTTCTTTTGGGCTTTGATCACTGTATTCTGTCTGCTGTTTGTACCTTTCTTTTATGCTCCATTGTTAACATCTGCATCTTTTACTACTAATGAATCAAGTTGAGTGAATTTGAAGTGGTGTTATTATTGTTGAAAATATTATTCATAAAGTAATAATATTATAAAGTTACCTTATTTGTTGCTATTGAAAAAGCACAATAAGAGTAAAACATGTCAACCCTGAAAGATTTAGTAAAGGTTGGAAAAGATTGTGGTCTGGAGGGAGAAGCCTTGCAATCTTATATAGATAAGGAAATCAAAAGACAAGAAGAAAAAGAAAGACAACAAAAAGAATTAGAAAAAGAAAGAAGACAAGAAGAAAAAGAAAGAAGGCAAGTAGAAAAAGAAAGACGACAAGAAAATGATAAGAGAAGATCAGAAGAGTTAGCTCTTGAAAAAGAAAAACTAGCCTATGCTCAGGCTGAGTTAAAACAGGCTCAAGAAATCAAATTAGCTGAGATTGAACTTGAGAAATTAAGATTGCAACAACCTCAGGTGAATATAAGAAATATGGATGATGATAGAAGAGATCATAACAAATATGTTAAGGTAAATTTACCTAAATTTAACTCTTCCATAGACGATATCCAATGCTTCCTGAGTAGATTTGAGACCTATTGTCATGAGTTTAATATCAATAAAGCTACATGGCCTACTAGGCTCATGAACTTATTGGTTGGAGATGCATGTACAGCTGTGTGTACAATGGATGACCAGTCGAGAAATGATTATGATTTAGTCAAGATACTGTTACTTAAGAAATTTCAATATGATGAGGATGGCTATAGGCAAAAATTTAAATCACTAGTACCTGATTCTGCTAAAGACTTTACAGAATTTATTGCCTCAATAAAGATGTACTTTTCGAGATGGATTGATCTCGCTAAAATTGGAAAGACATTTGACGGTTTATCAGACTTAATCCTCAGAGATAAGGTTTTATCCTCCATTAGTGGAGATTTTTTTATCCTTTTTACAGGAGAGAAAACCAGATAAATTGGCTGTGTGTGAAACCCTCGGTAGACAATACCAGGTTGCACACCCAAATAAGAATCTAAGCAGAGATAACTTTAGGGATTCTCTTCCAGCTGCTTCAGCCAGAGTGATGAATTTTAACAATGCTAAGCAGAGATCCAATAGTATTGACAGAAATTGTAAATTCAATCAAAACATTCATTATGGCAACCATAGAGGGAAATATAATTTTAATAAGAAATCTCAACAGCCTCAGAGATATGATAACTGTAACAATAATAATGATTATTTTGGACCTCAGTCATCTTATAGACAAAATGATTACCAAAATAGAGGATGTTATGGTGCCAAATCAAACAGGGGTATGTGGTGAAGTGGGATGTTATAAATACTTATAGGGAACTTAGTGTACTGACTGAGATCAGCTGTGAAGGTATCTATATCTATTAAGAGTAGTGTATTATAGATAACCTTACTTGCTACCACATATCTATATATCTCAGTCAGAATTATTCTGGAATAGTGTGATGCTACGTTATGTGTCTAGGGTATGAGTTTGGTGAAGTGTAAGTCACAACAACAGACAGATAAACAATTTAATTTAATCCACTACTCTTGACAACACTGTGACACTCACATACATATAACACTCTATGAGAATATCTTACAGGAGACACTCGTAACTTTTCAAATAACAATATGTATTCATTTCTATCATAAAGGCATATGTGTGTCCTGATTCAAAGACAAAGGAACCAGGAATCACAATCAATGTTAATTACAAGTTATGTACAGAATGTATTAATATGAATCTGGTAGTGACATATATTATTAAAAATATCCTATGTGTGTCAGTTGTGTAATAGTAGTATGAGGTAATACTGGTTTTGTTTTGTTCAAGCTCTGTTGGTAGTTGTCATCATGACTTCAATAGTTTGTCTTAAGGAAACTAGTATTGGAGATGTTCTCAGTTCCTAATATTAAGACAATTAAATTCCCCTCTTAATGATTTCAAGATGAGGGGACATAATGTTGAGCTCAGCTGGCCAATTCGCTTATCTGGCGTGATGGCGGCAGGAAAGGACTCCTCTGCTCGAATTCTCCTCTGGGCTCAGGAGACGCCTCACTGATAGCTAAAAAGACCAAGGAGTATGCTGTCCGACTCTGGATTCAGCAAAGCTCTGACCAGGTGCTGCTCACTACCATCAAGACCACGGTCCCTGAAATCAAGAAGGATGTACCTTCTACTTCATAACTAACTTAAACTCTCTTGTTACACTGATCACAACACAGCACAAACATTGAGTTCAGAGCATTAGGCCAACTGTCAGCTTCATTTGAAATACTTTATTCCAGTATTACCCTTCTTAATGGTTACTACGCCTCTGCACTTCCAGCATTATTTCTTTCTAGTCAATCATCCAGGTGTCAGGGTACTGTTTGGCCATTCCATGCCGTTTTACTTCTCTCCGACACCCTCTGTTCAGGCTGGAGCATTACAGGCTTTACCTCACGTTTGCCACTGAACTACACATATATATACAGGCATAAATCAACAATTCACATTCAATTTTCATTAAAAGATATTGAATGGTTCAAGCTTACCACAATTCATACGAATAAACACAGATACGTTGATTAGCAATGAATTCTGGCACAGACTGGCACAAATTCCCATCTGCTTATCTTCCAGGCTTTTATTTAGCAAAATATAAGCTGGCTTCAACGCACTGATGCTTTATCAAGCTTATTTAAACAAGTGGTTTCGAACTAACGCTCCCAAGTGTGTATATCAGCGAGTCTGACCAATGAGCCCCGTTTCGACAAGTGTTTGAAAAAATGTTACCTTTCCCCGTTTCCCCTAACAACGAAAGATAGTATTTATAGCCCGACCAAGCGTGGTTAGGCTTTCATTTGTTGCGCTCCAATCAATTGGGAGTTTACATGGTAGGCTATTTCTGTAACGCAAAGTTTTTTCAAACACGTTATAAAAAAATTTTATGAGCAGAAATGATTTTATGCTGTCAGGCACCCCCAATATTTTATTTTGGGTATAATTTATTAATTCCTGGACTATTTGCGTAACGTTTTACATATTATTTGTCAGCAAGCCCTAAGGAACCCAAAAATACAAATTTAAAGGAGCTACGTGGCTGCATTCAAAATATGCAATTTCTTCTACCTCCTGTTTCGAAGATGTGCTGTCTGGGTACTGTTATGTTTTCAACCGTAAACCCATCTATTGTTATCTTTCCTAATAAGCGTTTTTTATGATTTTAAAACCTAACTCTGGGAGGGTTAATGTATTTTATCACTGTCCGTCTGAAAAACAATTAGTGCATGTAGACTTACACGCTTGATGGCAGCATTTGTGTATCGCGCGACGCGTGTTGCATGCGTTCCTGATTTTCAGCCCTCCCCTCTCTCTTTATCCTTTTGTCCATCTGTTCGTTCGTTTTGGTAACGCAGTGTAGAAAAAGACATGAATGGAATTTAAAATTTAGGTCAACTTGCATATTTCAAGGTTTTTCTTAGAAAGGCAGCACATTTTATTGTGTGTTTGGGAAACGCGTGTATGTTGCAGAAGGCCTATTTAACGTTGAAACGTTACAATTTGCAGACGAAGCATAAAACAAAGGGGATTTCGAGTACTGTCATTGTGACAGCACTGTTCTTTACCATTCTTCTTCCTTTCTTTATTATATGTATTTATTAGGCTTTATATTTACTTGATAATTTATATATGTGGATTAGAATATTCCACGACAGGGTAATAGGTCATTCCACAGGAATAATGATTATTACTCAAATAATAGAGGTTCTTTTCAGAACAATAACTATAGACAGTCAAGAAACCCAGAACATGTTAATGCTGTCGTGAATGATGATAATTATAATGCAAATCAAAACAATGTGCCTATTGCGCACGCAAATGCTTGCAGTGTTGATTTGGCTAATAGTACTAACTGTACTCAATGCAGTTCTTTGTTTCAGCCACAGAGTGTGCCGAGACTTTTGTGTGGACACCCTCTTCCTGTAATGTCATCTGTTGGAAACACAGGTTCTTTGCTACTGGATAGGGGTTTTGTCAACAATAAATTAGTCTCTCTGTTGCGTGACACAGGTGCAACTACTATTGGCATACGTAGATCGATGGTGGACCCATCAAACTATACTGGAAATGAAGTAAAGTGTTTTACTTTTGGTGGAACGGGGGAATTCTATCCCACAGCGGAAGTATTTCTGGATACACCGTATTTCACTGGCAGAGTGCTCGCATGTTTGTTAAACAACCCTATCGCTGGGATTATCCTTGGAAACATCCCAGGGATCCATGAATGTTCCAGACAGGACATCGAGAAGTGGGAAAAAGAGCACTTAATAACAGCTAATGCTGTTACTACCAAGAACACAAGCTCGTAAGGAAAGGTTAATTCATATTGGTGATGACATTATTTTAGAAGAAGTTACCAATGATGATGAACACATAAATGATGTCATGAGTGATGATGATGATGATGTCAGTGATATGGATAAGGGTAATGTTGATGATCATATTACTCTTGTTGAGGAAGATGATGACTTAAATATTGAATTAATTGAGAAAGATTCTTTCATTCAGAGACAAAGAGAAGATGACTCTTTAAAACAAATTTTTAAGTTGGTTACAGCAAGTAGGTAATTACCAATGATAAAGCAAAACATTGGTATACTTTAAATAACAATATTTTGGTCAGAAATTTTCAGGATATCAATTCTGTTAAGAAACAAATAATGGTACCCATCTGTTTCAGACCATTGGTGTTACGACATGCACACGATATAAATGCTGCGGGTCATTTAGGAATCGCAAGAACTAAACAGAGTAGTGTCTCATTTTTTTTGGCCTGGTGTGACCAAAGATGTCAAAGTCTTTTGTCGCACAAGTGTAGTTTGCCAGAGTGTAGCAACTAAAAGGCCTAATCATAATGCACCCATTCAAGCAGCTGACATATCCTTGCATCCATTCAGAGAGGAAGCTGCAACCAAAGGAAATATGAGAGCCCTGTACAACAACACAAAGAAGCTAATGGAGATATAAGCAAGCAAATGGCCTTATAAAAGATAATGGAAAATTACTCAGTAATATACAAGAACAAATGAAGAGATGGACAGAACATTTTGAGGAACTTCTCAAAAGACCATCTCCAAGTAATCCCCCAGACATCCAGCCAGAAGAAGAGGAGCTTCAAATCAGCTGTGAACGACCAAGTAGAGAAGAAATAAAGAAAGCCATAAAGCTGAAAGATGGAAAAGCAGCTAGTCCAGATGGAATTCCAGCAGAGGCCATCAAAACAGATATTGATTTCTCTACAGAGATATTATACAAACTGCTTGACTACTTGAAGTCTGGGAGAGAGAGGAAATACCAGCAGAATGGAAGAAAGGTTATCTGGTCAAGTTGCTTAAGAAGGGAAATTTCCAAGAGTGCACAAATTATATAGAGGAATAATGTTACTATCAGTGCCAGGAAAAGTATTAAACAGAATCATCCTTGAGAGATTAAAAGAGTCCATAGACAAGCAACTGAGAGATGAACAAGCAGGTTTTCGACAAACAGATCCTGTACAGACCAGATATTTATTTATTTACTTACAGACCAGATAGCCACACTGAGAATAATAGTTGAACAAAGTCTGGAATGGAATTCACCGCTATACATCGGATTTGTGGACTATGAAAAGGCATTTGACAGTGTAGACAGAATCACTTTGGAAATTGATGAGGCTTTATGTGAAAAGGTAGTATATATTTTAATTTAGTTCGTACAAGCCCCCAACTGAATTAACAGTAAAATTCTTCTTATTGGTTCTGTATATATATATAGATTAAAGACACTGAATCACGTGTGTGCACTTCTCTCTGTAATAACTAAATCAACTACGAATTTATTAAACAACATATAACAGGTTTAATAATCAATTG
Source organism: Oreohelix idahoensis (assembly GCA_024509875.1). Taxonomy (NCBI): domain Eukaryota; kingdom Metazoa; phylum Mollusca; class Gastropoda; order Stylommatophora; family Oreohelicidae; genus Oreohelix; species Oreohelix idahoensis. Next base: position 37,848 of record JAMPIV010017758.1, on the reverse strand, counting down.
CTTTTGAACAAATATAAATAAATAGGAGCTGGTGATTAATAAAATGTAGGTGTCTTCCTAGAAAAGATGTCAGCTTTAGAAGCGTAATGTTGAAATGAAAAACAAAGTTCTTCTGCAATTGGCCTGCTAGAAATGTCACTTAGCTGCCAAAACGCTGAAGTGTTGATGCTGCTGTTTTGGTCAATTCGTTTCTGTGGCAAGGGCACGTCTCCAGATCAGTTCAAGAGGTAACCTCTTCTGATCAAGGCAGGTATCTTCACAACCCGTGGAATGTAGGTTTCCAGTGTCGATCACAAGCTTTGAGCCGCATTATAGTAATACAACTGGTATCGTATACTTCAAATGGTCTCTTCAATTAGTACCACAAACTTTAGAGGAAAGAAAAGAACAAAACCTCTGCTAAGTTTTTACTTTCCTGATATTAATCAGACGCCTTTCCCGTTGTCCATCTACCGATTCCTTTCTCTGATTTAAAAAAAAAATCTCCCTGAGCGTCCACCATATAACTTGGAGATATGATGAAAAATCATCATTCTTTTAGTTAATTTAATTGAAAAATTGCGACTGGACAGTGGCAAGTGCAATGGTTTGTGCCTGGGTGAACGTGTTTAAGTATACATACAACTTATTACAAATGCTAGTAAATATATAATATGATGTCATCATCATACACTCCCTGCTCCACTCGGAATCTGGGGTTACCTCTGCTTTTGGTTCCTATTGAGTACTAGCCGAAGCAATGACCAGCGCTTTGCTGTGGTTGTTCATAAATAAATCACTTTCACATGCTGAGGTTGCCAGCCTCGTATGGACCTGTATAACCATCAGCAAGTTAAAACATCAAATTCAAAGTATAAAATATATGTTACAACATACCCCAAACTAGATGGGAACTCGAGACTTCTTGCTCAGTAGAATAGTCTTGGCAGCTTGAGAAAGATGCATCGAACACGCGTCAGGGGTATTATTTCTAGTTAGAATCCCTCTGCGACTTTTGGAGTAGGTCCTGTAGGAGTCTGGTTTCCGAGGCGTTCTGATTTGTGTTTTGTCCTGTCCTATAAGGTCAGAATCCTAACTCTATTCTTTTCCTGGCTTCAGTCCGAGCTGTCTACTTTTGACGATTCTGGAATGCAGTGTGTTTTAGCCTCCGAATTTGCTAGGTTATATTGCAGTTTTCCTGCCCACGCTTCCACCTGGCGTTTCCGACAAAACTTCCAATCAGAATAAATGTTTATTTCTGACTCTCCTGTGATCCAATCCATGAGCAGAATGTAGTGGGTTGGGGTTGTCAGTTATTTACTTTCCCCCGCGTGTTTTAAAATATCATTTTAAAATTTAAACACATGACCTCATCTCCCATATATGGCCCGACTTCTTCCGTCCCTCTTAGATAACCTTTCAATTACGATTTGTAACCTCGCCTGCAGATAGTGTCATCTCAAATTTGTCTACCCAGATGGGTTTCTCTGTAATAATTACACAGACAATGCCTGGACGGAAGTGAGTAAGCAATTATCACCTATACTTTCCTGGTCCCCATAAGGATAACGATCGTTTTCACGGTTACCGTAGGAAGTCAGTCTGGTTTAACAACTTAAGCGATTTCAATTAATCCTTAAGGATGGTCAATTAGCTCTGAAATAACACTATTGCAGTATGAATAGAGGTCAACACATCTAAGGCGTGGGGGTGGGCAGGTTTATGTGCGAAAAATTAAATGGATAGTAGCGGAGAGAGAAAATGAGAAAAGGCGTACTACCAATTATGTGACAGTTTAATCAAATTGATTACATACTAATATGTAGAGGGTCTATACATAGGTTGATATCTTTGAAAACTTGGCCAGAAGTAGACTGTTGCATTGACTGGTAATAGAAAAACGTAGAATAAAACCAAAGACAGTAAAGATGGTTTGAACAAATATCAAATTTGTATTTAAAAAGGTAGTTCATTATTGTTGTTTACATTGCGTTACAGATATCGCCATGTCTTTCTTATTGCATACCATATGTTAGTTAGCTACAAAGAAATATGATAGGGTTAAACTGAAGTGCTTCTTTCCACTAGAACAGAACAAAAATTAATTCAGCTAAAACAGTATAGTTCAGGGCTTCTTAACACCCTCTCTTCTTTTTTTCATGGGCCTTTTTGACTGTCCGGTGAAAGCTACGGACCCTTCTTGGAACTAATGTACATAAACGCATAATTTTTTTTTTTTAATATTGGGTTATGTACATGAACCCTTTAGAATCCATTTAGTTTTTAGGCCTTGACGTATCGTCTGGTTGCGGACCATATCTCTTCTTGTTACTTCAACCACCTTCCTCAGATATCTCATTTCTGAGGTTTGGATCTGGCTTTTGTGGGTTGTAGTCATTGCCAATGATTCGCATCGATATGTCAAGACTGGGACATAGGTGGAGCGGTATACAGCCATCTTCGTCTTCTTACCAACCTCTCTCTTGATGAGGGATCCTCGATTTATGGCTTGAAAAAGTCTCCCAGCTGCTGCTCTTCGGGTAGCCAACTCTTCTTTGATGCCTCCCTTCCGGTCTATGACAGTTCCAAGGTAGTTAAAGTAGTCGACCTGCTCCAGGACCTGTTCTCCCAGCTTAATCTGATGTGGTTTTGTTTGTGTTTAAATTTACTCTGATGTTTTTCACGTTATCTTATGGCCCCCCCCTCTCTCTCTCTCTCTCTCTCTCGCTCTCTCTCTCTCTTTCTCTGTCTCTCTCACCTCTCTCTCTACTCGTCCCCCACCCCTCTCCGTCTCTCTCACACGTTCTTCTGCAAGCTAAGTTCTGGGTTCTCAACATGTTTCCCCACAGGATGAATAGTAAAGTTTGGCTAATCCGGTGTGGCTGCTCGATCCCCTGAAGTGTCGGCCAGGCCAACTCGAAGGTTGCCTCGTACCAGAATGCACGCCGTGGAAGTGCTTCAGGATCATGCCTACAGATCTAACCCTGGAATTCACCCAAGAAAGGGGTGAATGTCCTTTGAATGCCCCCAATCTGTAGTTAACAACATAAGCACAGTTATTTCAATCCTCTACTTTCGCGCTGATTTCTTGCTAAAGATAAAAGGTCAAGGTAGTACCATAGCAGATACTGCCGTAGGAGAGTGAAGTATTCGAGAATTCTATACTAGGTCCAGCATCGAGAGGGGGGTAACCAGTTCCCTTCCTCGCCGCCTTTTCCTTCCCTAACTCAAGAGCAAAGTCAGGTACCCGTTTACAGCTGGGTAGACTGAAGCGTGTCAATACCGTGAATCGAACCCAGCGCCTTTGCCGCGACAAACCAGCGTTCTAACTACTCCGTCAATCGTTAAAGATATAGCACAAATAAAGAAACAAATTCCAGCAACTCTCGAGTACTGCCAGAGTAAATCAAGCTAAAATTATAACGATCAACACTCAAAACTAGCCAAATCATACGGTAGAGGTACATTGTCGGCAACGGGGTCTAATCATCATCATCATCTCCTTCTTCGTTCATTGTTGAGCATTTATGCACTATTGCGGATGGTCCTCATGAGAAAGCCTAGTTCAAAGCGTATTCTCTTGCAGCGGTGGTTACCATAGCAACTTGTTTGACATGATGAGGTTACGACTCCAATGCACAACCTCTATTTGGCTCAATTTGGCATGAAACAGCAGAATGCGCAGAGTTGTCGTCAAGTCTTTCCTAACGAGTCTCAAGTCTCTTAGTACAAGTCTCAAGTCGAGTGGTAAGTCCCTAACACTGGCTGCAAGTCGGAGTCCCGAGTTTAGCCTCATACTAGATTTAACACTGTTTTATGGCCACAACCGCGCTTCATCGAACAATTACTACAAAAAATAATGAAAAATATGAATACACTGTATATTTTAGTACTTCTGCTATTTTATTTACTGACTTTTTATTCGACCAAAGTTATTTCTCAGTTTTAAATTTTAGAAATATTATCTTCCCAAGAATACTGCCCCCACCCCACCCCCAGCCTACAGTGGAATGGATGAAATAATACACTTGATCAGCACTAAGTCTTAAGCTTAAGCGAATTTACAAGTTAAAGACACATGCTCTATCTTTTTCCCCGCTAAGAAATGCGCGCGGAATATTTCCTCCCAAAGGCGGGATGATACTGTTTACGTAGCGAAAGAATATTATTATTCTGACGGTAGCTGTGTATCACAACGTTTGTCTAGCAACAGTGTCCAATTATGTCTGATAATATGAAGTAAAATATGTATGCATAATGGATTTCTCGTAATGTTTGGTTGATATCGCTTAACACAAGAGATTTTTTTTTTTCTAATTAATATTGAGTTTATTATGAATGAGGACGGCGAGCCGTTTCACTAAAAATGGCAAGTCTTGAGTCGAGTCACTAGTGTCTAAATCGCAAGTCGTCTGGATTCGACTTGACAACATTGGGAATACGGCAACACTGCTCTTACTCATACCTTGTGGGTTACAGTCAGTGGCTTGTATCTTTAAACTTATTTTGGTTATTGAGGTGAGCCTATCTGTTACGTTTCTGTTGCCTAGTGTTCTTCCTCTTTCCGTCTTATGAGTGCATGATATTTACCTATATCCCTTTATTTAATTGGGGGGGTGTCCGAATGGCTAAGAAGTATCGCCCCCGCCTCGAATTCTGAGAGTACCGGGTTCGCTTCCCAGTGCAGGGAATTTAATTTAAGGTTCCAGAATCAATGGTCCTAACGATATCATTCTCATTCCCACCCCCATCTCCTGGACAGTGAGATCAGATGCCTAGCCTTCTCGAATAAGGGCGAAAAAATAGGAGGTCCTATGTGCACGTTAAAAATCCCTCGGCAGTTGGAAATCGTAAAGAGTAGGCCATACAGCCGCTGCCTCCCCCCCCCCAAAAAAAAAAAAATTTTAGGAAACATACCCACCACAAAAATATTTATAGAATGTGTGATTCATGTATACACAGGATTCTCGCCGGTGCTACGGAGTTCGTGCACTGTACTGAGATCTTCCTTGTGTGATCTAAGGGAGGAGATCAGAGCACTGATGGAGTTGTCCGTGTGCAATGAAGATAGTCCTTAAAGCCAAACCAAACCTTTACTTATTTAATGCTTGTACGAACAACATTACGAGAAAAAATTGGCAAAAAACACATCTTCGCTGACACGGTTCCGTCCCCTTTTAACTGTAGTAACACTGTTCAAACGTAGCACACAAATAAAAAAATATTGTCCATTGGGTAAAGTATCTCTTCCAATGAGACTTATTATCTACGTATCTCGCTTTCAGCTGTCGTTATGGAAAGTCACGTGATGGTAATGCAACCCCGAACCTCCCACTTTCTTATCGCGAAAAGAGATGTAGCGTGAACATTTAAGATCTTCATGGCACTATGATTTTTTGTGGGCGTCTTTTGCGGTCAGAACGATCTCGAGAACAAAAAGTCGTAAGCCCTTAACTACATCTGGCAAGAAGTTACATCATTTGGTTTATATGAACAGGAATATCAACCTTCTTGTTATTCCTAAAATAAGGTAGGAAGTATATAATATTGGTTAAGAGATTTTGTTGGTTATATTTATTTCTCATATAGAACTGTCGCTTATGAAAATATAAGTAAAAAACACTGATAAAATACATAGAGAAATAAGAAAAACCTGACATGTCACATTTTTATAAAACTGAGTTACTGACCTCAGCACGAATACTGCAAAGAAGGTGTAGAAACTAAAATTATATTTTAAAACACAATTTTCTCCAAGGAAATGAAGCTTAAAAACAGGCCATCCCTTTTTGTGCCAAAGCGTTTAAAATTTTAAAAAGTCAGTTTTCTCAATCTTCATTTTTAAAATTTTTTTACACGTCCTGTTTTCCCAGTGGAATCTTCATATGGTTCAGCAAGAATGGAACCTAGACCTTCTATTTTACGGATCGAATAATTGTATACTTTTCTTAGTATTTGTTTTTCATTGCCTCTTCATTGTTGGCATGTAATCTTACCGCAGCTCAAAGCAAATACTAACTATATTCATATTTAAGTTTTACTTTTTTTTTCGTTGAGCGCTGCACATATTTTTGTTAGTTCACCGGTGCTACTTAAAGCCATTACAATCATATAATAATAAAACATGGACAATCAGTAAATAAGGAAAAGAATCGCACAAGAAGACTACGACAGTGTAAGGTTACATAAGAATGTTGACAGAGTCCGTGGACAGCTAGAAGAACTAAAATTTAAGTCCTTCAATAAGTTGGCGTGTACTAGAAAGGGAAACTTTTCGAGAATGTTTTGAGACAAGATTAGAACATACTTTGACAATATAACAGCCAACTTTGTTGGAGTCACTGATACCGATGTACAAGAGATAATATATTGATTGCTATAACAAAACTGCACGGATAGAAGCTGAGAACATAACTGATAAACAGTACTAAGGGACTAAACGTCTGTGTGTTACCATGACAAGAAAGAGGATACAATGACAGATACACAGCGGCCTACCAGGCAACTCGTAAAAAGGTCTAAGAAAGGTTGGACATGTGGGCTGGCTACTTCCTCCAGTAAAAACGTTAAGCCAAAAACACGTCATCAAAAACAAATAATTCAAGTAAATCAAATCAGTCATCCAAAACGGAAGAAGGTCTTTGATTAAAGAGGTCAATGGCGCTGCCTAGAGAAAGCTAAAAGGAGTCTGGACTGTTGACTCGTGCCTTTGTGTTCTAGTAAAAATCTTCAGATTTGACACCTAGAATATTCAAACACTGAACAAGGGAAAACTGCACGTTGGAGCTGAAATATGAAATATAAATGTAACATCATTGGACTGTGCGATACAAGGTAGAAGGGACTATAAAGACAGAAATAAAGCACAGAAAAATTGTGCTTGTCCTCAAGACAAGAGAACGAAAGCGCACACCATAAATAAGGTGTGGCTCGAATGCTGTCAAATGAAGCACACAAACTACCTAAGCATTACCTTTGATCGCCGCTTGACTTGGAAAACCCAGATTGAAAGAAACAGGACAAGAGCAAGGCAGAGAATGGCAATCCTGAAAAAACTTGCTGGCACGGGTTGGGGAGCAGACGAGAGAGTACTAAAGAAGCTATATACTGGGCGAGTGAGACCAGTCTTAGAATATGGCATTGCAGCATGGTCAACGGCAGCTAAGTCGAACATTGTCCAAATAAACAGAACCCAAAACCAAGCATTGAGAATCATAACAGGGGGCATGAAGTCAACACCCATTGAAGAGTTGGAAAAGATTACTCACCTCCAGCCTAAGGACGATAGAAGAGATAGCAGAGCCCAGCAACAAGCCGAGAAGTTCAGGAGGCTGATAGACCACCCAATGCGAAGCAACTTTGTAGAAACAGTCAAAACAAAGATGAGAGCAGACCTCATAAACGCAATATCAACAGCTTTGCCCATATGTACTGCACACAAGCTACCAACTTGGAAACAGCACTGCTTCCCTGAAATTACGTAAAACGTTCCTGGTATTGAGAGAAAGAACAGCCAAAATGAAACAGAAAGGAGAGTCCTAATCACAAAATATATAGAGAAACATTACCCAAGCAACACCTGGATCCATGCATACACAGATGGATCAGCAACTAATGCAACAGAAGATGGGGGTGGAGGAGTCTTCCTGAGCTTAAGCATTGACACACAACTACAAAAAAAAGATAGCAGTCGCAACAGGGACATTTTCAAGTACCTTCAGAGCAGAGGAAGAGGCCTTAAAAACTGCATTAGAAATTCTAATGACAGAAGAAAGCTCAGAGAGACCAGTTGCTATCTTCTCAGATGCGCTGTCAGTGATTACAACGCTGAAAAGTCAAAGTAATGCTGAACTGGATGACCTAAGATTAACACTCCACAGACTAATGTCAGCAATACAAAAGAGTCGTGATACAGTGGATCCCTTCTCACTGCAACATCCCTGGAAATGAAGAGGCTGACCGATTGGCAACGGAAGGGGGAAAGCTTCCTCAACTTGACACAAATATAACTTATGAGGATTCCAAGAGTTTTATCAAGCGCAGATAGAGGCACAAGTGGGAAGCAGAGCATCCAGGCCATAAAAAAAAATGATCCGTATTACCAGCTCAGCAAAAAAAAAAAAACAAGTGGTAATCTTCAGACTTCGCACAGGTCATAACAGATTGAGATACCATCTATTCAACAAATTAAAGATAGGAACTACTGATGAGTGTGACTGTGGCACCGATAAAATGACTGCCGAACATCTGCTTCAAAGGTGCACAACATATGAGGAACAGAGAAAACGCATATGGCCATCACCAGTACCATTCCTGGAGAAAATCTACGGAGATATCAACAGCCTCAGGCTAACCACTGCTTTCTTTGAACTTATTCAAGTTGACATCTGAGAATGAACGAAGAATAAGTAGAAGAAATGAAGCACAGAATACGTTAATAGAATTAGAAGCCATGGGATCCCAGACTGATATCTGAATATTCAAAACTATCCAAAAAGAAAATAATTATAAACATACTCCACTGTTATGCACTAACTAATGACAAAGAAGAATTCGGGGTAGAAGTTTATACCAGTTCATAATATCGTTGATAAAAAGAGAAAGAAATATTGATGGGTGACCTTAATTCAAAGATTAGAACAGACAATAATGGCTTTAAAGACATCATGGGGAAGCATTGACTAGGTGCAATGAATAAAAATTGCAGAATGTTTATAAACGTCTGTGCTTCAAATGAACTGGCTATTTGAGGAAGCATATTTTAACATAAAATAATACATAAAACAACACTGATATCACCAGATCACAGGACAGAAACTCAGATTTATCAAATATGCATAACCAAGAAGTTGATATCATCACTACATGCAGTAAAAGTATGTAGAGGAGCACATATGGCGTCAAATCACCATTTACTGCAAGTCAAACTAAAGATGGAATTCAGAAGATGTAAAACAACACTTAGCTACAGTTTAATGTGGATTATCTCATAAATCAGGAGAAAAAACAACTATCGTTATAATTTCCAGTAAGGACCAAGTGTTAAATTAACAACCGATATTGACAAGCAAAACAAAAAAACAAAAATAACGAAGTGGATTTAAACAGAAGCAAAATGATAATATACTGACGAGTTGGCAAGAGATGCAAAAGAATCTGCAGTAAAAGGAAATATGAAATACTTCACAACAGTACAAAGAAGGTAATAAGGAAATACATGCAATAAAATAGCCTTACTGAGGACAAGAATTGAAACTTGCTTAGCAACATAAACGAGCAAATGAAAGGATGGACGGAACATTTCAAGGAACTTCTAAATAGGCCAGCTGAACACGATCCCTCAGATTCACGCCGAAAGAAAAGGTGTTAATTGTGAAAAACAAAAGAAGGAAGAAATTCAAAATACATACAGCGCTAAGAGATGGAAACAGCTACTGCTGCGTTATGTGGCATTCCAGCGGACAGACACTGTCACCTCTAAAGAGATATACAAATTACTTGGTAAAGTCTGGGAAAGAGAAGAGAAATACCAGCAGAATGGAAGGAAGGATATCTCGTCAAGTTGCCCCAAAAAAAAATGAGATTTGCAAGGGTGCACATTAGTACAGAAGAATAACAACAAAATGGTATTAGTGGTAGACACCATTAAAAGGCATCATTTTTGAGAAATTAAAAGATGCCATAACCAGATAACTGAAAGGTTAACAAGCAGGTTTTAGACAAAAAGTGAGGGGGGGGGGGGGGGGGGGGGGGGGGGGGGGGGGGGGGGGGGTGGTGCAAGAATTGACAAGACAGGTCCTTCCTAAATAAAAGGTAACGTCTGCGCGAATACATAGCCTCTGTCAACGAAGCCAACCGTACCTGCTCGTACTGCCCCCTGCTTTTGCAAACACGACATTGGAGAATAACTGGCGCCAGATAACTGGTCCCTCGAGTATATGGGGTAAAACTATAGACTATAGGTGGGGTACCCTACAGAAACCCCTCGGAGGAGCATGTTCCCCTGTTAGGTACGGAAACATTGGGCCCACCGGCGTGTGGATATGTCCTAAATTCCCATCAAAGGCATGCACAGGGAACTCGCCCTGGTAAAAGTCAGGGAGTTAACCCTGCAAAAAATCAGTGCAGGAGGAACATGATAGTCTTGGTTGGGCATCCACCTAGGAGAAGAAAAACTTCACACGGGTAAGGAAGACTCATTAGTCCGGAAAGACAGCCTTCATATGAGAGACAACTCTGATGACAAACAACAGCTGCCTTGCAGGGGGGTCACCAAAAACCAAAAGCAAGGGAAGCAGTCCCAAATAAATGCATGCTGAATGCAGATGCACTGGGCCGCACGGCGCACAACAGAGTGCCTTGAAAGGCGAACGAGGTAGAAGAAGACAAAACAGATAATGTACAAACCAGATAGCTACATTGGGCATAACAAAGCTTGGAACTGAACTCACTAATTTACATCGAATGTATGAACTTTGAAAAGGCATTCGACAGTTTAGACAGAGAATCGCTTTGGAAATTATTGTAGTCACCCTGAAAATCATTAACGTAATGAAGGAAACAAATGAAGACATGAAATATAGAACTTTCCACGAAGGGCAACTAACACACCCATCTGAGACCAGAACCGAAGTGCGGCAATATTGTTACAATTTCTCCTCTTTACCGACTGAATTATGAAAACTTCAGCCATAAGAAATGGAATTTAATGGATTCAGACAAAGTAGCTAAATCTTGGCGAACTAGATTTTCCCAACGACTGGCTCTTTAGCATCACAATCTTCCCCAGATGCTATATAAGTGAGAATATCTGAGAGGCCAAGGAGCGAAAATACAGAGAGAAAAGACAAAGATTGTGCGAATAAATGCTGCTAAGGAAAGCCAGATTATCCTGACAGTTACATCCCTAGATGTTGTAGAATCAACCGAGAGACTTATCCCTCGATGTTATAGAATCAACCGAGAGATACATCCCTAGATGTTGTAGAAACAGTCGAGAGATACATCCCTAGATGTTGTAGAATCAACCGAGAGATACATCCCTCGATGTTGTAGAATCAACTGAGAGATACATCCCTCGATGTTGTAGAAACAATCGAGAGATACATCCCTCGATGTTGTAGAATCAACTGAGAGATACACCCCTCGATGTTGTAGAAACAATCGAGAGATACATCCCTAGATGTTGTAGAATCAACCGAGAGATACGTCCATAGATGTTGTAGATTCAATCGAGAGATACATCCCTAGATGTTGTAGAATCAATCGAGAGATACATCCCTAGATGTTGTAGAATCAATCGGGGTTGCCAGATGAACATTTTATGTCTCATTGTTTTAGGAAATGCATGGAAATCAGGCCGAACACAACAATGAGAATCTTCAACTCAAGGCTGTCCTATTTTATGGCTCCGAAACATTGAAAACAGTAAAAATGACAACCAGAAAGTTGCATCCTTTCATAAATTGGTGCGTGCACAGAATATATAGGATGAAAAGGATACGACAAGATCATTAGTGTGGAACTGATGCTAAAGATAGGAACTACCGATGAGTGTAAATGTGGCACTGATAAAATGACTGCTGAACATCGGCTTAAAAAATGCCCAACAAATGAGGAACATAGAAAGCACATATGGTGTCACCAGTATAATTTTCTGGAAAATAAAACTCTATGGAGATGCAAATAGCCTTACGATGACCACTGCTTTCTTTTATAAATATTTGAGTAGACATCTGGGAGTGTAGGAAGAATAACTGATGGAACGAATCAGACTAATACCTGGGGAAGTTGTAAGGAGAAGACGCTTGCGTTGGATAAGACAAACACTGAGAAAACTTGCCGATAACTTTATAAGCCATTACTTGTTCTGGAAATTTTTAAGGTAATGTAGAACGCAGGTGAACGCTGCCCAAAAGACTGTGCGTGGTGTTCCCGGCAACGGGCCCACCCAGTAGAAAGGATAAGGCAGAGCTACATGTGTCTGATCGTGCGGCGTCTTTGGACAGGGCGGTAGAGTACCCCTCCAAAATGACCCCCTTGCAGGATAGATAACAATCCTTCTCGTGGCATTGCACACACGCCAATTAGTGGGTCTACAAACTGAGGAAAGAACAAGCAGGATTTAGAAAGAACAGAAGATATGTAGATCACATATTTACCCTCAGGAACATTATAGAGCAGTGCTCAGAATGGCAAACCGCTGTACATTAATTTCGTTGATTTTGAAAAAGGCTGTTGACAGTATACATAGGGACAGTTTATGGAAAATACTGAGGGCTTATGGAATTCCAAGCTGCATAGTGTCAATCATAAAAAGCCTCTATGCCAACTTTACGTGAAGTGTTGGGCAGAGCAACCTAACAGGTTGAGGCGAAGACAGGAGTACGACAGGGATGCCCTTATCAACCACGCTATTTTTAACAGTCATAGACAGGGTGATGCGCCAGTCAACATAGGGCAGTCCAAGAGGAATATGATGGACTACATTTTCTACATTGGAAGATCTGGAATATGCAGATGACATTGCACTACTAGCACATTCACATCAACACATCCGGGAACCTTTTTATAGTCTAAACAACATCTGGAAGTCCTCACAGTATAGCACAAGCACAAAATTAAGATTATATCAGAGCTGTGTGCTTTCTGTGCTTCTCTATGGTGCGGAATGCTGGAGAGTTACAGAGAAGGAAATGTCGAAATTTTCCTCTTTTCACACAGCATGCCAAAGAAAAATTCACCAAATCTTTTGGCCGAATACCATCACCAACCAAGATCTGCTTACTCGGAGCAAGCAAGTGGACATGCACACTATCATAGCTGGCAGACGCTGGAGCTGGGTTGGCCATGTCCTCAGAAGAGACCTCGATGCCATCACAAGAACAGCTATGCTATGGACACCTGAAGGAAAACGAAAGAGAGGCCGACCAAAAACAACTTGGCGGAGGACTGTGGAGGCTGAGATGCAAAGAATGAACCAGAGTTGGGGCACTGTACGAAGGATGGCCACCGACCGACCAAAGTGGAATCAATTTCTTGTTGCCCTACAAGACGCCACCAGGCGTGATGGCAACTGACTGCTTTATTTTGAAAACGTTTCTGTCTTCTTAACTCTGGAAGAATAGCTTCATCGGTACCAACAATGTTTTAAATATTCTTGAGTTGAAGAAGAAGAATTAATCACATTGTTTCACGCCAGCCAATCAATGAGTTTCCTCTGTCGCTGGCGTTTCAAAAATTGTGTTTTTGTGTAAAAGATTCAATGTTTGTCCAAGTAATTCTCTCACTCTATTTATTTTATCTTAAAGGTGTCGGTAAGGAGCCAACTCCTACTGTGACTACTACCACGTGACTAGATATTTTACTCAAAGTGATTGATGCTATCCCCGAAAATCTGAAACGTCACAGAGATCGCATTAGCAAGCTCTATACGACAACAGAATCCAGACATATGCCATCGACTTAAACTACTTTGGACTTTGCCAAATTCTGCACTACTGCCTTCGTTTTACTTCACATAAATATAAGCACATCATACAATCAGTTTCACAAGATCAGAGCCAATTTTATTCGTTGATGTATCTGTTTTTAATGAATTTAATCAACAAGCAGTGTCACATTGTATTGTCCAGTTGCCTCAAAAAGACACTTTTAGCAAATAATTAACTACAACCCGACGGAACAGACTCAATATCCGGTCTGCTCTCCCGTTTGTTGTCGTCAGATAATACGTAATCAAAATGAGCAGAAATACAACTGGTAGATTAAACGTCACATATGTAACACGTGATAGGGATTCCGGTTTCCAAACTGCTGTTTACGTGTACAGTGCAGGTGAGCTTTTCAACGCCGTTGTGGGTGTTGTGCTAAATTTGTGGTTTCTGGTAGCTATCCTGCGTTCACAGGAAATGCGCTCACGTCTACGCAACAAGATCATCTGTAACACCTTCGTCCTGAATCTTCTGGACAGTGCACTTATCCTACCTATAAATGCCGGGACCGCAATTAGAGGTAACTTTTACAACTGTGCTTTCTACTCATCAGTTGGCCATCTTAGACTCATTCAAGATTTCATTGCTAACTGGTTGTTGGTGATGCTTATCGTTGTCTACATTGCTCAAATACAGGACTTCAATCCCACAATTATGCTCACGCCGAGGATTTCCACATTAGGCACCTTTGTGCTTTTAGTCTTCCCTTGGGTGGCGTCTGTCGTTCTGGTGCCTGTTATTGTGCACGAATACTACAATCGTCTCCCAAAAACGTATATGTCCTGCTCTTACCCAACTCGGGATGCGATGGAGATCTTCAAATCTGTCGACACGGCTGTTCCCATAATTCTGGCCATTATTCTCGTGATAGTTGCGGGATTTCTGAGGTATAGACGTTTGAGTCGGGGAAACTCTGCTGGATCCATGCAAACTGAGCTACTAGGTCGAGGTCCTGAGATCGACAACATCCTTGCTTACATCACAGCTGTAGCCATTTCCACCGTTTGTGACCTCCTTCGACTGATATTTGCGTTGAATATGTACTCATTTACTAAATTTGGCTGGACGACTTGGTAAGTTTCTGTTGTCTTGCATACTCAATAATGTACTTAGCTCAATGTACCACGCCACCATATTTCTTTTTTATTCTTTCTTCTTTTCAGTTAATGCTGTCCACGCTCATTCCATTATTGTGTGTGTGGTTTGTTGTGTGTATTTCTTTGAAGCATATATATTATTTTTTTTTTCCTTGAGGGTTTGACTTCCGTATGGCACGGTACGTTGCTTTCAACATAAACCGAAACCAGAGCGCAACTGGCATCCAAAAATAAGTGATCTCTGTCAACTCAAGTACGCATTTGATAATTTTTAAACCCCGAAAAGGCCTACCAGGGCCTATCAGCGAGCATGAGGAAGGCCTGAAACGGACAGCTAGCTCGAGCATGAATTTATAATTAGAAAGGCATGACATGGACTTCTAGTATGTATCTGCAAGAAGGATGAAACCTTGATCGGGGATAATCCTGCACAGGACATGCTAGCTACGTCAAGGCTGCGTACACTGATTATACTACTTTGTGAGTTGTTGTTACTGCTGTGCATTTCGATGTATGTATGTATGTATGTATGTATGTATGTATGTATGTATGTATGTATGTATGTATGTATGTATGTATGTATGTATGTATGTATGTATGTATGTATGTATGTATGTATGTATGTATGCATGCATGCATGCATGCATGCATGTATGTGTGCGTGTTTGGGTGTGTGTGTGGGTGAGTGAGTGGAGGGTTCGGTAGGTGTGTGTATCTGTGTATGTATGTATCTATGTATGTATTTGTTAAGGATAGAAAAAATATGTTAAAATATGTTGCTACACGCAGGCATATATCCATTGATATGAAGAGATATGGCTGTCTGTAGTGAAAGTCATTTTTTATGTACGATTTTTCATTTACATTGAACGCCGCATATTGTGCTACGTCACGGGCCACTAATGACGTAATATATCACGTGTTTTGCATTCTAACGGTCAGCCGTCTTGGCCTTTCGTATTTTTGAAGTCGTCCGGAGTAGACGGACATTTTTTCAAGCTCCCAAGATAGTGGAGACTTTGATCCTGATTTATTTGTGGCATTGTTATCTCGGAGGCCGCCACGTATTTGTATTATGCCGGATGGTACCTTAACTTGCCCAGAAGTTACTACCATGTCCAGGGAGTATTTTTATTACGAATAATGCATCTAAGTTATTTCTGCCGCATTGCTTGGGTTCTCGTGATCTACACGAACCTCTAGACACAACGGCCAGAATTGAAGGAGAGGAGAGAATTGTATCTTTATTACACTGCCACGTATTATGATGCCTATAATTGAGATGTATGGACGGACGATTTATTGTGAAGAACTACACTATTGAAACATACTTCTATGCCACATATGTTATTGAAAGATGAAGCCAATTTTGATGAAATAAATATGTCACCATGTCTGCTGTGGACCTGCCAACTTGCCGGCTCATGTTTTTGTCTATCAAGTTTGTTCCTGAGTAACTGCCCATTTCACCCGTGTGTTACCGGGGTGCGAAAGGGGAGCAAAGAATAGTAACACTGTTCCCTGCCATGCATGTCGTAGAAAGCGACTAAAGAGGGTTGGGCATGGAGCTGGTTACCCCATCCTGTAAAAAATTTAAACCACAAAAAACTTCAACAAACATGGACAAGTCAATTAAGGAAAATAAAACACAGCCATCCAAGACAGGGGAAGGTCCTCTCGCAGGGAGGCGTATGATGCAACACAGAGGAAGCCGAAAGGAGTCTGTGTTACTGTAAACTTACAAGGGAAAATAAGAAATGAGGGAATATAAAATCGAGGTTCTGGGAATGTGTGAAACAAAGTGGAAGGGGGTAGATGTTGAGGATTGTGTCATGGTTTGCAAACATCTGGGTTTGAGCTCGATTCGGATGGTTGCACCATGGAACACCTTGGTTGAATAAATAAATGACATAGATCGCATATATCTATGCATGACGCGTGAGACATAGTAACGAAAGTCTTATGTGTGGCCTTGAGCCTTACGGCAGTGTTTAAAATGTGTGGCATGGCCACTTATCCAAAGTGTTTTGAAATGTGTGGCATGGCCACTTATTCAAGTATATACTAGTGTAGAACCAGGAAAATATATTACGGTAATGTAAAGCCGGTAACCTAAAAGGATAATGTGTAAGGACCATTGAGTCCGAATATATCTATATGTCGGTAATGTAACCGCAATCATTGTTAGGATTAACGTAAGTCGTAATATATGAAACGCAGTTAGAATATATATATGGCGGATAGAGCCTGGCTGTGTAAGCCAAAATTGAAGTAAGCATATGTCTAAGTTCTCGGGATATATATGAGAACTATTCACAGAAGGAATATTTCTGTATGAATAATAAGGATTCCAAGTATTTGGTTAGAATATATATGGGTCGTTAATGAAAATGAAAAGCAACGGACATGTAATGTCTGATTGAATATGGGCTACAAGACTGTACTTTATTAAGTGTTCTATAACGTAAACATTCGTGTTGTCTATTCATGATGAAACTGAGGACCTGTATTAAATATGTTTAGTCGTCTAAAAACCGACTTGTTTCCTGGAATGTTCTACAAGTTCAATGACGTTCTATGACTGTTAATAGTTAACCTTTCAGGGTCAGTTCAGAACATAACACTTTAAATACAGGCTGAAAATAATAATAATAAATAAAACACTGCCAGATAATACGAATACAAAGTTTATTGCAAAAGCACTGAAACGAACATTCTAACAATTACATAAATTAACCTGAAGCTGCATCATAAAGATACGTCGAGATGGTAGAAGAGATGAATACAGAATACTTGAATTGAAGCGTAATATCAACCCAATTATCCAAGCCTGGAAAGTCCATAACATATCTGGTGTCAGAAGCGGGATTCATCTTTTCCGTTACCTGATTTTGAACGAATTACCGATCATCTATCAAGTTTCAATAAGTGAGTGAACGTTACGGTTGAAGAAAATCGAGTCCAATACAGTCGAAGTCACAGTGGGAGTTCAAACATACGGAGAAGTTCATTCAAGGCAAATCTGGCAAATAAAATGCGCATGTCAACCTGCTAATGTCAAGGTCAAGTAATTTCTGCATCAAACGGTTAGAAAATTTCAACGCTGGGTCCTGTGGTCAAACTTATCGTTACTTCGGTGAATATTGATCCTGATCCAAACCAGAAATCAGTGTAAAACAGTTGTACATTAACCGTGGGTCCAGATCAACCGTGGAACGCAGTTCGAGAATTGTCGTTCGATATCAAAGATGAACGAATTGTCTTCAATCAACCGGATATCAGCTGTTCACTGTGACGATACAAACAGCTGCTTGCATCTTGGTGCAGTTTTTATTTCTCACAATGGCAGGAGCGGAAATAAGATAAGTTCTTGACTGTATTAAGGCGCTTAAATACTTTAGTCCTGTCCATAAAGCTAGCTTTGGCCTTCAGTTAACTCCACTGTCACTTCGCTGTCGTCCTTACTTTTCTATATATCATTATGTGTTTACAATTTATATTTTTTCGTATATTCGTGAGCGGCTGGTAGGGCTTACTATTGCCAGGGATTTTCTTAGGAAAAATTCAGGGAATTGTAACGACTGTTAGGGTCAATGTTTGTATTTGCTAACTGAAGGGCTAACGATTAGTTCGTTATAGAAGTCTCACTTCAGTTTGCAAAACGAACCATTTCTTTTTCGTGCTTAGCTGTGACGTCACGTCGATCGTCATTTTTAATTTACATGACCTGTTTTCAGTACTGTGTATAATTTTATACGTTTGTGATCTAAACTCTTGTCTTCTCGTATATTTAACGACGACTCATCTCGTTTAATTTTGTAATGTTATTTTAAGGTTTTCTTTTTTCTGATTAATATGTCTGAGTCTTCCTTATTTGCTTTATATTTGTTACGTGGTGTCGTATAATTGGAAATATCACTTCACTGTATTTCATTTTCTTGTGCCTTCCATTGTCACCTGTGCTCGTCTCTAGTTTACATTGAAGAACATATTTACATTACAGATTAATTGAGTTTATATAGTACTAGTATATTTAATGATAACTAATATACAATTGTAAGTTAATTAGAAACCTAAAACCGTGTCTACATTAGAAGATTATATTAACATTGGTAAAAGTTTAGGTAAATCGGGCACTGAGCTTGAACAATATGCCGAGACTAAGTATGAGAAACACTTAGCTCATCTTTAAAGAATTGAACAACGTGAATCTGTTAAACGGGCAGAGGAACTTAGAAAGGTTGAATTAGCCCAAGAAAAAGAACTTAAAGAGAAGGAAATGTCTCTCAAATTGCAATTGGAACGCATAAACTTTGAACAAAAGGATAAAGAAATGGCTCAAAAGGATAAAGAAATGGCTCAAAAGGATAAAGAAATGGCTCAAAAAGATAAAGAGAGAGAGTTAGAAAAAGAGAAAATGGAACTACGAAAAATGGAACTTCTCCAATTAGATCAAGCTCATAGAAATGCTATGGAGCTTGAAGCATTAAGACTAAATGCAGAAAAAGAAAAAAGCTTTAGAATTGGCTAAATTGCAGTCTGATCATTCTAAGCCTTCAGCAGGTTCAACTGTATTCTATCCTAAGTTGAAGATGCCTCATTTTGATCAGACTCGCGACTGTGTGGATTCTTTCTTATATAGGTTCATCATGAAGGTAACAGGTTTGAATGTACCTAAAGAAAGATGGAGTAGTCTCTTAGTTGATTTTTTGACTGGGGACTCACTCCAATGTTTCATGAGTCTGGATGAGAAAAGCAGAAACGATTTTGATGTCGTAAAAGAGGTGCTTCTTAGACGTTTCCAGTTAACTGAATCTGGATTTCGTGATCGTTTCCATACGGCTAAGCCAAGTAAGGATGCTGACTTTGGTGAATTTGTTGCATCTATTAAGCATTTCTTTAGTAGGTGGATTGATTTGTCTGGCATTAACAAATATTATGAGGGTTTAATGGATCTCATGCTACGGGATAAGGTTCTATCTTCATGTAGTCATGAATTGGAGTCATTCTTACAGGAGAGACACCCAAACTCCATTGAGGAATATGAAAAATTAGGTAGAAAGTTCATAACAGCACATCCAAACAAGGATGTCCACAGATCTTCTCCTCGAGATCCTATGCCTGCGTGCTCTGTTCACCACGATCATAGAACTTATGATCACCGACATCGATCGAAGAGCGTTGACGGACGTTATCGTCCCAATTTTCGTCAATCATATAAAGGGTCTTACAACTTCCCTCGTCATCGTTTGCCTTCAAATTTTTACCGTCGAGGTTATCGAGGTTACTCGCCTCATGATCGTGGGTATCACAAAGGTAGAGATCGTGATGATTATCACAGAAATTATCACAGAGATTACAATGAACAAATATCATCATATACTAAGGATTCCAAGAATGATGATTCTACAGACTTTTATTATGATAAGAAGAAGTCGTTCAATAAAAAGTCAAGTCATTTCAGATCTCCTTCCAGAAATAAAGGTAAACATAGGCATGCTAATGCCTGCACTGTCAAAAAGGATGATGATAAAGATGAAACTAATCATGCTAATGCGTGTGCTGTCATAGATGATACGTGTTATGTTTGTCAGTCACAACATGTATCAGAGACAAAAAATACACTTAGTTGTGGTCACACTATTCCGGCAATGTCCGCGTGTGAGAACTTGGGACGTCTCACTCTCCATCATGGATTTTTGTATGGACAGAAAGTAACAGTTTTGAGGGACAGCGGCTGTACCACGGTCGGAATACGTCACTCGCTTATTGATCCCTCTGCGTTCACAGGTAAATCTGTTAAGTGTGTCACTTTTGGAGGGAATGTAGAAAGGTTCCCGGTGGCACGAGTCCATATTGATACACCATTTTATACAGGCACGGTGTATGCTTGCGTACTGAGAGCACCTATAGCTGAAATAATTTTGTGTAATATACCAGGTGTTAAAGATTGCACTCCTGATGAGATTGCAATGTGGGTTGAATCACACCCACTGGTGGCGAATGCTGTTGTAACTAGGGCACAACAGTTAGCTACAGATAAGGCTACACCATCTACTCCTGTTATAGATAAGATCATATCTCATGGGGTTGGTACTGATACTCCAACTGTTATTGCTGGTACATGTGTTGAAATGGATGTTTTTAACAAACTTCAATTACGTAAAAAGGTATCACATGACAATAAAACTCATAATATTCGTGATAAGCAGGTTTCATCTAAGCGTGAAGTGATCAACAATGATCAATATAATAACTTGACAGTTTTTAGCTGTACTGCTGTTGGAATAGGTTATGAGGACACTCATGATTGTCAGGCCCTTGCGAAATGTCCTAACCATCAAGTTCTATCCAATGGGGATGAGTTACGACATACTAAATCTACGCATGTGGGAGTTGTTAATACTTCTTATTATATATCCATAGTTTAGTGTGCTATTTCTTATTTCTCTGTGCACATGATATTTTATTTCAGTAATATCAACATTACTTTCATTTAGGATATTTGCTTTGATTATATCTGTCATCATTGATACATGCATTATTTTGTACTGACTTCACAACTTTATTTTTATTGATTTGTGTAACGATGATTCGTTACTTTTGTGCGCATGATGCGCCGCCTTCTTGGCGATCGAAAAGATGTCATCACATACATCGATGACATCTGTCTATTTCATGATTCTTGGGAAGACCACATAACTGGTTTGACTTCTCTTTTTCTTACGTTACGCCAACACGGTTTGACTGTGCGACCTTCCAAGGTCCAAATAGGTTGTCAGGAAATTTCATTTCTTGGTCACCGCATAGGTAACCATAAATTATATCCTGATGACACAACGGTCAAACGAATTGTAGATATTTCTACTCCCTCTACTAAGAAGCAAGTAAGAAGCCTATTAGGCTTAGTTAATTTCTATCACAAATTTATTCCACATTTCGCACAAATTTCTGCTCCATTGTCCGGACTGCTAGCTAAAGGTAGTTCAAATAAAATTAAATGGACACCGGAGTGCGATGGCGCTTTAATGAAACTCAAGAATTTATTTGCAAATCCCCCTATTTTGTTGCTACCAAACCTACATATTCCATTTGTAATTCAAACAGATGCGTCAAATTACGGCATCGGGGGTTGTTTGCTACAATGGTACGAGGGGATACCACATCCGTGTTTTTTCGTATCCCGCAAGTTGACCCCAGCCGAACAGAAATATGCAACAAGGGAACGGGAACTACTAGCAGCTGTGGTCTGGTGCTTTGAGAAGCTATTAAAGTACTTGATTGGATCCCACTTCTACATCCAGACAGTCCACAGCCCACTTACTTTCATCACATCCAGAACTATGCGGAACGCGAGAATTCACCGTTGGTACCTGTTACTCCAAGAGTTCTCGTTTACAATATTGCTAATCTCTGGAACGGACAACAACCTCGCTGATCTTTTATCTCGTAATTATTCCGGACAGGATGGGAATTGACTTAATTAATTGCTTCTACTATATTTAGTATTTCTATGACAAACGTTTATATTAATGATCTTGATATAATTATAATTATTATATATTAATATAATATTAATAGATTGCGTACGTATACGTCTTCTCCACCACTCTCACACGTGCCACAAGTGTCACGTTTGGGAGCGAGGGGGATGATGTTGAGGATTGTTTCATGGTTTGCAAACATCTTGGTTTGAGCTCGATTCGGATGGTTGCACCATGGAACACCTTGGTTGAATAAATAAATGACATAGATCGCATATATCTATGCATGACGCGTGAGACATAGTAACGAAAGTCTTATGTGTGGCCTTGAGCCTTACGGCAGTGTTTAAAATGTGTGGCATGGCCACTTATCCAAAGTGTTTTGAAATGTGTGGCATGGCCACTTATTCAAGTATATACTAGTGTAGAACCAGGAAAATATATTACGGTAATGTAAAGCCGGTAACCTAAAAGGATAATGTGTAAGGACCATTGAGTCCGAATATATCTATATGTCGGTAATGTAACCGCAATCATTGTTAGGATTAACGTAAGTCGTAATATATGAAACGCAGTTAGAATATATATATGGCGGATAGAGCCTGGCTGTGTAAGCCAAAATTGAAGTAAGCATATGTCTAAGTTCTCGGGATATATATGAGAACTATTCACAGAAGGAATATTTCTGTATGAATAATAAGGATTCCAAGTATTTGGTTAGAATATATATGGGTCGTTAATGAAAATGAAAAGCAACGGACATGTAATGTCTGATTGAATATGGGCTACAAGACTGTACTTTATTAAGTGTTCTATAACGTAAACATTCGTGTTGTCTATTCATGATGAAACTGAGGACCTGTATTAAATATGTTTAGTCGTCTAAAAACCGACTTGTTTCCTGGAATGTTCTACAAGTTCAATGACGTTCTATGACTGTTAATAGTTAACCTTTCAGGGTCAGTTCAGAACATAACACTTTAAATACAGGCTGAAAATAATAATAATAAATAAAACACTGCCAGATAATACGAATACAAAGTTTATTGCAAAAGCACTGAAACGAACATTCTAACAATTACATAAATGAACCTGAAGCTGCATCATAAAGATACGTCGAGATGGTAGAAGAGATGAATACAGAATACTTGAATTGAAGCGTAATATCAACCCAATTATCCAAGCCTGGAAGGCCCATAACACCTGGAATGTTCGGACATTAAACGAACAAGGGAAAGTGGCACAAGTAGCAGCAGAAATGAGGGAATATAAAATCGAGGTTCTGGGAATGTGTGAAACAAAGTTGAAGGGGTAGACAAGAAGAAACTCATCACAGGTGAATTGGTGCTGTCCTCAGGACATGAAGACGAAAGTTCACACCACAGTGAAGGGGTAGCTCTTATGTTACCTAAAAAAGCACAGAAAGCACTCATTGAGTGGGAAGCTGTTGGACCCAGAATAATAACAACTACTTTTAAAAAAGCTAAAAAGAAAATAAATGTAAATGTCATCCAATGTTATGCACCAACTAATGACAAAGAAGAGTCAGTGAAAGAAGCATTTTATACTAGACGACAGGAAATTATGGAAAAAGTAAAAAGAAGAGAGATCACAATTTTGATGGGTGACATGAATGCAAAGATAGGTACAGTCAACACCGGCTTTGAAGAAGTCATGGGAAAACATGGGCTAGGAATAATGAATGAAAATGGGGAACTATTCTCAAACCTCTGTGCTTCAAATCAACTGGCTATAGGAGGAATCATGTTTCCACATAAGAGAATACACAAGGCACCATGGATATCACCAGACCATAGAACAGAAAATCAGATTGATCATATATGCATAAATAAGAAGTTTAGATCATCATTGCAGGATGTAGAGGTATATAGAGGAGCAGATGTGGCATCAGATCACCACCTTCTGATAGCCAAAGTAAAAATGAAACTCAAGAGATATGCAACAATGCAAAATTATAGACAACAATTTAATGTAGGACATCTAAGAAATCAAGAAACAAGAGACAAATTTGCGGTCACAATATCCAACAAATTCCAAGTGCTCCAACAGTTGGAAGATGTAGAGAATACAAAAGACTATTGGCACCAAATCAAAACTGTATGGAATGAGACATGTGAAGAAATACTGGGGAACAGGGAACAACAACAAATAGCATGGATAACAACAGAAACCATCAATAAGATAAAAGATAGAAAAAATAAGAAAGCAGATTTAAACACGAGCAAAACCAGAAGTTCCAAAGCCGAGGCTCAAGAAGTGAACACAGAAGCAAACAAAGAAGTAAAAAGAAGTATCAAAAGAGACAAGAGGAAGTATATTGAGGAGTTGGCAAGAGAGGCAGAAGATGCTGCAGCCAAAGGAAATATGAGAGAACTGTATAGCAGCACAAAGAAGCTAACAGGGAAATACAAGCAAACAAGTTGCCTCATAAAAGACAAGCATGGAAAACTGCTCAGCAATATACAAGAGCAAATGAAGAGGTGGACAGAATATTTTGAGGACCTTCTCAATAGACCAACTCCACAAAACCCCCCGGACATCCAGCCAGCAGAAGAAGAGCTACAAATTAACGGTGAAAGACCAACGAAGGAAGAAATAAAGAAAGCCATAAAGCGTCTAAGAGATGGAAAAGCGTCTGGACCTGATGACATTCCAGCAGAGGCCATCAAAGCAGATATCGACACGGCTACAGAGATGTTATATAAATTACTTGGTAAAGTCTGGGAAAAGGAAGAGATACCAGCAGAATGGAAGGAATGATATCTGGTTAAGTTACCTAAGAAGGGAAATTTACAAGAGTGCACACATTATAGAGGAATAATGTTACTATCAGTGCCAGGAAAAGTATTAAACAGGATTATCCTTGATAGATTAAAAGACTCCATAGACAAGAAACTGAGATGAACAAGCAGGTTTTCGACAAAACAGATCATGTACAGACCAGATAGCCACTTTGAGAATAATAGTTGAACAAAGTCAGGAATGGAATTCACCACTATACATCGGATTTGTGGACTACGAAAAGGCATTTGACACTGTTGACAGAGAATCACTTTGGAAATTGATGAGGCATTATGGAGTTCCCCTGAAAATCATTAATTTAATAAAGAAAACATATGAAGACATGACATGCAGAGTTCTTCACGAAGGACAGCTTACAGAACCGTTTGGGATAAGAACAGGAGTGCGACAGGGATGCCTCTTGTCTCCATTTCTTTTCTTACTAGCAATAGACAGGGTTATGAGATCATCGACAACCCACAACAGAAATGGAATCCAGTGGACTCTGACTAAGCAGTTGGATGATCTGGATTTTGCTGATGACTTGGCTCTTCTGTCCCATAACCGTAATCAGATGCAGGACAAATAGAAAACACTCGATGAGAGGTCACAGCAATTGGGTCTGAAAATACACAGGGAAAAGACAAAAATAATGAGAATAAATGCAGGTAATGATAACAGGGTTGAACTTGAAGAAACACCAATACAAGATGTAGAATCGTACACATATCTTGGCAGCAATATAGACAAAGTTGGAGGGGCAGACAGTTGTGACATATTATGATAATAGCTTTCATATATCTATTTCATTATCTACATTTTTCTTTCACCTGGCTTTCACCTACATACGTTTTGTTAAACATAAAATCCTCCTACACTCAGAGATATGTCTCTTTTTCTAATTTAGCACGCCTATTTTCTTTTCTTTTCTCTATTTCCTTAGGAATGTTTTCCAACAGACCTATTTAGTTAACGTTGAGCCGGTTACCTGTAACTATAAAGCCAGCGATTGGAAATCGTCGTAATAGGATCAAACAAAGAGAGACGGAACGCGTAGAAAGGGGCGACTATTTCAAAAGAGTCGTAATTTTGGCTCGGGGAAGATAAGCTAATGTAGTTGTAACGTATTTTTCGTTAGACAGTGATCAGGGGAAATCGTAATTTGAGTAGAAGGAGTAGATAATTTGGAACCAAGGGCAGATAATCACAGTTACTCCACCTGAATCCGTTCGTTTGCAAGGTAATTAAACACGGTGAGAATCGCCAGAACAAAGGACGGGCTTCGCTCGATTGCCAGAGTCTGCAAGCGGTAAAAGCGTTAAATTTCCCTCTGATTCCCAGATCGACCGAGGAAAAGCCCGAAATCTGAGCGAAGGCGTTAAAAGTAACAAGTCTGAGCGAAGTTCTGCAAATTTTATATATATATATATATATATATATATATATATATATATATATATATATATATATATATATATATATATATATATATATATATATATATATATATAATAGCCCTTTCAGTCATAACTGACTATGGGAATGCGCCCCTGAGGTAGCAGCCCTCAGCTGCTTATTTTCCTGGTGCTCCTTTCGACGTTTTCTCCTCACCTCTGCTTCTTGTGTGAGCCTCTCTTCGCCCAATCTGAGGTGGTTCCGTAAATAGCATCGCCACTTAGTGCGATCGGCAGCTTCATCCTCCCATGTTGCTGGATCCATGTCCAGTGCCCTCATATCTCTCTTGCACACATCTTTGAACCTCAGCTGTGGTCGCCCAACTTTTCTCTTGCCATCTGCTAACTGTCCGTAGAAGATATCTTTTGGGATGCGACCATCATCCATGCGGCGAACATGGCCAAGCCAGCGAAGTCTGCGCTGTCTAAGAAGCGTATACATACTTTGAAGGCCAGCACATGACAACACCTCGACATTTGTCACTTTATCTTTCCACGAGATGCCGAGGATGCGGCGTAGACACCGCAAATGGAAGGTATTGAGCCTTCTTTCTTGCTTAGCATAGGTTGTCCAGGTCTCGCTGCCATATAGGAGTGTGCTGGTGACGCAGGCATTATATACCGCAACTTTGGTCTTCATTGTGAGTTTAGAGTTTCCCCAAACACGCGATGTGAGGCGGGCAAAGGTAGCTGCAGCTTTGCCAATGCGGCTGTCGATTTTTGTATCCAGTGAGAGTTTGTCATTGATGGTAGACCCTAGGTATGTGAAGTGATGCACCACTGCCAATTCATAGTTATCGATAGTGATAACTGGTGCAGCACCCACATCCTGACTCAGCACATTCGTTTTCTTTAGACTTATTGTGAGGCCAAAGTCCTTGCATGCTTTAGTGAAGCGATTCATCAAGCTCTGAAGCTCCTGTTGGCTTTGAGTGACGACTGCAGCATCATCAGCGAACAACAAGTCTCTTATAGTGACCCTTCTGATTTTTGTTTTTGCCTTCAGTCTTGAAAGATTAAACAGACGGCCATCTGACCTAGTGTGAAGGCACATTCCTTCAGTTGCATCTCTGAATGCATGTTTCAAGAGTAAGGCAAAGAAGATTCCGAAGAGGGTCGGAGCCAGAACACAGCCTTGTTTAACGCCACTTCGTATATCAAAGGGCTGTGACGTGCTTCCAGCATATTGGACTGTTCCCTTCATGCCGTCATGGAATGACTTTATCATTTCCAGCATTTTAGAAGGGCAGCCTATTTTCAGGAGGATTTTAAAGAGTCCATCCCTACTAACCAGGTCGAATGCTTTTGTGAGGTCTATAAAGGCGATATATAATGGTCTCTTCTGCTCTCTTAATTTTTCCTGAAGCTGGCGGAGAGAGAAGATCATGTCTGTTGTTGATCTGCCAGCTCGGAATCCACACTGTGACTCTGGATATATGCGCTCAGCTAACTTGTGTAGTCGCATTAAGATGACTTTGGCAAAAACCTTACCAACAATACTAAGAAGAGAGATGCCTCTGTAGTTATTGCAATCACTTCTGTCTCCTTTATTTTTATAGTGTTACAATCTTGGCATCTCGCATGTCTTGAGGAATAGTTGTCTCTTCCCAGCACTGGCACAGCATCCTATGCAGGGGATGTAATAGCGTGCTCTTACAGCATTTGATTAAATCAGGAGGAATCCCATCACTGCCTGGTGCTTTGCCAGAGGCCAAGCTATCAATGGCCTTGCTGAGTTCCTCTAATGTTGGTTCGGCATCCAGCTCCTCCATAGTTGGCAGACTGTTGACACCATCAAGGGCTGCAGGCGTAACGGTATTGTCTCTAGCGTAAAGCTCAGAGTAGTGCTCGACCCACCTCTCCATCTGCTTACCCTTATCGGTTAGCTTCTCTCCGCTGATGGTTTTTAGCGGTGCCGTCTTACTTTTATGTGGGCCAAGTGCTTTCTTTATACCGTCATACATTTGTCTAATGTTGCCTGTTTGCGCTGCGATCTGGATGCTCTCACTGAGCTGGAGCCAGTAGTCATTTGCACAGCGTCGAGCAGTTTGTTGAACTTTGCTTCTCGTAGTCCTCAGGATCTGTAGGGTTCTGGCACTCGGTGAACGTTTGTATTCATTCATAGCACTGCGCTTAGCTTCAATGACAGGTGCCATCACATCTGATGAAGCATCAAACCAGTCATTTGACTTTGCTGTTTTCTTACCAAAGGTGGCAAGTGCAGTACTTTGAATGGTGTTCCGTAGATGCTCCCAGTTCTCTGTAATAGTATCACCATTCTGAGGGCTACTGAGCACTTTCTCGAAGGTCGCAGTGAATTGAGCGATCATGAAAGGGTCTGACATCTTGCTGGTATCAATGCGTGGTTTCCCTTCATGTCTGACACGATAGAGTTTTCTTGGTTGTGCTCTGATTTTGCAACAAACCAAGGAGTGATCTGTATCACAGTCTGCACTATGGTACGAGCGCGTGGAGAGCACAGACCTGAGGAGTGGCCTTCTGACGAGAATCAGGTCAAGTTGGTGCCAGTGCTTGGATCGTGGGTGTCTCCATGACACCTTATGCTGGGGTTTTGTCTGAAAGTAGGTGTTGGTCACGCAGAGGTCATGGTGGACGCACAACTGTAAGAGCCGTTGTACATTTTCATTCATCTTGCCAATACCAATCCTGCCCAGACACGAAGGCCATGAAACATTATCGGCACCCACTCTAGCGTTAAAGTCACCAAGGAGAACAAGCTGTTCTTGCCTAGGTATGCTTTTGATAATTGCTGTTAGATTCTCGTAGAACTCATCTTTAGCTTCTGAGGCAGAGTACAGAGTAGGAGCATACACACTGACAAGGGTGATGGGACCTGTGCTAGTTTGCAGGCGGAGCGTTAACAGGCGTTCTGATCCATTCTCGCCTGGTTCAACCATTTTAGTTAGCGATTTTTTGACCGCAAAACCAATAAAATGTGTAGTCCTTCTCGCTCACCGTTCCAGAGCCCGCCAGGCGCGTTTCCTGAAGTGCAGCTACATCCACTTGAAGTCGTTTAAGCTCATTATTAATTATGGCTGTCTTCCTTACATCGTTTACATCCTGTAGGTTTTCGGATAGTCAACTCCACATAGGTCGGACGTTCCAGCATCCCAATCTGCGACTTCGCTTCATTCTATTTTTTCGATAATTGCTTGGTGCAAAATTTTTCTGTCCACAGTTCGGGTTTGACCCTAATCCCCATGCACCAATGGGGAAAGCAGACAGACAGTGGCGGGACAACACCTTATTGACTGGGGGTACTGCCCAGCTTGAAGCGGGCGGTAGCTGTCCAGTGAGATCCTAGAACCTCTCCCACTGTCGGAAGTAGCCCCTGGCGCCATGCCCTACGCCAATTGGGCAAAATGCTTATAACCGGTAACTGCTACTTCCCGTGTTTTGCCGACACCTATAGGGTGAAGCTGGAGTGTCCTCTCCAGGGCGCGAGCTTGGGCACAGTTATATGGAGATCAAGCTGTTGCCCATGCAGCATGTTCCCCCTCTCCACACAGCCGGTAGATCCAAAGGAACGGCAGTAGCCGATACAGTTTGGTACCAGCCATGTCGCAGGAGTTGCCAGAATAATGTCGAATCGACATTAGACTGCCTTAGGGACTCCGACTCCGGATTTATCCTCAGGGTTTACTCCCGAAGCCAATTCCATAAATGGATATTCCCGCAAGGCAGCGGTGGTTTGGAATTCAGAGTTCTTCTCTTAGATAAGCTACAAACCAAGGATCACGAGCCCATATCTGCCCGAAGCTGCTGGTTTTAAGGCGCCAGTCGCTCGCCTTTGCCCCTTTCCGTCAGTGGAATAACAGTTCCGCCGGGCTCAAATTGAGCCACACGTGAAGGCCGGGAGCTGGACTTGGTTGTCAGAGGTTGTTTGAGGCGCGTGCATAGAAGTATTTTATCTGCAGTGAGAGCTTATCCTCACTACAAACTCCCGGCAATAACAACCTTTGGAACCATATATTATATATATATATATATATATATATTATATATATATATATCTATATATATATATATATATATATATATATATATATATATATATATCTCTGCCTTTAAACTCAATTTATTCAGCACCGACAGAATTTCAGAGAACATCTAGCTTCGAATTCTAAGATCTCTTATAACAGTGGAATTACTTAGTTTTTCGATTGGAGATCGTTTTTTTCTGTGTTTGTGGTAAATACTATATTAGAAGTTTGAGTGATTAATTGTTAAGTCCGTATTTTATTTCACTAAGATTTTTCTGTGTAGAGTGATTTAACTGTTGAGTCCGTCAATTATATTCCACTATGATTTTATTGTGTATTAATTGACTAGCGAACTAAATATAATCTAAAGCTAAATTGTTCCGGCTGTAGCGTTAATCTAACTAAATGATTTAACCAGTAAAAGATATTTAATCGACTGGTAAATGCACTATTCATTATGAGTACTGACGAAATATATATTTATTTCTAATTTATGATGATTAAAAATATAAATGACTAGCGCTTATTTTACGGAGACTTTTATTAAACGATTCAATATGAGATACACGTGTAGTTCTATTCAAAGTTAAATAACTGAGTGTATGAATATATTATATTTTATGCGGGTTAAGGATAGGATTGAGAATACTATATTATAGTTAAGTATTTGTATTTTTTTCTCCTTTACACAGTATTGGGTCAAACCCAAAATCTACCAGCGGCTTCCATATAAATCTGAGAATAACCATACAAAAGAACATTTTTACTTGGTATCTGGGTCTTCAAAGGTGGAACCTGTCTGGCTTTCGTGTTTAACCAGAAAAGACAGAGTACCAACCCAAAGAACATTAAGAATAAATTTTGTAACTGGGCCTATAGATCCAGATTTCTTGTTCCCATTTTTCATATACATTCAGGCCAAGATCAAAACATTTGACATAATCAAACTTGTGACATTTTCCGACTATCGACCATTTGTGGTGTGACAAGGGCATTTTATACTGAGAGAAGTTACCGACCTGACATTCCTATGTACTGGAAATCTCAAGAACTATTGACACTGTGAGCACTGCTAAATTTCTTATCTGGTCTAATTAATTGTGACATAAACAGTAATCCTAAATAAAAGTAAAAAAGTGAACGTTCCCCGGAGAAGTGGATTTAATCTGTCTTTGAGGAGCTGGGGTTTTTCTTTGCCAAAATAACACTGGATTTGCTGTGTGCGTGTGTCCTAAAGATTGTTCCAGAAGGTGCAAACAAAGTATTAGGTAAGAACGAATGTACGTGGCAACGGTTTGTCTGAGAAGAGAGGAAGGATGAATGACTAATTTATATACGCAATGTATATATATATATATATATGTATATATATATATATTTATAGTATAACTACTTAATATATAATATATATATAATAGATATGTAATGAATTCATCTATATATAATATATTATATATTATCTCTTGTTAAGAATTTATTTTTTTTTTTTTTTTAGGTAAGTTTTAGGTAATACGTCCTTATCAGGATAGATTACGTTACCGATAAACTCTGTTCTTTATCCTGTAGAGGGAAACATCCAAGAAACATAGCGTATAAAATCTTTGACTCTTTTGGGGGTTAATAACTTTCTTCTAACGGGATCTTGTCCTCAACAGGATTACATCTATAAGTCGATTTCTTTATTAATTTAATTAACCTATGTTTATTTGTACATATTGATTGATATTCATAATTTTGCTGTTGTAGAGAGTTTCTTTATAGTAAATAAATTTACCATCAAAACTTTATTTACATGTGTGGTCATGCTCGTCCCAAAAATATCCCTATTCCATAAAATATAATTTGTCACGTCTGTGCGTTCTAATATATATTAATGTATATTTATGTAGGTATAACTGTATATCACGACTAGAGAAACTCCCCAGTTAGAGTTCTGTTGTAGAGATAGGCTGACCGAGATGATCTTCTTCTGAGTCCAGGGACAGACTCTACCTATTTTCCACCATTTTACTCGCGAAAATCAATTCTTATTTATCTATCACTGAGTCAAGCACCGGTCTTAGTTTCTATTCAGAAGGACCCTGCAAAAAACAGCCACTAAACTGTCTTAATTCCCCTATCGAAAAATATAGACAAGTCTACGACAACAGTTGATATCAAACTAAGGATATACAAAAAGCAAGAGGAGCTTTCATTGCATTGGGAAAAATATATGGAGATCAAGAGAAATCGGAATCCAACGCGAAAAGATAAGAATCTTCAACTCAAATGTGAAGCCAGTCCTATGGCTCTGAGACATGGAGAACAACAAAGAGAACAACCAAAAAAGCTACAAACTTTCATAAATGGGTGCTTGCGTAGAATAGAGGGATTAAAATGGTATGACAAGGTTACCAACGTGGAACTGATGACAAGAACTAGACAAGTGCCAGTGGAACAAGAGATGAGAAGAAGACGATGGCGATGTGTTTGTTGAAGGCCTATGCTCCTTTGGGAGTGGAGGGTTATGAATGAAATGAACTGCCCATTTGCATTCGTGTTCATAGCAATGAATCAGCTCTACAAAACTATGACAAAATTTCCCTTTTAAACAGTATATTATACCATTCATTGTTATCTAGCTTTTCTATCTAAAATTAAACTAAGTGATAAAATTTACTGTCATTTGCTGTGAGATCGAGATCACAGTTACTTGAATGCGAAAGTCTTTTACATCTATACTTCTTCAGTCTTTCTTTGATCCTTAGCCGCCGACCGTCAAAGCAGTCAGTGGCCATTACGCCTGGTGGCGTCTTGTAGGGCAACAACAAATTGATTCCACGTTGCACGGTCGGTGGCCATCCTTCGTACAGTGCCCCAACTCTAGTTCATTCTTTGCATCTCAGCCTCCACAGTCCTCCGCCAAGTTGTTTTTGGTCGGCCTCTCTTTCGTTTTCCTTCAGGGGTCCATAGCATAGCTGTTCTTGTGATGGCATCGGGGTCTCTTCTGAGGACATGGCCAACCCAGCTCCAGCGTCTGCCAGCTATGATGGTATGCATGTCCTCTTGCTTGCTCCCGAGTAAGCAGATCTTGGTTGGTGATGGTATTCGGCCAAAAGATTCGGTGAATTTTTCTTAGGCATGTTCTCTGTAACTCTCCAGCATTGCGCACCATAGAGAAGCACAGAAAGCACACAGCTCTGATATAATCTTAATTTTGTGCTTGTGCTGTATTTAGAGGACTTCCAGATGTTGTTTAGGCTGAAGTACGCTGTTCTTGCCTTATTCATTCTGATGTTGATGTCTTTGCCTGCCCCGCCGTCTGGTGTTATTATGCATCCTAGGTATGTGAAGGTGTCTGTCTGTACCAGTTGCTGATTCCTTACTGATATGGGCTCAGGGTTGCTCACATTGAGCGTCATGACCTCTGACTTCTTTAGGTTGATGTTCAAGTCCACCTGCTGGCTATACTTAATAAGTCTATCCGTTTTTTTCCTGGATGTGTTGATGTGAATGTGCCAGCAGTGCAATGTCATCTGCATATGTAGTAGTCCCATCTTATTCCTCTTGGATTGCCCTCTGTTGTCTGGCGCATCACCCAGTCTATGACTGTTAAAAATAGAGTGGTTGATAAGGGGCATCCCTGTCGTACTCCTGTCTTCACTTCAAAGGTTAGGTTGCTCTGCCCAATGCTACACGTAAAGTTGGCATAAAGGCTTTTTATGATTGACACTATGCAGCTTGGAATTCCATAAGCCCTCAGTATTTTCCATAAACTGTCCCTATGTATACTGTCAAAAGCCTTTCAAAATCAACGAAATTAATGTACAGCTGTCTTTGCCATTCTGAGCACTGCTCTATAATGTTCCTGAGGGTAAATATATGATCTACACATCTTCTGTTCTTTCTAAATCCTGCTTGTTCTTTCCTCAGTTTGTGGTCTACTGCTTTTGAAATTCTCTGTATAATTATCCTGCCTAGTATTTTGCTGGGAACTGAGAGAAGAGTTATCCTCTCCAATTATTGCAGTCTGCAAGATCTCCCTTCTTGGGCAATTTGACAATTATTCCTTTTCTCCACTCTGTTGGTGTTGTCCCTGTTTTCCAGACTTGTGCATATAGTGGTTCTAATAGTTCTTGCTGCTAGCTTGGGTCTGTCTTAAATAGCTCTTGCATTTAAGTTATCATGACCAGGAGCTTTTCCATTCTTTAAACCCTTTGATTGCTGTGATGATTTCTTCTTTTCGTGGGATATCTGTATTAATATCTAGATCATTTTCAGCCTCAGGAACATTCATTTGTGTCTCTGGTGGTTCCTTATTCAGAGTTTCTCTGAAATGCTCTGCCCATCTTGTTTCCTGTCCCTCTACTGTTGTGATGAGATTTCCTTGCTTATCTCTTACTAATGTAATATTGTTTGCACCTCGTTTTCCACTGATGATTTTAGTTATTTTGTATACTGTGCTTTGTTCATTTCTCAGTGATGCCTCTTCTGCCTGTCTTGCAAGGTCATCCAGAAATGTCCTTTTGTTAGCACGGGTTTGACGTTTAACTTCCTTGTCCAGCTGACTGTACTGTTCACTATATATTGCCTTTAACCTGGGAGACTTAGCTTCTGTTTTCTCCCTTTTCATTTCCTTTCTCTTTGGTATGGTTTTTGGCGTATCTGGTGTTATCCAGGCTTGGCTGTTTCTTTCCTGGAATCCCAAGCATGACTTACTTGCTTTCCTTGTATATTGTTGAGATGGTGTTGTTGAATCTCTGGTCAAACATCATCGGTCTCTGTTCTTTTCCTGGCTTTTGATAATCTCATATCTTCTCTTTTACGTCGACACGAAAACTTTTCTGGTGAGGGGGATCCATTCAGTTTGTGTTGCTATACTAGGTGTTGATCACTTCCCACATCTGCGCCTCTTATTACTTTTACGTCTTGTAGTGCATGTCTCCATCTGCCATTGATCATTATGTGATCTATCTGGTTTCTGTCTCGTCCGTTTGGTGATTCCCATGTTAACTTGTGCACTTCCTTGTGTGGAAAAAGTGTTCCTCCAATGACCAGGTTGTTAATACTGCAGAAGCTTATTAATTTGTCCCCATTCTCATTTGCTGTTCCACTGCCACATTTCCCAATTACTCTTTCGTTATAATTATTGTGTGCTCCCACTTTCGCATTTAGGTCTCCCATTACTATAATGAGATCGTACCTGGGTGTAGTTTCCATTTCTTTTTGTACCTGTTGATAGAACTCTCCTTGATCTCTTCATCGCTGTCGTTTGTTGGTGCATAGCATTGTATAATTGTGGTGTTGGTGTATGAACCTTCCTTCTTAGTCTTGCTCTTATCCAGTCTGTTGTTTGATGGAGTTTCCATTCCCAGTAAATTATAAAATTTTTCATTCCTTTTTTTCAGGTAATTATGGCATGGCTACCACCTTTCGTTTTGTGCTGACCATCCTCTCTGCCAGAATAAAAGTACTGTTTCCCCTGTTGTCAGTTTTTTATTCTCCCCTACCTGTCATCTGCTCTCGCTTCTTCCCAGGATATGTATCTTGTAGTTCCAGTCATCTCTGCTGTGATTTTATCTCAGCTTTTCCTGCCTATTCATAGTTCTGACGTTCAAAACAATTCTGGTTTCGTGTTTTGCGGTCGGGACATCCGTTTTCATGCAGTGGGCTTTCCTTTCGGACTTTCTCCACTGTCAGTCATACGAGCCTGAGACTCTAGGATGTCCGTCCCGCAGCAAAGTTTTTCCATTTATTGTTGTTTCCGTAAGGGCGATTTTTTTTACATAGACAGGGGTGTCGTCGGGCCCTGTGCCTAAAACCCCCAACCCTGGAGGGGGACCAGAGAAGTTACCACCTTTTTCTTTTGTCTGACCCCTACCACGTACAGACCAGTCCAGCTTGGTTTTTGAACCTACCAGGAGTAAATCTCCCATGGCATCAGCTCTGGGGATTGTTTACATTCTATACTACCATAGTTAAATATGAAAAAGTGCAGCCCTGGACCTTCCTTGTAGCTCGGTGGTCCATGGTTTTCGATCCCCAGTTGAGGTAGGGATTTTTTTTGCCCGCAAACGGCTACGGGGTAGACCCAGCCATCCACATATATAAATTATTAGGTAAATATGAAGCCTAACAAATAAAATTAATAAAGAGAAGAGCAATGGTAAAATAACAGTGCTGTCACAAAGAATGTACTCGAAATCCCCTTGTTTTCTGCTTCGTCTGCAAATTGTAACGCTTTCACGTTGATATAAAAGCTTACTGTATTATTACCCGCCTTCTTCAATGAAACGTGTGCTGCATTTCTAAGAAAAAAATTGAGACGTACTGCGTAATGACCTAAATTAATCCTAACATTAATTATACTGCGTTACCAAAACGAACGAACAGATGGACAAAAGGATAAAGAGAGAGGGGAGGGCTGAAAATCAGGAAAGGAACGCATGCATCACGCGTGTAAGTCTACATGCACTAATTTTTTTTCAGACGGACAGTGATAAAATACACTACCCTTTCCCCGAGTTAGGTTTATAAATCATAAAAAAACTTATTAGAAAAGATAACATTAGATGGGTTTACGGTTGAGAACATAACAGTACCCAGACAGCACATCTTCGAAACAGGAGGTAGAAGAAATTGCATATTTTGAATGCAGCCACGTAGCTCCTTTAAATTTGTATTTTTGGGTTCCTTAGGGCTTGCTGACAAATAATATGTAAAACGTTACGCAAATAGTCCAGGAATTAATAAATTATACCCAAAATAAAATATTGGGGGTGCCTGACAGCATAAAATCATTTCTGCTCATAAGATTTTTTTTTAAAGTGTTTGAAAAAAATTTACGTTACAGAAATAGCCTACCATGTAAACTCCAAATTGATTGGAGCGCAACAAATGAAAGCCTAACCACGATTGGTCGGGCTATAAATACTATCTTGGTTGTTAGGGGAAAACGGGGAAAGGTAACATTTTTTCAAACACTTGTCGAAACGGGGCTCATTGGTCAGACTCGCTGATATACACACTTGGGAGCGTTAGTTCGAAACCACTTGTTTAAAATAGCTTGATAAAGCATCAGTGCGTTGAAGCCAGCATATATTTTGCTAAATAAAAGCCTGGAAGATAAGCAGATGGGAATTTGTGCCAGTTTGTGCCAGAATTCATTGCTAATCAACGTATCTGTGTTTATTCGTATGAATTGTGGTAAGCTTGAACCATTCAATATCTTTTAATGAAAATTGAATGTGAATTGTTGATTTATGCCTGTATATATATGTGTAGTTCAGTGGCCAACGTGAGGTAAAGCCTGTAATGCTCCAGCCTGAACAGAGGGTGTCGGAGAGAAGTAAAACGGCATGGAATGGCCAAACAGTACACTGACACCTGGATGATTGACTAGAAAGAAATAATGCTGGAAGTGCAGAGGCGTAGTAACCATTAAGAAGGGTAATACTGGAATAAAGTATTTCAAATGAAGCTGACAGTTGGCCTAATGCTCTGAACTCAATGTTTGTGCTGTGTTGTGATCTATGTAACAACAGAGTTTAAGTTAG